>WEIT01021286.1:150706-229942 GCA_013389985.1 Dryoscopus gambensis
GGATGACTCAGGAGTGTGGAGGTTGCTCTGGCACTGAACTCAGTTTTACCTGGAGTTACCTTTGGTCTCCAGGTGGGGATTTGGGTTGGTTATGTTGTCAAATAAAAAGCCATTCAGGATACTGAAGTGCCTTTGCATTTCATTTTGTCCAAAATGGACATTGTATCTTCACAAACCAAATTTATTCTAATCCTAGTACTCATTTCTCTCACATTATGTGGAGCTCAGCTGTAATTTTCAGACGTGGGTGGACATGTGATATCCAGAGGCCAGCCAGTGCAATCATGTTTTGCAGTTAGGTGCATAATTACACTTTTCCAAACACTTTATTAATGATTTGGGATTTGAACTATGGGTGCAGGAGAAATAAAATAATGAATAGATAAACTGTACAGCATTAAATATTAGACCATATTTAGAACTCTATTTAGAACTGAAATTAATTTCATCTTAATTTGCTTTGGAAATAAAATTGAAAAACTTTTAATTCCAAACTTAAATATCTGTAAAGTAATTTCTTGTAGTTTAGAGGTTCTGCTTCAGGTTTGTAGTTCGTAATAGAGATTATAGTTTGAGGAACACCTGGTGGAGGTGTCACAGGGCACCTTTATCCAGCTCCTTTGGATGTGTCTGGGAGTCGTTCTGTTCAGCCCTGTGGAGTTACTTGTACTCTGTTTTCTGAGGCACAGCCTTTGTGTCTTCTGTTTCTCTTCCACTTAGCTAAACTGGTTGTAACATGTCATCCCTTCCTGAGAAAAATTCATCACTGATCCCATGGGATGGTGGTTAAATTGACTTTGATCATGGAAGGATGCTTGATGTCCTGATATTTTAGACTCCAGGCAAACTTTTGGCACTGTTCTCTCATTCTTTTATCCAGTGTATCCAGTTGTGGCCCTGTATGATAAAAATATGAATACACCTCATGTTTGGGTCTTAGAATTCAAACAACACACAGGATGTGTGAAAGGAACAACAGGATTTGAATATATTTCATATATCAGCTGCAGTGGGTGAGATGTGCAGGCCACTGCCAGCTCCATACTCTGGGCTATAGTTACATTTCAGGTCAGGAAATATTTCTTTAAAATGAGTTTATTGTAAGTTTAAAAAGAAATAGGCATTGATATGAGGGTCACAGAACATAAATGTTTGAAGAATTTACAGATTTTTATATGTGAATTAATCCCTGCTAAGTGTCTGTGTATGTAATACCACACTGCAGTAATAGAAGGTGAATCCAAGACATTTTAGTATGTAATTCTGCATAGCTGTGATGTTTGCTTCTTGAGGATGATGTTTACTTAGCAGAAAACAGAATATTAGTATTTAAAATATTTGAGATATTCGGCTGTTGCTGTGTTCAAACCTCATAGTAAATAAGCCCCTTTTTCTTTCCTAGGGTATATTTCCGAAATCGCTGGGTGAAGACTGTTCACCCAGTTGTGCATCAGTACTGTTTGATTTCAAGCACACATTCCACCTTTCAAATGCCACAGAAAGAAGACATTCTTAAGCAACGAGTAGTAGTTGTTACTTTAAATACATCACAGTATCTATGTCAGCTGGATCTTGAACCAGGTAAGATAATTTCTAGGCAAGCAGTATCCATGCTTGTGAAATATCTTCCTCTTACCAGTGTCGGTTCCTTACCCAATTCTTGGAACTGTTAAAAAATAAAGGAAACAATGATAATCCTAAAATGCTTTTTTGTTTTTTATGAATAAATATTTATTACAAAGCTGTAAACTGCTGGCATTCTAATTAACCTTTCACTTATTCTTTTTTTTCCTCCTTTAAAAAAAATTAAATAAAGAAGCAGTACTATCTATGCTCTGGTGTTTCTGAGATCCAAGAGAGAAAATTCTGTTTGAGATTCTGACTTTGAGTATTATGCTCATTAAGGTCATTACTCAGTGGAGCATGTAAGCATAAATAACAGAGAGCTTTTTTCCCTTGTTTTGTGAATTGTTTAGCTTTGCAAACAACTCCCACACATACAAGCCCTGTCTTTGTTAACATGATACATTTAGGGTTGTTTTCTAAACTGAAATATATTAGACTGATTTTTTGGGGCAGAGGCTGCTTAGGGTTTATTATTTTCCTCATCTCCAAATTAAATCCATCTGCTTTTTGGAAAACATGGAATTTCTTTATGTGAGTTGTTAGGGTTGGTTTTATATGGCTACATTTTAGCACTTGTTGCAACAGAGAAAACTAATATGGAATTTATGGTAAATATTTTTGGGTCTTTAGATAGAAATAGCTGCTTTGTTTGGCAGCGAGCTGTGTACAGTCATGCCATAGCAATGCGTGTGCAGCTGTATGAAATCCGTATTTTCCAAAGAAAATTGCTACATTTTTATCTGTGTAATCTTAATTGGCTGGTACACTAAGTCCTCTAATACTTTGTTTTAAACTTTAATATATCACAGACATCAATGTATAAAACCACTTCTATACCTATCCTGAATTTAGATTTCATAAAATGTAAGTCTACAGTGGCCAAGTTTTTTTTCAAGTGCATGTTCTCCAGTGCATAGATTCCCACCAAACCTTTGGTCCAATATTATCGTGAGATTGAATTTAAATTTTCCTTCAACTTCTGTTCCTTTTTTCCCCCCCAACATTCCTTTAAGCCCATAACCAGCAAAGTGCTCAGGTATGTGTGCAATTTTAATGGGAAATGTAGTATATAAAATAGTTACTAGCACTCAAGTACATGAGGAATTCCTTGTCATTGTCACTGTCCAAAGCTCTTCAAGTCTCATGGTGGTGAAATGACTTTCAGATTTGAGAAACCTCTTGAGGGATGGTCTGCCAAGAGACTTTTCCTCTTGGTGTAAGGAGGGCTCAGATAAAACACATGTTTAATTTCACGTGTATCACAAGAAAGAGGCAGACCTGGGGGCTCCTGCTAATGTCACTGGCAACCAATTGACCACTGTTGGTCATTTGATGAGTTTGAAAATTGCTTTTATAATTTTCAGTAGTTGATAGAAATTAATTTGTGTAAGCCATACATTTTTTTTTAATTCTAGTTTTGGTTACTGTCAGAATACAGAATGTTAAGTTCAAGTTTTTGTTACCAGTGTTCCTTTTGTCATATTTCAAGTTTCATTTATTTGCTGATATCTCTGTTTTACAGGGTTTTTTACACACATTCTGTTAGATGAAGCTGCTCAAGCAATGGAGTGTGAAACTATTATGCCCCTAGCATTAGCTAATAAAAACACAAGAATTGTCTTGGCTGGAGACCATATGCAGGTAAGAGCTATGGAATTTTTGAGTATGAAGTGCCTATGTATAATATCTGTATTTATCTATTTAAGTTATTTATCTGCACCAAATCATATAATAGGTGGGGAAACCAAGGAGAATTCCAGGGACGTTATTTGAGTTAGATATGGGGATAGTTGTTACAGTCAGGAGTTTATGACTGGTATTCCCTGTTGATTTTTAGAAGAATTCAAGAAAATGGAGAATTAGGATGTAGAGAACTTTAAATTTTTATTGAACAAGTGAGAAATGGGAAACTGAAACTAGCCAGTGCTTTTATGTTTCTGCAAAGTGCCTGGGAGCTGCTTGGTGTGGAGAGTCTAAAACACTGATTATGCCTGTCATTTTGCAGCCTGTAGGCATAAGAAAGCATGCTTGGAAAAGTCAGCTTTACTTGCTTTATTGATTTAGGCCAGATTTATTTGTTTTTATAGATTTGCCTTGAATTCTCTTCATATCTCACAGTAGCAGTAGAGTGGATGTTTGCTTTGGTACAGTAACAAACTTCAAGTGGTGTTGCCACCTATGATTTAATACTACTGGATCATTTCAAGTCATGATATTAGTAATGCCAAGGGCTGGGACAGTGCCTTTCAAATACTGCTCTCAAAAGTTTTTCAAGAGCTTGGAATTCTTACTTCAGGCTTGATCTCAGTCAGCCCAGTTGGGTGGATGAAGTCTCGATTGGGCTTGTGTGTCCCAGGCTGCCCTGTAGCTCAGGGTCTTCCAGAAGATCCTCTATCATGTGTCTAGTATTTAAATTTCAAAAACTAATATTTAGCTGAAGTGAAACTCAGAATCTGAATCATATAAATTCGGACTGACAGAATAGGTCTGCTTTATTTCTACACTTTGAAATTGTATTTTAAAAATTTCTTTTTCATCATCTTTGGTTCTCTTTTTCCTACTTTAATAGGTGCTGGTTTTATTGTTAAACAAGCCCAGTAGGAGTTTAGTGTAACACAAATAGGTCACTGGGCTTCTGTTTTTTCAACAACATTTCTATTTAACTTTTTAAATAGTATTAAAAATTCTTTAATTTCTGATCTGTACTATTTGTGGTAATAACTTCATTGTAAACGTGGTTGTCAGGATAATGGTGTAAAGTCATTCTAAACACAGTTTGGAGTGTTGAACTTAAATATAAGGGCTCTTTGCTTACCAGTGAAATATTTTATTGTTCCTTTAAGACCATGCTGGTCTATTGTCACTTTTCTGGTAGGAAGAAGCATTTCTGTAGAATAGCCATGGTCTGTGTCTTCCAACTATGAATGTACAGTAGAAGGAAGGTTTCATTTTTGGGTTTGATACAAAATACATATATTGGGAGCATGAAATTCCGAGTCCGCCTATTTAGTTACATTTTCTCTGTATGTGTGTGTCTATTACAGCTCAGTCCTTTTGTCTACAGTGAATTTGCCAGGGAGAGAAACCTTCATGTTTCCTTGCTCGACCGGCTCTACGAGCACTACCCTGCAGAATTCCCGTGCAGGATCCTGCTGTGTGAGAACTATCGCTCCCATGAAGCAATCATCAAGTAGGTGTGAACTTTTTCACTGTATCACGTGCTTCTTCTGACTGCTGTGAGGGAACAAAAGAGCCAAGCACAGCTGAAGTGTTTCTGTCGTGAAATCTTAGTTGTTTCAAAGTTAATTAGTAATTCTGTGCTGTGATTTGGTCTCAGAGCAGCTGCCAGGGCTGTGGGACAGACCCCTCATTCAGGTGGGGATGCTTTGGCTGCTTGCACACTGAACCAAAGAAGAGCCAACTTTCCCTTTTTAACCACTGTGCAGTCTATTATATAGGCTCTGTGCTTCTTTGAACCATTTCAGAATTTTGGATTTACTGGGGTGGATTATCTTGGAATGGTAAGCTGTGGGCAATGTAAGGAACATATGGATATGCAACTGTGAATGGAAAAAATAGGTCAAATTTTGAGCATGTTTCTTTACTGTTGACATCTTTTATTACTTCTTTCAAGACACATTAATCAGTGGGTTTGCATTTTTGTGCTGTGATAAACTAATGGCTGCCAGTGTAATGAGCTCATCCATGAGCTGTGCTGGAAAGAATAAGTGCAATCATGGGGAAAAATGCTAAAGTTTAAATCCTGGCTCAAATATGTAGTAGGGAATATTATGTTGGTATCCAGTCATGCTAATTAGGTTATCACTGTGTTCAAAGCAAAAGCAGAAATATTTAAGTGCTCTGGGGAATCAAAAGTGAGAATGTAAAATATTTTTTTACATAGCTTGATCTGTCTTCACTTTATGGACTTTGTAATTATAGGCTGAGTGCTGCTAAATTTCTTACACATTTCTTGAGTTTCTGAGTTTGAAATGAGAGAACATCTTTAAAGGAAGGGGATAATTTCAACTTTTCTTTAGAGATCACGTCCATGTCATTTGCCTCAGAAAGATCATGAAAATTCACTTCAGCAGCTGGAGTTCAGACAGGGAGTTCCAAGAAAGGGCCACTGTGTTGAGCACTGAGGTGAGGATGCAGAAACACGGCTGGGGCTGGTTGGCTCTCTGGTGAAAGTCCAGTGTGCCCAGTTCCACTGGGAAGCGTTGCTGTGTGAGGTGAAAGCGGCTGAACGCTCTCATGGTGGTCCCTTCAGGAGACATCTCAAGTCTCCTTTTTGTATAACGTGGAATTTCCCCTGACAAATGGGACTGTGACACTTAGGACAGAAGTGTAGGAAGATGAAGGGCTCATTAATCATCTTTACCTCACTGAAGTAGAGACACCATGAGAAATTGAGGAAAGAACACGCCATTAGTTCAGCCTGATTTTGGAGCTGTAATTGGAAAAAACAGCCCATACGGAAAATTTTTGTTGTTTAATGAGATCTCATTACTAAAAGTTAATTGGCAGAAGAAATGGTTAGTTTTGCCCCCTGGCTGCTGTGGAGTGACTGCTGCAACCCAACCCACAGAGGAATCCAGTGTTCTTCAGGGATGTCCAGAGTTGTCCAGTTCAGGTCAGGGGTGGCCTGCAGTGCTTTGATGGTGATTTGGTAGCAGACAAATTTCTGTGGCTTTTCCATGAGCAGCTATTTCCATCTTAAGCTGCAGTAACTGGAATCCTGGAAGAACTCAATGGACCCACCAGCTGCACAGTCTCCTGCTTTGGTTGTCTTCGTGTCAGGCTGTACTCGGGTTACTGCAGCCTCTGAGTGGGATCCAAAGAACATTAAGGTTGGAGGCTGAGCATTGAAAAGTTAGATTACATCAAAATTCACTAATTACTGGAAGCCAGTGCATTAGTTCATCTCTACTGTGCAATAGCATACAGGGTTTACAGCACTCTGCAGTCTCTCCTTGCTGCCTTTTTCCTCATTCCATTCAGTTTGCCTTGTTCCCTCCTACTTTTCACCATGAAGTAGTTGTTGCCTCATTTCTTTTTCAGTCAGCCAGCTGCTGGAGTGGCTGCTGGCAGCAGAGGAACTCTGTTCTGGTTGTGTTTCTGGTCTCTAGCGACATAGATCAGCCTGGAGTAGAAGTCACAGAAGAAAAGCTTGGTTGACAGCTGAACGCTTGGCCTGCGTCGTGCTCAGTGCACACAAAATCTGTAGTAATTTTATCTTCCAAGTTCAATAACTCTTAACTGACATGAGCAAGCTCAGTGTCCAGCCTGGGGAATAACCAGTGCCAGACAGCAAGTGTTCTTTTTGCCCAGTTTCCAGCCAACAGAACTTCTGAGTGAAACATCAGTGAGAATGTTCATAACTTTGTTGAGCTTTTGATGAGAAGAAAAAACAGCCTTTGTAGAAAAAGTGTTGGTGAAGCATATTTTTAGTGCCTTCTGCTGTGTCTGTAGTAGGGAAATATGAGTTCAGAGAAATCATTTGAAGATGCTGAATAGTAATCAGTGGTTCTGTTTTCCTTATGAAGTATTTTGTGGTTGCATATTTCATCAGAGAGATTTGCATATTTTATCAGTGAGCTCATGGGTAGACTCCACATTTTACCCTGTTTTGCCTTGTTACAGTTACACATCCGAACTTTTCTATGAAGGCAAATTGATGGCAAGTGGAAAGCAGCCAGCACACAAAGATTTCTACCCTTTGACTTTCTTCACAGCACGTGGAGAAGATGTGCAAGAAAAAAATAGTACAGCTTTTTACAATAATGCAGAGGTAACTCTTCTTTGCTTTTACTGTTGATTGTTTTCTTAAGGCTTCACTCCTCCAAATTTACTGGTTTATGCTCAGTGTGGGTGGAAGACATAAATTGTTCTCTACTAGGGGAGGGCAACGTGGAGTTTGCTAAACATGATGTAATGAAAATTGCAATTGTAGTAAACATTTCCACTAATTTACCTTCTTTCTTTCTTTGCAAATTATAAGCCGCATCTCATTCTCTCAGCCTCATTCTTCAGGATGTCTTTCCTGATAATTTATGTGACATTCTGATAGATGTATCTTAGCAACTGAGAGTAACTGCAATTTGAAGTAAAACTTAGATTTCTTTGACTGTTGTAGAAATGTTCCCACTCAGATAAGAGTCCTCTGGAGTAACATTTCACATTTGCTTTAATATGTTTAGGATCAGTGTCTAACTGATAATGTGCAGATGAGATTCCTTTAGGTGAGAACTTATTCTCAATCTGTTTGTTTCACATAGATTTATTGGTATTCTTCAAAAATTACTTTCATTCTCATTCCTTCCCTTGTGTTTTAAAAAACCAAACAACCCAAGCCCACAAAAACAAACACATGCAGCAGCACCCACCTTCCACCTTCTGGCTTGATAATGCTTTTCATAGTGGAAGATGCCTTTCCAGGCACCTCCAGTTAGGGGAAAGAGAGAAAATCAAAGAAATAGCAGTAATTTTTGTAAGCTTAGGAGGAATTTCTGGTTAGTGCTTGTTACGAAGCACTGCAGAGCTGTCTGTTTCCTCTTGATCGTGGTGTGGTTTATCTGATGCACAATTTGAAGCCTGTTTGTTGTTGTTATGCTGCGCTTGTTAAATATTCTTTGCTGTGTTAAAGTATCTTCTTAAATAAGAAACTCCAATGACTTCTGGACACCTGACTGCATTCATTAATCTACTTGGATTACTTTGCCATTTAAAAAAAGTTGTAAAAGACCTAAAAATATCTTCAGTGGCCAAGTAACTGTCTGAAAACTGTGAGTCATTAATAGCCACAGGCAGAAATGAAGATCAACGGCTCCTTAAACACCAGCAGGAAAAACTGAAATTAGATGATGAGGGAGATTTTTTCTGTTTGACCCTTAATGGATGTTTGCATTGGGGCATCTTGTGGTTCATTGGTGCCTATACTGAGAATTAATCTGGGAAATACACTTTCCCTTATTAGTCTTCATTGTAAAATTTCCCTATGTGGTATTAATTCTAAATACATACCCAGAAGCGATGTACTTTAGAGAATCTTGCCCAAATACCTACAAAAGATCATTATTTTTGTGCTACGGTTTTTATAGATATCGAAGTTTATTCTAATATCCTTTGTCAGTAGAGCTGGCTTTTAAATACCAGAATTGATGTCACAAAAATATTCAGGACTTGCTTTAAAACAGTCCCATATTTTCACTGTCCTCTGAAATTGCCAAAATTAAACTATTTGTGACTTTTTAAGGATTAACAGATTGTTTTTCTTTAAGAGGCTGAGCTTGCATTTGTGAAGCTGTAGGAAAACTGCATCATCAATTATCATCCTTTAAATAGCTGGAGAAATTTTTATTGAATATAAATTAAAAAAAAGAAAAGGAATCACAAACCTTCTATAAAGTGACTCAGAAATGCCTTTTGCAGTGCAGTACCTCTGGTGTGTTGAAATGAGCTGCTCTGGCAGGAGGTTACTTTGAGGCTGGCTCCTCACAGGAGGAGATTTTCAGGTTTTATTACACGTTAGTCTTCTCAGGTAGCACATTTCATAGTATTTCACAGAGATGAACTAGCAGTTGATGAATAATCTGAAACTCCCAATGGTATCCTTTGGAATGGGAAATGATTGTGCTCTGGTATACGGGCTCTGTGTCTAGAGTTATCAGACTCTAAGATGACATATATATGAAATCCAGAATAAAAATAAAATTACAGCTATTTAGGCAGTACATTTACTTACAGAAATAAGATTAAGTATGGCAAGAAGGGTCCTAGTGCACTTGACATTTTCATAAGAACGAAAATGAATATTATTAATGTAATTTTGAAGTTTGTGATTTTAACAGTGACTTTTGTGGGAAAACTTACTTCAAGGTAAAAAAGGGTGCTGCACAGTGAATACACGTTTTAATACATGATGCTTTGGAGTATCACTGCAGGATGCAGTAGTATCATTGCTTGTGTAACACTGTGTCACATCAGCGTTTCAGAGCTTCACAGTTCAAATTCCCTTTCCATATCAAAGAGTGATGCTCGGTGGGGCATAACTTTTTAAGAACCCTGCCTTTCTTCTCAGGTGTTTGAAGTGGTGGAGCGCGTGGAGGAGCTGAGGAGGAAGTGGCCCGTGGCCTGGGGCAAGCTGGACGACGGCAGCATCGGGGTGGTGACCCCGTACGCCGATCAGGTGTTCCGCATCCGCGCCGAGCTGCGCAAGAAGCGCCTCTCGGACGTCAGCGTGGAGAGGGTGCTCAACGTTCAGGGTGAGGAGCAGTGCTGGGCCCCACAGCTGGGCTCAGCGAGGGGGAAACGTGGCTGCTGCAATAATAATCACTTACTAAAATTATCCTAAAGCGATGGAAGCAAAAGGAGAGCTGTGATAGAGATGTTGGCTATAAACTCATGGACATGAGATTTATCTTTTCTCAGGATTAAGTTCAACCTTACTTAAAAAGTAAATGGAGTAAAAATTGTGGTAACTGAGATTTTTAACATAATTTCAACATTTTTAACAAATTGATAGTTGTGCTGGTTTGAAAGCAAAACCAGTGAGAGGCTCCAAGTCAGAAATACAATTTAATGGGAAAGAACAAATAAATGCAGTAGTACAAAAAGAGACCGCTGACAGAATACAACCTGATACCCTGTCCGTTAGGGTGGTGGTAGCAGTCCAGATGAAGTGGTCTTGTTGGAAGCAGTGATCCTGCAGAAAAGTCTAGTAGCTCTTGTCCTCTGGAAGTCCAGTGGGTAAGGGCTGCCTGTGCTGCTCCAAACCCCAGCTTATATCCAGGTGGGAATGCTTGACTCCTCCCTCTGGGTGGGACATCTCACAATGGGATGATGAGTCATGGCTGATGGCCCATTAACAGAAGATATCCCCCTGGAGGGAGGATGTGTCATGCGAGAGATAAGAACTCTGCCCCGCCTGGTGTCAGCAGCTGGCCCATTAACAGAAGATAATCCAGAGGGAGGAAGCAGGGAACATTGCTACACCTGGTTTCAACAGATGGTGATAGAATATTTTTTGGGGTACATCTTACTCTGTAACCTAGGACAATAGATTTTAGAGTTCCAAATACAAATGTAACAGAACTTCAGCCTCAAAATGTTTTACTGATTTCTTTTCCATCTGTGGAATAAACTGTAAGGAGTCTAAAAATTTAGGCATTTCTTCCTGAAATCACATTGATAACAAGGATTTTGTGTAGGCATAGCCTGTTGCTAGGTTGCACTTCTAGTCAGTAATAAACAAAGGCAGATGATAAAGTAACTGAGTGACAGTGAGTGGTTTGCTCTGTTTTTTCATGGTGGATATTCATGTATTTGAGAAATTTTAAAATGTGAATCAAAAATGTCCAGAACTTTTTTTTTAAGGTAGAATAAATAAATTTAAGATTTGTTATTGACTGACTGGCAATGCTGTAATAATAATTAACATTTCAGAAAGTTCAGGAGTGATTAATATCAAGGTGAAAAAGTAAGTTTTTTAAAGAGGAAATATTCTTGTAATGGAATCTTCTATTTATAGTGCATCTTTTAAAAATTTTAAATCTTATTATTCTTGTATAAAGCTCTTCATGTGAAGGGTGGCAATGAGTTCAGAACATCTAGGTGTGAAATCTGGCTGGCAAGGGCAGTGTCTGGTCGTGGGATGAGCAGAAATAGCAACAATTATCTCAGAGATGTTTTCTGTTTCATTTTAGGAAAACAGTTCAGAGTTCTGTTCCTCAGCACAGTACGAACACGACATACATGCAAACATAAGCAAACTCCAATTAAAAGGAAAGAGCAGTTACTGGAGGATTCAACAGAAGACTTGGATTATGGTTTTTTGTCTAATTACAAACTTCTCAACACTGCCATTACAAGAGCACAATCCTTGGTAGCTGTGGTGGGAGATCCTATTGCTTTGTGTTCCATTGGAAGATGCAGGTACTTTGTCTATGTTCCTTGGTTAATCAGGGCTAAGGGCACTAGAGAATGTGTTTATCAGTGACTGATGGATTTAGGAAAAGGTTGGATGTCATCATGGATAGCAGAGAAAAAGTGTTGAGTTAGCTACACCTGGTCACTGATGAACTGTCTTTTCATGTATTTATAGTTGGTCAAATTTTCACTTTACAGTAACAATTGAAGATGCTTAATTTTACTTTATAGTAGGGCTTTGTTGTATACCTGTTACAATTTTATATACAAATAAAACTAATTTGGAGTTAAAAATTGTGATGTGATGGGGTATTTTAAAGTTAAATATTATGGCAGTTGTAGAATGGTAGAAGACTTGAAAAACATTATTTATGTTTTGATAGGTCTTCATGACACTAGGAAAAAACTGGCTAAGATTTGAGTGAATTTACATTTTATAGACCTAAATGAAGAAATGTAAAAAATGCTGAGATATGTAAACACTTACGTTAAGGGTTCCAAGTTCTTGTTCTTCAAAGGGTTTTTTTCGATGGAAGAGCTGAAATTTTGAGATGATCAGAGATAAACCCTGCAGCTTATTCTCGAAGAGTGGAAACAGTGCACTGACTACATTATTAAAATAAATCTAAAAATACATGTTAGTTGTTATATCTATGTTGTGTTCTACTTTCCTGAGCAGTGCTTCTTCTACTGTATTGAAAAGGGATATGGGTTTCAAAGATTAGAGTTGAAAAAGCCAAATGGAACTCAAACCTTTGTTTACTATATTTATGAAATATAACCTGAATTTCACCACTTCCCTGCTGGGGCTGCGTCAGGAGTATCTGTACATGAATGCAGTGATCTGCTTTAAATGGCTTCTAACATCTTATTGACAGAGAAATAATTATTGTGGGTTTAGTTCATTTTTTCCCTGTACCTGGTTGGGATTTTTAGGCATGGGCTGGTTTATGCAATGAGCTGATGAGAAAGAGCCCCTGTGCCTCCCAAGTGCTCCTTCATAATATCTGAAATAGAGTGTGCAAAAACTTAATAAAATAAAAATATAAGCTGTCAGCATGGTAAAT
The DNA here is from genome assembly GCA_013389985.1 of Dryoscopus gambensis. Classification (NCBI taxonomy): domain Eukaryota; kingdom Metazoa; phylum Chordata; class Aves; order Passeriformes; family Malaconotidae; genus Dryoscopus; species Dryoscopus gambensis. The sequence goes on from WEIT01021286.1 coordinate 163,330, forward strand.
AAATTACAGTGCTGGCAGTTAAGCATTGAGTTTGCATTTTGAAGACCAGCAGCTGTTTATAGATGTAGAGCTGTTCCAAACTGTACAACTAAAAGATAATTAAACAAGGAGCACTGAAACTTTATTAAGATGTATCTCGAGCTTTCCCTTTAATACACCATTGTCTTGTTTCGCTGAATAATTGAACATTCGCTCTTTGAAAATAGTGCTGGAGGGGCTCAGGGAGGCTGCTGGGAAGATGATTCTTTTTTAGTACAACAGGAGTAGAGAAGTCTGAAAGAAGTGACATTTCGTTAGGAAAAACAGACCTCAAAAAAGTTTAGACTGTACTTGAATTTTATAAATATTCTAATACCTGTCAAAATGAGTCAAGACTGTAATGATAGTTGTGGAGAGCTTTGTGAAGTGTGCCCAGGGTAATCATTACATTCCAGTGTGCTCCAACTGGACTAGACAGGGCTGTTTTGGCAGACACCCCCTTTAAGCTCCCGAGCACACTCGGAGGCAGCAGGGTTTTATTCTCTGTTCTTACACCCCAGAACAAATGTGCCATGTGTAGAGAGACTGCTCGGGGCATTCGCAGCGTTCTGAGCAAAAGTAGATGAGTCTCAGTGGATTTGTGGTACTTGGCAGTAGGTTTGGTGACTGAATTGATTAATCAGAGGGAATTCCATCATTAATGCATCCCAGTGATGCATTTAATTTTGGTTTTTAATTCTCACTTAAAACATTGCAAGATCTATTTGCCTTAGAGCAAAATGCAGAAAAAGGGCCAACTTGCATCCTGAATTTTGAAAGAGCATTTCTTGCCTCTATAAAGTCACAACAGAAATGGTCTTTTAGGGAAAACTATTTTGAATTCTTAGAAACATCACTAGCATTGCAGCATTCTTGCAAGACAGAAATTTGTTCTTTCTCACAGAGTCAGCTACTCAGCAAAATGTGACACTGCTGTTAAAGTTAGTGTGCAGCAATCTCTCATTTTACAGGTTTTGAGGAAAGAACAGGGCTTGCTGATAGGCCAGACCTTATTACTGAAGGGTGAACAAGCAGGAGTTATAGTCAAGCACACCTTTACTCTTGACATTTTGAAAGAGACAGCTCAGTTGGGTTTGTTGGGTTTTTTTAAAGAGACATCTTCAGACCTTATTTAAATCTCTTTTAAGCTTCAGTAACTTCACCCAAAAAGTTCCTTTGAGGTTAAAAAAAATCTTAAGTGTAAAGTTTTCGAATAGATCCTTCTGTAGATGTTAACAAAAGAAGAAGGCTTTTTTTTATAAAGCAGTAGGAAGACATGTCATGAGAAGGCAGAAGACAGGGATGAACGTTCTCTTATTACATGGTTTAAATAACCCCTCCATCCTCCAAAACATTGGAAACAGAATTTTCGTAGACAAGTCATGTATCACCTGATGATTGTCTTTCTAGCTTGAAAATACTTCTATATGTTACAGAAAAATCTGACACACACTAGAATTTATGGTTTTGTATGTTTTCCACCAGAGGATCTCAAAGAATCTCTAGAAATTGCCAAAAATATTAGTTTTCACGTGCTTCTGAAGTGTTTCACAAGAGTAGTTTTGAGGGTGTATCTCAGCTTACATATTTGTTACACTGAATGATCTACCTAAATTCAGAGAATGTTCTTGACATCATCTGGGACTGAGAATCTGTATAATTTCTGTGACTATTTGAGGTTCAATAAATGCCTTAAATCACATACATTCCAGCATTTTAAACATTGAGTTCACTGGTTTTGGTTTTCTAGGAAAAAAATCCGAGTTGGAGCTGTCCAGGACATTAATATTAAATGTGGTACCCAGGCAGTGCTGTGATCTGATGCACATGGACAGCCCCTGTGTCCATTTGAAATTGCTGGGGAGCTTTGCACCCTGCTGTGGGGTTCAGCTGCAGGGAGCAGGCTCAGGGTGGATGGCTTGGTGTGTAAAATGTGCACACACAAAAAATAAGTGTCCCACAGTTACATTAAGTCTGTTTTTATTGTAACGATCACCGCTGAGTCTTCCTCACTGTTTGTAAAAATCGTTTCCATAGGAAATTCTGGGAAAGGTTTATTGCCCTGTGTCATGAGAACGAAAGTCTTCATGGCATCACGTTTGAGCAGATCAAAGCTCAGCTGGAAGCTCTGGAGTTGAAGAAAACCTACGTGCTGAACCCTCTGGCCCCTGAGTTCATCCCCCGAGCTCTCCGGCATCAGCACTCAGCCAACCCCACCAAACAGCAGCAGTCACCTCCAAAGGTAAAGGGTTACTGGTGATGGCTTCTGTCAGAAACTGCAAGGGAGCGCAGAGAAATAGCATAAAAGGTTTATGGAACAAGCTGTTTGTTTTAAAATTGCATCAATGCAATCAGATATGAATGCAAATTCCAGAGGGATCCTCAGCATTTTCAAGGGAAAGCTCTAGACTTGTATTACCATGAAGTTTTTAGCAGTATAGCTTGGGGTTCTCCAAGCCTTGCTTCCTTCCTGAAACCCACCTTGGCTGCCTCTGGCATGTTCACTGGCAGGGTTGCAGTGACCCTGGAGAGCTTCAGCCACAGAACCTCAGGGTTTAGATAAATCAGATTAAACCCCCTGAGCAAGAGCCAGTCCCTATCCCAAGCTGTGCTCTGACTGTACCCCAGGAAACAACAGGTTGATACAGACACTGACAAGGAGTAAAAGAAGCCAACAAAATAATAGCCAAAAGGGTGTTGGTTTGGGCTAAAAATCACATTTAAAATTCAAGGACTTAAGTTTTGTAAGATAATTTTTTGATGTAATTAAAAATATGTTGTAAACTGGTTTATTGCATAGATTAACTCAGTGATAATGTCCTTCAGAAGACCAGATTTCATTAGCATCAAGAGGGCAGAGAGATAAAATTACCTCTGAGTGGTAATTTCATCAGCTCTTTTTATAAAAGCAGCTGAAGGAGTGATGAAAATACATAGCTTCCTTAGCATGATAAAGAACAACACTAAATTTTAGAGGTTTCTTGGGGGGTAATATATTAGTAATGAATTATATTTTAATAGTTCTTTGTAGTTTATATCAAAATTATTTGGGTTGTCATTTAATTAAATATTGTTTAGAGGTGGAACTGAAATGCAGGTTGTCAGCTTTGTGATGAACTCAGTGTACAGGAAGGAAGAACTGCACATATTTCCCATAGCTTTGCATTTTTGTTCCAGGCTGTATCATTGAAATGAAATTTTTACGACAGGTTTTTTTAATACAAAAAGGAAAGCCTTCCCTTTGGCAGTCCTTCCCAAAAGGGAGCTTGTAAGTGAGAACATTTGGTTTCTTCATCAAGATGCATTACTTTCTGAAACAAACACCAGATTTCTAAAGCTTCTAGTTATGTGTCAAAACACTGGGCTTACAGAAAACCAGAAATTACAAAATTGTCTTTAAAAGCCACTGCTGCACTCTCATTTTTCATGAGGTCTTCAGTCTTTTCCTTAATAATAGAACATCGTTATTAATAATTTTAGTTTCCTAAATGAAGAAAAAAAAGTACTTGAAAATGCAGTATAGTACATTTAGAAAAAAAAGGGGAGTGAGTGTTGGGGAAAGTGAGAGTCTTGTAAGTAGACAGCTCTGTTTATTTTTTGTTAGTTTGTTGGTAAACGAAGCCCTTTTGCTGTGCAAACTGTCAGCACTGTATTTTCAGCTTAAGATGTGAAGCATTTAAACCACCTATATCATAAGTCTAAATAAAATCTTCCCTTTGAATGCCATTGACAGGTAGTGAGTGTGTGCAGTAACAGCAGAGCAGTGAGCAGGTAATAATCAAATACACTGAGAATACGGCTGGGATCAGGGATGCATTTCCCTTTGCTTGAGTTTTAAAAGCAGATGGTTGGTTTTGCTTATTTTAGACATCCTAGTACAGTATTTAACATTAAAAATGAAGCATTAGAACCTAGCAAAAAAACAAGAACAGTCTCCAATACCGTGTTTTGTGATGAGTTTATGGACCTTCTGCAAGTCAGGGCTTGTCTTTCACATGTAATTTTATACAAACAGCACCTTCTTACTCAGCAGAACTGCTCCTGGATTTATGTAGGGACATTAAAAACCTCTTTGCTGTTAGATTTTAAGGAAGGGAAGATGTTCCAGGCTTGTCTGTGTGAGAGGTGAGCAGCCAGCCTGGAGCTGTGAGGGCACTGCCTTCCCCTGCCTTCGTGTGCCGTGGCTGGGCATGGGAGTGAGGCAGGAACGGCGCAGTTGGATGGGGACAGCCTTTATTAAAGGTGATGATGTGGAAAGGGAAAGTTTCCAGAACTCGGAGCTTCCCTCGGGGTAGCTCACGTACAGTAAATGAAGCTCTGAGTTTACAACTTTCCTACCTCCCACGCGCTGCCTGCCAGCTTTTGGTCTGGATTCAGGCACTTAAATCAGGGTGCATCATCATCGCAGACATTTCCTGCAGTCAGTGAGGACCACAGTTTGGAATAAATCTCTGGAGAACTCTCTACTCCTGTTTGTTGACTAAAGGGGGATCCAAGGAATGATGAGGCTGTTAACTGCCTGCAGTCACCCAAATCTTGGTCTGGGCTTCCTCTGAGTGCCTTTATGTAATGTGGATTTTTATATTCCAAAGGTGGAGCGAGTTTTTAGAGGAAACTGAGTGCATTTGTGCTCATTGGTGTCAGTCACCATCAGCTCTAGGGTAGGTTTAGGTATTTTGGAGATGAGTGAGGACATGAGCCCTGGTGTGAAAAACTTTGAGAAATGGTAACAACTGAGTTAGTAACAGACTATTATAAAATCATTAAGCCATCAAAACTGTGAAGAGAAAAAGAAAGAAGAAAGGCAGCAACTTCTTTCCCCAACTTCCAGGTGGCCCCAGTTGGCTTTAATTTACCAATCTGATACAGGGACAGGCTGAAGCTCCCACTGAGAGGACGGCTCCTCTTACAAACTTACGTAATTATTTTCTCACAAACTTATGTCATTATTTGGTATTTCAGTTTTAAAAATACGGCACCTGTAAGATACAGGTCTGAAAGGTTAGAACAGAGGTTTGTCAGACTTCTGCACACGCTGCTTGCCTCTGACATTGGAACACATACAGAAATGCTGGGCGCTGTCCATGAGTGATTAAGGCTGTAGCTTCTCCACATTTTTAGATTGAATCTTTTCTCTATTGAATAAACAGGCTTCCTTTGTTTAAGTGCTGCAATGAAAAGCAATTATTATTTTATTTTTCCATAATTCATTTTTCAAATGAGAGGAGAATTTGGAGACCAGTTCTTTAATCTGGTTTATGCATGAGTCAACATTGTCAAACAACCTGTCTTTGTACCCTGACTAATTTTCTCAGAGTGCTGGAAAACTGCCTAGACTTATCTCCTGGGCAAGAAAAGTTTTGCAGCATCAAAGCATTTTTAGATTTATTTTAAATTTGTGAACGTACTTAGGTCCAGATTAAGTAAAGTATTTCTGTGCTGCAAAGGGCTTGAGAGCATACTGGCAGTGGAATATGTGCTCACAGTTCATGAATATTAACTAATTAGTTGATGCTGCAGACTCATGGGAAAGTAGGAGAGATAACTCAGGTCTGTTAAAATCCTTTTCTAGTGTGCAGTTCACCAAGGAAGAACAGTTTCCCTGGTGCCCTGGGGTTCTTTATTGTACTTTTGGGGAGCAGTCCCAGAGGAGCCACAGCCCAGAAGCTGAGAAATGAGATGGGGCAGGGAGACAAAGTCTGCTGGGGCTGGGTGAGCAGCTGAGTGAAACTGGGGGCAGCTCCTTTGTCTCCAGCGTTCTTCAGCTGGAACCTGGAGCAGAAAATGGATCATTCTTGTACTAAAGCTGCTATGGCAGAGGGTTACTGAGGGTTACATTGGTACTGGGTGCTGCTCCTGAAATATGTGGGATGGTGGGAAATAAAATGGTGAGAAAAGAAAATCACAATATCTGCTGTAACTCTCTTTGCATCTGAAAACAGACCTTGGGAGAGAGTTTTCCCAGAGGGAGTTGTAATGAACCCACTGGTTAACTGAATTAGTGGTGTTTTATGTCCAGCTTTGTGAATTCATAGTCAGGCAATGGAACTGGATGTCTGATGTGTAAGAATAAACTGTTGGGCTGACTCCTTTCAAACTCTCTTTTATCTTTAATGATCATGTTCACTTGAAGTAAAAAGCTTTGATTTGTGTAAGAATGCAAAGATCACTATTATTGGTTTTTTTCCTTTAAAGGGCAAAGTCCATCATCATAACCAGAATGACCATTTCCCACCTGATGGAATTGGTGAGTGCCTCTGCAGTTCCTGGGGGAATTCCTGAGCCCCGTGAAGCTGGCAGTAGTTTGACATACATTGAATACCTGGTCTCTTCTCTGTTTGAAAGGCATTTACTTGTTGTTTGCACGTGGGAATCAGATCACAGACTGTTAAGTGGACATTTGATAATTCCAAGGCTCTCCCTTTATAGGTGCTGTGCACACTGACTTTGGAGCCTTAACACAAACACAGTTGTTGGCCTTTGAAAAACGGCTGTGTTTGAAATTCATCATGTACAGCCCTGTCCCAGTGTATTTGCACTAAGAGGGTTTGGACATTTTGCATGCACTGTTTTCTGAGATACTTTGAAGTTAAACTGTGCTGTCATATCCAGGTACTCCTGATCATACCTTTGCAAGGTAGCATGCAACAGCTGAATAATTTTGTTATTAATTTGAAAAAGCATTAGTTTAGAGCTTGTCTTCCCTGCTAAAGAAAGGAGGTTTATTTTAGTTTTTGATGCAGTGCTTAAGAGCTACTCTGACTGTCAGCATATTTAATTGGTTTGGGACATTCTTTCATTAATGCACTTACCAGCTACCTTTTTCTCTGTATCTCAACTTGTATTTTCTGCCTCTTCAAATTTTTGAAATGGAATACAGGATTTGATTAATGCTTTCTGTTGGTGTATCAGACCTATGCTGTTAGAGAGTTGCACACAAAGATAGATGCTGTTAGGATGAAAAAAACCAAAGAAATGGTCATCTTCATGTTCTTTTTATGGATGTATCTTCTGTTTTTGTATGTATATATCTTTTATTTTTATCTTTATTTTCAGTTCAGCCCAATCCTTCTGTTCTGATTGGGAATCCTATCCGAGCATATACTCCTCCCCCTCCTCCTCTGGGACCTCACCCCAATCTGGGGAAATCTCCAAGTCCTGTTCAAAGGATAGATCCACACACTGGGACAAGTATTCTATATGTACCTGCTGTCTATGGAGGAAATATGGTCATGTCTGTGCCTTTGCCTGTAAGAATTCATTTTCTATTTCTCCCCCCTCCCCACCTTGGTTATTGTATGCACATAAATGTATGGCAAAATCAGATAGTGAATTTTTTGCAGGTTTTTTTCAGCACTCCAGATCTGTGGGCTTTGCTGGCTTTAGGAGGGGCAGTGCAGAGGACCACCAGAAAATAAGGACCTGAAAGCTTTGCTCCCACAAATAACTCCAGGCAGGCTAAAAGCAATTCCATGTTCATGTAATTTGGTGTGTTTTAGGCACACCAGTGGAATCAGTCTCACCTGACTTGAGACACCTGCCTCTGAATTATTTGCCTGGTTCAGTTCTTAATCACTGGAGAGACCTCGGTGATTCACACAGAGTTTGCTTCTCTTTGTTGGCTTCACACAGTCTAAATTACAAGTTTTGGATGTCTGCAGTGCAAGGTGTCTGAAGTGAAGTGATAAGAAAAATAAGCATAATGGGATGTTTTTCCCTTCCAGAACCTCACAGTGAACCAGTTTCCTCTCCAATCCCTTTCCTTAATGACATTTGGGAACAGAATGAAGATCTCTAATCGGGTCTTTTAGGCTACATTTATGCATGGAATTTTGGATTACAAATAAAACCGTCCCACCAAAATTTACACACATTAAAGAAGCAGTCTCTGCTTTATTTTTACCCTTTACAGTCACATATTCCAGGAGGAAAATGCAAGGAGAGAACAGAGGCTGCAGAAGCTTGTGGAGTAACGTGTCTGTGTTGTACACAGCTCCTGAAGACCGTGGCAAGGACGTGGAACCCACACAAGCAGATGTGTTTAATTCCATTCATAATGCTAAATACTGGAATACAGCTAATTTGGGTTTTTTTCAATAATTCTGAGTCCTCTGCTGTAATTTGGGTTATGGATGCTGAGTAGGGGACTTGCTGTAGTTTCAGTTTTGTGTCTTAGATCAGCTGGCAGCTGTAAATTGGTTTTCTTGCTAGGCCAAGGAATTTTCCTTTTCCAAGCTTACTAGAAATCTACATTTGATGGATAAATTTAAATGCACTGAGAAGGCCAGCAGCTGCATCTTTGTCATGCTTGCTCACATTTTATTAATATCAAACCAAGGTAATTTAAAAAGCTCTGTCTTATTGTTCCAAGGTTAATATATTTTTTATGTGTTTCCAATCAAAAGAAATTATTAAAAATAAGTATTTTGAACTCACCTTCCCTGGGGATAGATTTTTAAATAATTAAGTGGGAAGACTGAGGTGCTAATGAGACTGCTACTTTTGAAAAGAAGCTTGAAGCTGATTTGGGGTTGTACAGATGCAATAGTAGCCTACAGCTGAAGTTCAAAGTGCACATTCCAAGGGCAAATAGTAATTTAAAAAAAGTAATTGGATGAAAATTGTGACACTTGAAACAAGTAGGGACTGAAGTAAAATGTGTTTATGTTCATGGAAGATAAAATGATGTCTTTGTTTAATGCAGTTTCAAGGTAAAAGCTAAAGGAGGTTGTTTGCTGCCATCAGTGAAGGATGCTTTGGCAGCCTGAGTGTTGGGGATGACTTTCCCTGCACTCTCCTCTTACTCATATAATTCCTTTCTTTTAATAAATTCCCTACAGGATGAGATGAACTCATTTGGTGCAGAGCTGTCTTCCTTAGCATTCCTTTTAGGAATAAAATTGAAACCATTGTAAAAAATCCTGTGTTCAGGAGGTGGATTTTCCTTTGACTCTGCAGTACACGTGTCATGCTCACAGACACGTTGGAGTGTCCCTGCCTGTCACTGCTCACCTGTGGGTGCTCTCTGGGTTCCACCAGGGGTCCTGGGAGCTTCACTGAGAGTCTTGTGGCTGCAGAGGTGCACACAGCCCCTCCTGCTGTGGCCCAGAGTCACAGCATTGGGTGCTGCAAGGTCTGTTCTTCAGCTTGGAGGCTTCTCTCTCTGTCCCCACCTCTGAGCCACAGCCCAATGTCTTGTACCTACCAGGAGAAAAGGCTTTGTATTTGCTTGAACTTCACCCATTTCTATTTAATTAGCGAAGAGATTAATCTGAAGTTTATTAAACTACAATTTGTCCGTCAGTTTTTTCTCTCTGAACTTCAAAACCACTGAAACAAGAATGGGTTTTGATAGAAAAATTTTAGATTAATCTGAAGTTTATTAAACTACAATTTGTCCGTCAGTTTTTTCTCTCTGAACTTCAAAACCACTGAAACAAGAATGGGTTTTGATAGAAAAATTTTAGATTAATCTGAAGTTTATTAAACTACAATTTGTCCGTCAGTTTTTTCTCTCTGAACTTCAAAACCACTGAAACAAGAATGGGTTTTGATAGAAAAATTTTTGCCCAGGGTTCTCCTCGAAAATCTCTGCCTCTTGTTTTGCCTGCCCTTATAGCCCTTCCTTTGCATCACCAGCTGTAGTTGTGTGTGTCAGGTCATCTGATGCATGAAAAACTTGTCACTGACCTAATATCAGTGCACCTGTTATCACTGCCTTTAATCTAACGTACCTTAACAGATCACATCTCTGTCTCTTCTTTTTTTTTTAATTTTTATTTTAATTTTTTTTTACCGCACAGGTACCGTGGACGGGGTATCAGGGTAGGTTTGCAGTTGACCCTCGACTCATTACTCATCAAGCAGCTATGGCATATAACATGAACCTGTTACAGGCACATGGGCGAGGGTCCCCGATCCCGTATGGCCTGGGACACCACTCTCCTGTTAGCATAGGACAGCAGCAGCTCCCGCACCAGGACAAGGAGCAGCACGAACAAACTAGAAATGGTGAGTGCTGGAAAAGGCCCTGGAAACTGCTCTGCCTTGGGGAGGGCTTGTGCTTGAAACAGGATCTTGTGGAAGGGACTTTCCTTCCTCCATCCTTTCTGTCCGTTGCGCTTTCCTCCCTCAGAGAGGGGTCTGCAGATTGGGAAAATAACCTGGGATTTGCCATTTCAAATAGAATAACTGAGATATTGTGAGATTCAGAAGGAATGGGAGGTGGGGAGAGGTGTTGAGGTTATAATCGTTCCGTCTCCCTTCTGCAGTACTGCTGATGTTATTTGCAATTAAGTTGGAAGAACTACTTAGTGATGATTAATGAACAAAGTGCAGAGATTAAAGGGAAAGTGTTATTTAGGTAAATGATACTAAATGTCTATGATGCTGTAAATGCCATACTAATAAGTCAATTTTCCTGTGTCTGGGGGAAAAAAAATCACAAAATAATAACTTTTCTATTGAAACTAAATAATGTTGTAAATGTTTTTAGGTAAAAGTGAAAACACTGCTGGACCTGAAATCAGTAAAATTCGAACACCTGAGAAGAAACCTCTGGAATCCAAGCAGGTGGGTTTCTCTTGTCTGGGTTTCTGGTTTGGTTTGTTTGTTTATTTGTTGGGGATTTGGGTATTTTTGTTTGTTTGTTTTTTCATACTCTCTCTTAAAGAGTTTAATCATTACGGAAATGGTTTTATTTGTTTTTCTTTTAATGCGAATTTACAAAACTTTTTATTCTCCTTTTTGCAGGTTGATATAGAAGCAAATCCTCAGCAGAGAAGCCCCGAGTCCCGTTCCAGTGTTGGTTACGCCAATGCTAAATTCCATCGCAAAGACAACCCCAACCCCAGGCAGCTGAACCTGCACCTGACCCCGCCCCACTCCCAGTTCGCGGTTCCCAACCGCCACTTCCAGCACCTCTCCCAGCTCCCGAGGCAGCCGTACCCTCTGCAGCAGCAGCAGCAGCAGCAAAACCTTTTAAGTCAACAGCAAAATCACTTGCCTGAGCAACCCAACCAAATGCCACCCCAGCAGAGCCAGGTAGTTCAGCAGCATAATCACTTGAATCAGCAGCCTCCACCACCTTCGCAGCTTTCCCCTGCTTTCCAGGCAGGCCCCAGCCAGTCCTTTTTTAATAATCCCATTCCCCACCGACCACATTCTCCTGCTGTAGATGCTGTGATTTCAGAACAACACCCCCCACCTCTGTTACAAGAAGTCAATAATCCTTTGAGGCCTATTGCACAGCACAACCCAGTTCTGCCAACCCACTTGAACAACTTCATTGAAGAGAATCCGTCAGGAATGCCCTTAGGGGACACTTTAGGTAGGTGACTTTTCTTTATTTAAATTCAGAGTGTGCAATTATAACTACATTGAAGTGAAAATGAAGGAGGTATTTACCTTTTTCAGGCATATTGCTCTGAATTGGGTCATTGTTGGGTTAGTTTCCATAAGTAATGTCATTGAGCATAATTTGCTGCTTGAGGCATGTTTGAATATTCAGCACTTTATTAGAAGATTCATGTTTATATGATTTTCCATATGATTTAAATAACCAGGTTATGCACTGCAATGCAGTTAGTGTATAATAGACCCTGGAATAAACTGTATAAAAAGTATTATTTTTTTTTTTCTGACATAAAGATCTTTAAAAAGGGGCATTAGATAAATTTTTTTTTTAAAACTATTTTTATAGATCGTATGCATGGAAATGTAGCTTTGGAAACAATAAGGCAGCAACAACAAGCCAGGTTACAGCAATGGAATGAACATAATGCCTATCTCAGTCAAGGCACTATTCCATATCAACACCATCACCATCCTCATCTACCACATCTTCCTCAGCAACCAATTGGATTACATCAACAGCAGCAAGTTAGGGCAAACTGGAAACTTGCCAGTAATACAGAAGATGAAACAGAGGCAACATATTCAAGGTATTTGTTTACTGAGTCATCAGAGCTTGTGTAAAATTGAGCAGTGGGCACCTATCTGTAACACTGTGATCAAGTGCAAGGCACTTAAAGGTATTGCTTTTTGCTGCTGTTATTATGAAGGTTAAAATAGTTGGCAGGCTGACTTACAACTATGCTTTTGTTATGTGTTATGCTTTATTCTGTTAGTATATTGGGTAGTAAAGCTGTAGTGGAAAAATATTTTTATGGAGCTTTTCAGTGCTGTATTTATGGAATAAGGAATGGATAGAGAGTAACAACCTTGTGTTTTTATGAAAGAAGTGTCTGAGTGTAGTTAAGGCCTATTTAACTTGTAAATTCTTCAGTTTGAAGTAGCAGTCTGAGATCTGTGTGCTTGAAAATAAACAAACCAGCCCCTCCCCAAACACTGCTCCCCAGTGAAACCTAAACTTTTCTTCCTTTCAAAAACCCTTTGCTTTTAAAAGCAGACTTAAAAAAAAATGCTTGTGTTTGAGATGGAGCTTTAGGGGGCAAGAAAGGAAGCTGGTGAACATCAACAGAAAAAGGGTTCCAGTGGTCATCAACTTTAATCATGTATATTGTAAAGGCTGGATTTTTAAATTGCCTCTGTTTACTGTCATCTCCCACTATGCTTTCTTTTCCATCTGGTTTGTTATAGCCATGGTAAAGCATCTAAATGCCCTCTTAGCTGACTCTTTGAAGTGCTGAATTGAATATTCTTGACCTTTTGAAGAAGTTTGGAAGTAATATTGTGCAAGTGAGGGGAGTCCCTGATTGTTCTGGCTTTTGCCTTGAAAGGGGTTAAAATTTTCTTTTAACTATGTGAACTTTTTACTTTGTGTAGTACAGCAGGAAATCCTTACCTTTAGTTGTCTCTTAAGAGATAACAAAAAATTGATTCTTCTGACTGAAAAGGAAATCTCAAGAGTTATTAAAACTTTGAGATGATTCAGGTGGGTATTTCATCCAATTAATCCTCTTGTGCCTAATTTCTGATTGCTCAGTCACATCCTTTGAAGTTAGGGTCAGTAAGTGCAAAGATGAGAATATTTAAATGCAGTGTTCTGTGCTCTGAGTTTTCTGCATCTCAAAAAGAGCGAGATTTCAGCAAAACTTTTTTTTTTTTCCCCTCTTTTCTTGATCCATTTGTTCTGTCACTGCAGATTCCAGGACTTGCTCCGAGAGCTGTCGCACCGCGATCCGAGCGAGAGTCGGGACGTAGCCGAAATGCCTCCCCCCCAGTCGAGACTGTTGCAATACAGACAAGTCCAGCCCCGGAGCCCACCAGCACTCCCTTCTCCTTCCTGCAACTCCAACCACAGCGCCCACTTCCCCAACTTCACTGAGAACAGCAGAGACATTGAACTGCCCACTAACCCAGCATTTCAGCAGCATTTACCCCAAATGTACACCCCCCCTTTCTCAATGCCATCCGAACACATAACCCCATCTCCCTTGAAATACCTGCAACCTGATGGATCCTGGACTTACGCTAACCTACAGCAGAATCACCTCCTGGGGCAGGGCTTTCACTACGGAATACCTCCACTGCCCCACAGGTCGCAGCAAAGCCCTTTTATACAAATCCAGAATCATCAGCACGCAGTCGGTCAGGAGCCATTTCATCCACTCGCATCTCGAGCAGTTTCTGCTTCTTCGCTCCACAGCTTAGAAGAGGTGGGTGTTGTTCTTGTCTGCTCTGCACTTGTCCTGTCGTTTTAATATCGAATTCACGCTATGAAGTGGTCACAAATGCAAAACACCTCACGCATTAAAAGCTCACACTGGGAGTTTCTGTGAGGTGGAATCGTTCTCTGCATCTTTGCTGTTCACCCTGAGCAGATCCGTGGTTCTTGTCGCTGCAGGTGTAACATTTTCTCTGCTAAATGGGAAACCTTGGCTTTTGGAATGTTACTCGGAGTTTTTGTGCAGTCGTTGCTCTGTGTCTGCATGTCATTTATCTGCAGTGACAATCAGGCACAGCCCAGGTGGAAGCTCAGGAGAGGACTCTGGACAGTCAGCTGGAATGACCCAGGCAGCTGACTCAGTGTTGAGCTGTGAATGTGGTTGAGTTCCTTCTCATAGGAGACCAGAGCTGTTCAGTTGTTCCAACATGGTCCAAAACTTGATTTCATAAATCCCACCGTGGCTGCCCTAATTTGCTACAAAGCCATCTTGTGTATTTCAGGGGCTGTGTGTTGGAAATCAGAGACATCCAGCTGTGCTGCCTGAGGCTGGCTCCAGCACACACCCTGCCACAGCTGGCTCTGTCTCTTTCCATCTTCTCTTGTCCTGCACTCTAAGGGGGTTTGTTATGGGATGCAGATTGTGCTAGGACAGGCCATGTTTCGAACAGTAGGTTTTATTCTTTGTTAGAATCTGAGGTGCTAAGGAGTATATGATGTGTAAACATGGAGTATCCTGGAGCCAGGTTGCGTTCCAGGAATGTGAATATTAGTATTCCCACTGACTGCATGTAACCCAATATTTGTACATAAGTGGCTTGTTCTGTGATGCATTTCTCTTTAGGTTTTTACAGAAGCTGGGGAGGGAGCCCTGCTCATCACTGTCTCACACAATACATATTTAATTTGTCTTTCAACTTCTGAAAACAGAAAATATTTAGTTTATGAGCCTGAGAAAAATAACCAAAATTGAATTCCAGTGCATTTTACAAATTTCTGCCTTATACAGATCCAGAGAGGTTAATGGAGTCCTCAGGCCCAGCCAGAGCTGTACTAAGGTTTGGGTTTATAGACATTTAGAAATTTGATGTCTCAGTCCATTAAGTCATACCACTCTGTATAAAATGTAATACTTTGTGACAACAGTTAATGCTGTCAGTACAGCGGGACGTTGGAACAATGGCTTTTCAGCAGTAATAAACCAATAAATATTCCTATAGAGCTTGTGACAGCTCCTGTTATCTGAAGACAAATAGAGTGAACCTTTATGTAATTAGTGCAAATTCAGTTTAGTTCTTATTTCTTTGTCCTTTCAAAATATGTGACAGAAATGCCAAATGCAGTAAAAGTGTTACAGGACAGAGACTTGCTTATAAACTTTGCAAAACTTCTGGTCCAGCTGGTAGGTAAGACTGAATGCACAAAGAAATCAAAATGGGGTTTTAGGTGTATTTTTAATAGACATCACTCAGACAAGGCACTTGTCAGGGCAGTTTTCTTGACTTTTGGTATCCTTACTAAACCGTTTCCTCAATCACTATTTATAAAGCTGTTAATTGACTTGATACTTGAAAGCTTTTGCATGTGTTTAGTCAAACCAGATCTGAACTGCACATCAAAGGGAATACTGGAGTTATTCTGTCTGGTTCTGTGCTTGCAAGTGTCCAGAACTTTGATAAATTCCTGATTGCTTACCAAAATAGCCCTTTTAAACTCAATAAATGTATACTTTTTGGGTTGATTTGGGCAGTAATTTATGAAATCTTTTTTGTTTGTTTTTTGTTGTTGTTGTTGAAGAATTTCCTTAGGGGAGTGGATTGTCAGGATATCCAAGTGTTGATCCCGATTGTGGTGACTGAAATAAGATATAACAGTTTCCTTTCATGCACTTTTTTCCCCTGTCTATTTTTTGTAGATGATATAATAACAATATTGGGACTCTGCAAACAAGTTATTTGATGTTTGTGTAGCTAATTTCTTGTGACATTTCATTAGGATGGGTTTTTTTCACTTTACCAAGTCTAGATTTACCTGTATGACTTTTTTGTTACCGGTGCTCTTGTTAGTCAGTCCAAGATGAGAGATGGGAGTAAACAGTGTATTTACTGTTAAAAATAAACTGTAATACAACGACTTGCTTTGAATCTTGAGGAAGCTTAGAGAGCCCTTAAATCTGAACTCTTGAAGCCCACAGGTTAATTAATGGAGCTCCTGCCGTTTTTGTCTACATGACCTACAGGGTTTATGGAAGCAGGTTATTTCTGTGGTTTCAGATAAAATTCTCTGCATTATTTCTCCCGAGGGCACTCACTTCTCCAGAGCATTTGTTTTGTATGTGCAAAATCCAGTATACAAACGTATCCTGCTTCCCCAGATCCTGGTGGACAAGTCACTAATTTATCCTTTGGAAAAGGAAAAGCCGTTTTTTTCCTGACTACATTGTAAGAACATTTTTCTTGCTCTTGTGTGTTTCTGTGCTTCCTTTGCTTCGTCTGTAAATGTTGGATATCTTCCTCCTCACTGTGAGATCCATCGCCCACGTAGGAGTGTGAGATGTAAAGGTTGATAAGAATTAAGAAATCTCGGTTGATGTACTTTGCACTTCCTTTAAAATTCTCTATTTTGTGTGATCAAAATATGTTATCAGTGACTGTGGTGTGCAACATAACTTGAAATGTATTAGATTTTTTTTCTAAATGCAAAGGATTTTTTTTTGGTAAAACATTTCAGGGAAAAAGTTGAATGAGGAAATGGTATTTGATACATGCAGTTGAATCAAAAGAGCAAAAGGCTATTTTATGGTTTGGTGTTTTTTTTGTTCACAGTATGAACCAAGAGGACCAGGCAGGCCGTTGTACCAAAGAAGAATTTCCTCTAGTTCAGTCCAGGCTTGTTCTGAAGAATTAAGCACTCCTCAAGACAGTCTTGGTCAGTGTAAAGAGCTTCAGGACCACAGTAACCAGTCATCGTTCAACTACTCCTCCCCTGAGCTGTGGGTGAACTCCTCCTCCTCTGCGCCGTACGCGAACATTCCATGCAACGGAGCCAGCAGGGCCGTCCCCCCGCGGGAGCTCCTCGGTGGGTACAGCAGCAGCTGCTTCCCTCTGCCGTGACCGCGGCTCAGGGAAAGGGTTCCCTGGGGATTTCTTCCCACCCAGTGTTTTCTGCTGGTTCTTTAATTCCCAAAACCGATTTCAGCAAAGATTTTGAAGTATTCATTATTTCAGTAGTTGAAGGTTTGCTTGGAATAATCAGATTTTCGTGTGCCACCTTGTATTAGTAGTTTAGCTAATACTCAGAAGAGATACCTCAAAGAGAGTATTCAATGTGAAGAGTTGGGGGTTTTTGCATAAAATATTTTTTATTGAATTTCAACACATCTGGAAGGAAGCAGACAAGACTTTCTTAAAACATTTGTCACTTTGTAAACAAATTTTGAAAATCAGATATTTTATTTCTCTTCTACTGTATTATGTTTGATGTTTCTAAAAAGTCACAAGCATCTATTTTGCAAACTTCTGGGGTGGGAAGTCAAGGAGAAATATTACAGAAATTAAACTGTAGAAGTTTATTCAGTTTTTGTTTTGAAACACATTTACAGCTAATTTTCAAGAAAATGTTATAGAAGGTGGAATTGATGTTTTGTCTTTGGAGTGATGAAAATTAAACACACTCAGGCCTGAGTTGCTCAGATCATAGTCAAGACTGAAGAATTTCTCTCAAAAGTATTTATTTCTATTTGGCAGTTATGAGATTGCATATGGAGAATGTACATAATCTTAGGCTCTGCAATAGAAAAGGGGAACTTATATATTAACGTGCTGTTCTTCATCTAAAAAAGCAGTGCTGCTGCTTAGTCTTCTCCAAAAGCTCCAGTAAACCCAGACAGTCTCTTACAGTGGCTTGTAGCGCAGCTGAGTTTGTGCTGGAGGGAACTAAGGTGACTGGTGGGATTTATTTGCAAGATAGATTATTTGTTTCCAGAATCAGTGATATTTTGTGTTGGTATTACAGTCTGGGGGAGCAACACATAAACTGAATTAGTGCTCTCAGCGTTTCTCTAGTAAATTCTGGTACTTCATCAACGGAGTGACGAGTTTAAATTCTCTCTCACCGTTGAAGAATCTCAGTGGAATGTGGCTTCCCTGGTGGTAGCAGCAGTGCTGATTGATTGAGCAGGCAGAAACTAAATTAACTTTTCAGAGATGAAAAAGAGCTGCAAGGAGAGAGCTGGAGCAGTGCAACTATTCTTCTATTCTTCTGTTCTCCATATTTCTTGTGTTTATGAAAAACAAAATTACCAGGGTAGTATAGTTTCTTCCCTGTGATTTTGCTTTAAGAATCTCCAGTGGTAAATTAAAAACAAAATTAATAAAAGTGCAAACAATATTCTAGCGTGGATATTAAAACCACTTAATAATGTGGAAAAATATTTATATGCTGGTTTTATTGGCCTTAAAAGATTTAATTGCTTTTCACCAAACTTTATAAACCTAAAACGTCTTGTAATTTTGTAGTAATTCTGAAGTAGGAGCATGCAGAATGAATGAAGAAAGCTCTTTATATCAGTGACAGCACTCAAGAATTAAATTCCTAATGTGCCTTTTAATTTCCAAAATGTGAAAATGTTATTTTGCAAACCCATATTTATGGCAGCATCTTTCATGCTAAGTTCAAAGCTTCAAGCTCAGGGCACCTCCTTCAATCTATTTCTAATTTTACTGAAAATCAAGGAGCTGAATGCACAGTATTATGTGGCATTCATCACTGAATTGCTCACACAGAGTTGCTCTCCAAACTCCGTGGTTATCTAAGAGGAGCTCAGGAACTCTGGCACGTTTATGTTGGGAGCAGCCAGTCCCACATTTCTTTGCTTTATTTAAAGAAAAGCTTGAGAATCTGTTTGTGAGTAAAGTCCTTGGAGGATAGATGTGTATGTAAAAAATACCATATACACACGTTTGCTGTCAAATACTAAATTCTAAGTGAAAATACCAAGTTCTCACTGGTAACTGCATTTGCAATGAAATTTTTTGTATTGTAGTTACGCATGGTTTCTGTTTTGTCAATAAATGTATATGAAACAGAGCCCTGGATCTAATGGTTCATGCAAACACATCTCCATTTTATGGCTGCTGTGCCTTTCCACATTTACAGCTCACTGCCTGTGATCATATTTACAGCCCAAATGTGTTTTATAGAGCTAAGGGTTAATGACCAGTAACTGCACCGTTCTCGTTACTGTTGATTTTTATCCGTGAAATAAAACCCCGTGAGAATGTGATGCTGTGAGATTCCTGTGCCTGCAGTGGTTGCTTGAGAAGGAGTGACCCTGGCTCCACACTGTTCAAGGGCTGATCTCTTTGTACATCAGGAGTGGCTGTGGCACCAGTGTTGGGTTGGATCAGGATGGATTTATGGAGCACAGGGAGAGCTGCTGTCAATTGCTCAGGATTGTTCTATGCAGGCACTTCCCAAAACTGGAATTTGAGAGTTTGATATGCATTGCTTTTTCTGTTGATGGGAAGAAAATTATTTAAGTTCTTATTCAAGATGTGTATTTCATATTTTTCCTTCTGTTAGACACCTCTACCACACACAGCTTTCACCTCTGGCCCTGCTTGTCATTACTTGTCTTCTCTTGAGAGCTGTGGTTATTTTGGGAGGTTTTTTGCTCATGTTCTGGGTTGTTTGTTTTTTGTTGAATCATAGCAACCCTAGCAAAATTGCTTTGCTTGTGTTCTTACCATATCCATTCTTCTATGGGTTGGTTTTGGGTTGGTTTTTTTTTGAGTGCTCTATAAAAAGCAGAAGCCTGTGTGTGACCCTTCCAGTGAGAAACTTCGCTTTGTTTTTCTACTTTTGCACTCTTGCATGTGGTACATTTTTGTAGGTGCACTTTAAAAATAACATTATATGATTAAAGACTGAAATAATTACAGAATATATCTGTTGCCCAGTTCCTAGGCTATTGCAGATAGAACATAGATCCGTGTTTCAGCGTGGTGTCTCTCTGGCTCTAGCTACAGAGCTAGCTCTCTAGTGGTGTAGCTCTAGCAAGACAGCAGAATTCTCCAGACAAAAGTAAGGGACCTCATTAGGATTCAGGAAATTCACTTGAAAACAGTTTTATACCTATGGTTTAAAGTACCATTTTTTCTGATAGTTACAGGAGTTGTTAAATGTGGAGCAAGAACATATAAATTAGCAGGAATGCATTCAGCCTGAAATACCAATAATTAGTTGGTTGGCATTCAGGACTCTGAATTGCTGTTGGAGAATGAATTATATATGGTGCTGTAAATTTTAATTTTAGCCTATTAAGCTGTAAAGCAAGAAGAATGAAATACTCTTTGTGCTGTCTCGGTGGATAAAGTGCTTAAATTAGAGTAGATCCCACTCGGAAGCAGCTTCCCTTCAGTGCACCCGGAGAATCCGCTGCGCGGAATTGCAGGTTTGGGGTTACAGCTGTAGGGTACGAACACGAGGGGGATGTGTTTAATAATGTCAGTCTTGTGCTGCTGCTGCTGCATGATCCAAGAGTTGGGAATGAAGTTGGATCACTTCAAGGCCCGGTTGGATGGGGCTTGGAGCAGGCTGGTCTAGTGGAAGGTGCCTGTGCCCGTGGCAGGGGATGGAACAGGATGAGCTTTAAGATCCCTTCCAACCCAAACCATCCTGTGATTGTGTCATTCTATGAACTTCGTTTTCGGAGTGACTAAACGCAGCAGATGGGTGGCGTGGGAGGAGGTTACCCAAGGGGTGGTGTCAGCACTGGCGTTGGGCTTACTGCAGGTGGATTGGCTGAGTCAGAGCCATTCATTGCTCCAACTCTGCTTTCTCCTTCGCAGCTCCCCCGAAGGCGGCCAAGCCCCCGGAGGAACACCTGAAGGCTGAGAACATCCAGCTCTCCAACTCCTTCAACTACAACGTGCTCCAGCACCTGGGCCAGTTCCCCCCTCTGATGCCCAACAAGCAGTTGGTGGAGTCCAACAGCAGCAGCCCCCAGCCCGCGGGCGGCACCAAACCCGTCATGTCCTACGCCAGCGCTCTGCGGGCTCCCCCCAAGCCCAAACCTCCTCCTGAGCAGACAAAAAAGAACAGCGACCCCCTGTCCTTGTTTCAGGAACTTAGCCTAGGTAGTTCATCAGGTAGCAATGGCTTTTACTCCTATTTTAAATAATCAGATTATTTTTTTTAGAGAGAATTTAATTTTTATTTGTGTCAGTAGATCCAAGGTAGTTGGGGCTTCACCTGTAGTTGCAAATATTCCCTTTGTTTATATTAGTAAATATATCCTCACTTAATTGCTTTGCTGCTAGACTTGCAACTAATTTTTTTTTTTTTTTAACTATATTCCATTATTTTGCATTTTTTGATGTGGGTCGGGTTTTTGGAAGCTTTTCTGTAGGAAAACACACACGTGTTATTTTTTAATTTGTGTAATGCTAATGATATGTTGCATTAAACTAGCAGCTGAGAGATTACCTGTACAACTTGAAAAAAAGGAAAAAAAAAAAAAGGAAAAAGAAAAAAAAAGGAAAAAAAAAGTTTGTCTAAATTGTATTTAAGAGGATTGTAAGTAGCATTTACATTTATTCAATAACATTAGCATACTATGCTGGGTTTCTGTACCAGAAATGGCCAGTTAATGTAAAAATGTATGTTATTTCTGCTTAAATTCATTTAATTTTTTTTTTTTTTTAAAATAAAGGTGCAGCATCTTCTAAATAATTTCAGTTTTATCAGCTTTTTTGTGAAGGGATGCTGCATTCTCAGACTTTTATAGTTTTAGATTCTATATGATGTGGTATTGTATTTTCCATCCACTGTAGGGTAAAGTAAAGGCATTCTTTGCAGACACCTATGCCATTGTTTGGAAACATTCAGATAAAAGTATTGGTATACTTTAAAAAAATAATAAAAAAAAATCGAAAAAAGAAGAAAAAAATTAACAAAAAACCCAAAAAAACTCTACATTTTATTTTTGGACAAGCTAGTGATATAAGCTTGTTTGAAAAGTTAATTTGATAGGTTTTTTAAATGAATCATGAAGCTGAAAATAAATTTTTAGGTATGTTGGTGCTTAGTAGATTTAATAACTATTTTAAAAAAAATGCGTGAATTTAGTAAAATACTTTTTTGTTTGTTTGTTTAATTTCTTTTCCACTATGCATGTGTAAATGTTTGTAATCTGGCTTTTTCCTCCCCTCTTCTCCAGTGGTATAAAGAATTGTGCCGCTTTAATTTTTTTTTTTTCCGGTAAAACTTTTGGTACATTATTTGATGTTTACATTAAAATGTGACATTATACAAGGAAATTCAGATATTTTGCTAACTGTTTTGTTTGAGGAACATCATTAAAGAAGAGATTTAATGTTTGTCAAAGCTGTATCCAAATTAATCGAAATCTTCTGGGGATCAGAGTGGTTACCAGGTTATTCATCTCCATGAGCTCTGTGAAGTTCTCCATGAACCTGGCCCTTAAGGAATCCAGTCTGAAAAAAATAATTATGGTCTATTAAAAAAAAAAAATTAAAGAAACGAGTGTGAATGAAAACTCAGAAGATAAAAACTTTGTGGATAAAGATTTCTGGTCTTGCACACTGTCCCTGCTTTGTGGCCGGGGAGCTCCAGAGAGGGCCGTAGAGTTTCTCCTTTATTTCTTCTTAGTCCTCCTTTTAAACTTGAAATAACTTTAAATCTGGGAACTGTTTTACAGGGATGAGCTGGGTGTAGTTCAGAATTCCTCCACTTAATTACCTGTGAGCGTTGAAATTTTAGAGCTGTGTGGGGGTGATTTCAGATTTTTACAGCTGTCCATGGGACACCTTACAGGGGAGCAGTGGCTGCTGCTCTGTTCAATCAGATTTTTGCTCTGGTTACAATCAATCAGGTTTATTCTTCTGCATTTGACTTCATGTGTTAAGACAAGGGTCATTATGTAATGGGGTTGATTTAAGCTCAGTACACTGCAGAGGTTTGCATATAAATTTTTTATTATAAATCTTTGCTGGGTTATGATTCAGAAACTTATCTGAAAACCTTTTTCCTTGTTTTTGCTGTAAAGCAAAGCCCGTGTAACTCATTAATTTATTTCCTAATGTTATACCAAACAAACAATGCTGGGGAGGGGACAGCCCCTGCCAAGTTCTGCTCAGCACTTCAGCGCAGGGCATTGAACCCAGGCGACCCAAAAACGAGGAGAGGCCAAATTCTGCAACCTTGACTCAAGCAAAACTGCTGTTAAATGGGTTTTTTGCCAAGCTGCTGGCTGCAGGAATCAGCAGAGGGGAAATTTGCCTGCAGGGGCTGGGCGGGGGCTCGGTGGAGTTTGCCTCGGATTTGGTATTTTGGCAGGACTGTCAGTTCTCCTCCATGGATCTGTGTCCTGAGCACTGCTCTGTGCAGAGTCCTGGCAGAGAGCAGGGCTGGGGATGCAGTGCAGAGAGGAGCAGCACTGGCAGAGCTGAGGTGGGGATCCAATGCACTTCACACCCCCGAGTCAGTGTTTTGTAATTTCAGGGGTTTCAAAGTCACTCAGTTCTATGGGGCAGCCTTTTGATTCTGTTCACCATTTAATATTGAATATTAAACTAATAAACGTCACTTGTTAATTTACTGCTATCTGTCAATGAGTTAAGGGGGAGATGGTTGCATCTCACCACACTTTATTCTGTTTTACACTGGTATTTTATCTACACTGAAAATACTACAGATAAAAACCCATTTTCTCTCTGACTTAGTATTTCAATTCTTTAACTTTATGAAAACCCCAGCTGTTTTTGGTGCTAAATTTTCATAAGTGCTCTCACCCAGGAATTTGAGGATGATATGATAGAGATGATCTGACTTAACAGCTTTGGCATGAATCATTCAAATTTCTTAGAGTTAGTTTTTTTCCAAAAGATTACTTTTTTTGAATTGTCTAGTCTAGCCATTGTATGTCACACATGCAGCCCTGAGTGAGATCTTGGTTTTTGAAGCAAATTATCCAATGTTTATTGAAGTCATGTTCAAAAAACCCCAAAACTGTATTTTAAACTCTCCTAGGGCGTCAATCAAACTCTTATTAAAATGAAATTAAGCCTTACAGATGGCTCCAGTGGGCACTGCAGGGGCTGCACTGTAAATATGGACCTGTTGCAATTACAGGGAAAATTCAAAATTGAATTTGTGTAAATTGTCTCAGTTTGAGGGAAATGAGTGGAAGCTGGGACATATGCACCAACTGGGTATTTGGCTCCTTGACTTCTTCTATGCTTCAGTTAGTGCCAAATCCCGTGCCCCTTGTCCAGGAATAATCTCCCATTGTTGTCCATGGAAAATTTAAATGATGGATCTAAATTTAGTAAGCTTGTATTTAATATCAAAAATAATTTCTGGCTTTGTTGTTTTTAATTCTTGTTTTTCATGAGAAAAATCTGGATGCCTCATGGAGGGTTGCCAGTGTGGTGATAAGAACTAATGAAGAATGAAGGGAAAGATTTAAAAAAAAAATTAATTGGATTCTAAAAAAAGTAATTTTTTTTTACAATTTAAATAGAGCCTCCACCCTTTAAAAAGCCACTTAGTGAATGCAGCTGGGAGGTTTTTCTCTGTGTCTTTGAAGACTGAATTATGAAACTGTGAGCTTTCCACGTGGCCGTCCTAGGTCAGGAGCAGGCGGAGGTGACGCGGCTCCGCCGCGAGCACAGCCTGACTTGGAGCTGCACTCTGAGGTAACGTTCACACCTCCTGACGCTGTAGCACCTGCCTGTGGTGTCCTGGCTCATCTGGGTTATGGTGTGGGACGTGGATGTACCCGTGCACAGCCTGGATTGCTCCTGGCCCTGGCCCTGCAGCCGCCAGCCTGTCAGGCCGGCTCGGGCAGAGGTTTTGTGGCACGTCCCCGTCTGTGTTCGTTAGTGCTCGGGCTGCTGGGGCCCCTCCGTGGTGTGCTGGTGTCCCCTGCCACCCCCCGAAGTGCAGGGGGTGTCCCCAGGATGTGCCTCAGCAGTGCCGAGCTCCTCGGAGCCCACAGTGGGTGGTAGGGGCAGTTCCCCTCCATCCCCCTTCGTGGTCACATGGCAGCTTGCAGTGTTTCCACAAGACAGCTCATAAATTGCTGTTTTGCATAAAGCTGGCTGGTTAGAACCAAGGCCCCAGCATCCATATTTTCTCCTGGAGGTTGTCATCTAACACAGTTTGTCCTGGATTTTTAATTGTATGGGCTGTGGTGTTGCTGGCCCTTTGCAGGACGTGAGTCCTGCCACTGACTGCGAACCCTGCGAGTGCCATTCCCTACTTTGATTAATTAATGTTTTGTTCCCAGATTTGTCAAGTTCAGCTGGTTTTTTTGCAGAGATCGGGCTCTATAAGCAGTTCTTTTGCTCTCTATGTGGTGCCCAGTGCTATAAGTAGCACCAGGAGCGGTGTTTGACCGCTCCAAATTTTCTTTTTAGGCTGAACTCAGGAATATCAGAACATGCACATTTCCAGGGCAGTGAGCCCACAATGCTTCGTGCTCTGCCCGTATCATCCTTCAACTCATTTGTTTTGTTAGTTTTTAAAGTTTCTAGTTTTCCTAGAAAAACTGCAGACAATTAACTTGTCAAGACAGATGGTGATGATCTATGGTGCCTCTAAAAATTTGCACATCGTATTCCTTGACATGAAATATGGGCTATTTCTGTTGGTGTAGCAATATTTGTGCCAGTCTCTTTCTGCTGGCTGTGTCAGGGAGCAAGGGCTGAATCCTTCTAAATTTGTTTTTTTTCTTCCATTCAAGAGAAGCAAAAGGATTTGCAGCAGCAGCAATGGAAATGTCAGTTCAGTGTGGGGGCTTTTTGGCAACTTCAGCTGAGAAATGTTGAGGAGTTTTTACCTCATTAAGGATTAATAGATGCTTCTGACAAATTACAGAAAACGCTCTGTGATATGAATTATCCAAGACTGGTTAGAAGATGTTGTCAGTCCCTTTTCCAGAAGAGCTGGCTTCCTGCTGGAGGGTAAATACCTCGACAAGACCAGCTGTAAAGCCATCGAGGTGCCCCCAGTGAGACTGGTGATACTGGGCACGAAGCTGAGCCAGAGCCTGGGGTGCAGCCTTGCCAAACAGAATTGTGCTGCTGGTTCTGTTGCATAGAAAATAGCCCAGAAATCTGAGTTTATTCCCTTCTCTGCATTTCTTTGTAGAAAGCAGCAAAGCAGCTTAGTGTCAGATGCAGGGTGGGCATGTGTGATGTCTGCATGCCTTGAATTTATGTTCAATAGCTTCAGTGGAGCCCAAGCATCGATCAAGTGTGACAAAGCAACAACAATCTCATCCTCTACTTCAGTCAAAACAAAGTTGTGACGCTCTTTTCTTGTCCCTGGGTGACAATGGAAAGGCAAAATAATTGGAATAGATGCTCTTAGAACAGGTCCCACTGCTCTGTGTGTTTTATGGTACAGAGCAGCCTAATGCTCCTGTAGTTAAGTTACAAAGCAGTGCAGGGTTCCAAGGGGCACTGTCCCACCGTGGACAGAGGAAGCTCGTTTTAAGTGAAGTTTAGGCTGAGGTTTATTCTCTTAACAGTTTCTGCCCATGGTCAGGTTCCTTGCATGTGACTGCCCAGGTGCAGCTCTGGATGGGGCCCAGGGGCTCCATGTGAATCCCCAGGGCCATCCCCAGGGCTGGAAGTGCTGCAAACTTCTCCTGACTCCTGTATCAGGTGTGTTCCTCAAGAGCTGTCAGGCCCAGGATAGAAAGTCCCCCTCTGCAGCAGGGCCAGGGATCTCATTGCAGAGGGGAAAATTCCCACATCTTTGAGACCTCCTGGAAATCATTTCCACAGCTGTCAGAGTGAGGAGAAAACAGTGATGGCCACAAGGAAGTCATGGAGTGGAAAGGGATCAGTGAAAAAAGGCAAAGTAAATTAGTAAATACCTGTGCCTTTGTAGACTATGTCAGGGTGATCAAACACCTGAGCGTCCTGCATGTGCTGGCTCTCTCCAGGTTTGGACTACAGGAGAAATAGGGGTGTGTACCAGGATTTCTGGGTGATCCTCCCTCGTGTACCCATCTGTGCTGCCTTGTGTGCTGAGCTCTTCTCTCCCCGCCCGCTGGTGCTGGGCTGTGCCTGCGGTACCTCGTTGCAGATGAAGGGTGCTCACGAGCTCAGCTCACTGCTAAACAGGCAGTTTGCGTCTTCAGGGTTGCTTGTCTGACACCTTTTCTGCACATTAAATTCACACAACACAGCATTTAAAAACAAGGGAAGCAGATTCTCTCCACGCCTCACAGCAAATCTTATATAAACAAAAACCTTCACGTCTTCTGTTGCGTTGACTGTGATTTAACACTTGGGCTTTGGCAGACTGGAGCTGCCCAAATCTCAGCACTGTGACTTGGGCAGTGCCCTGGGGCACCTCTCTGTGGGTGTCCTGAGGAGGGGACAGGCACTGGTGTTGGATTAGGGAGCAGCAAATGCCCAAGGGGCCGTGACTGAAGGTGGCCGTGGGTCTGTTAGCGGCAGGACCAACGCTCGGGGTTTCATGGTGACTGGTGGTTGTTCCCTGTTCTGCAGATTGCTTTGCCTCTCCCTCTCTCTGGTGCATGTTTCCCACTCAGTTCTTTGGCTGTGCCCCAAACCCATGAGGGCTCCTGTTGGATATGTGGCAGCCAGGTTCCCATCCCCGTTTGGCTCTGGTGACTCCCTGCTGGTGAGGACGTTTCCTTCACATTTTCATGGTACATTCATGAGGTTCTGGTGGCTCTTCCCTGCTACTTGCTCAGCTGGGAGAATGAAAACTGAAACTGGTTACAGCTCCCTCCTCCAACATTATATTCCCTTTCCTTTATGAAGGCAAATTACTTTTATTAACTCTCTTAAAACACATTATCAGCTCTCTGGCAGAACAAACCTGCTGCAGGAGCAGAGCCCTTCCCTCTGTGAATACCAACGACCAATTGAATGGATGGGTCCCTCTTCAGCAGTTTTTAATATCGGGAAGAAGAAAATGAAGTTATCCACATGCGTCTTCTCAGTCTGACAGGGACCATACAGAGTAGGGAATGATCACAAAGCCTCAGCCTGGAGCAGAAAGGGAATAAAACTCAGTGAGTTTTAAGGGCTTTAGGAGACATCTGGCTGAGCTGCCTGATCTCTGACCATGGTTGTAGGATCTCGGTACTGTGAGCTGTGTGTTTTCTCTGCCTCATGAGTAAAGTGAGCCCAGAGAGGCTGTAAAACCTTGAATCCAGGCCAAACCCCAGAACTCACCAGCAGTCTTTCCATTGCCCTCACTGGGGCTTGGATGAAGTGGATCAGAAGTGTGCAGGAGATGGGTGACACCTTCCAGGGCGTGTTTATCTGAAATGTGCTTGTCTTGCTCTTGAATATCAGGAAGGGGGATAAGCAGCATCTTGGCTGGGCAAAAGGTTGGCCCATCAGGATAAGAACCCACCTAGAGATTACTTGCTCCCAGGAGAGGTATTGAAAGAGAGGGATGGCACTGCAGAAAAGGTGTGGATGGGTGAAGGGCTTCCCAGGAACACAGGACATGGCACTGCTCAGTGTGGGGTGACAAACTCAGACCCCTGTCCCTAAACCTTGCTCATCTCAACCCATGGCATGTCTGAGGTGATGATGATGATGATTGCTGAGCTGGGAATGCTGTTGTTCCTGCCAGCTGCTCTGCTTGGATTAATCTTTGCTGTGTAGGTTTGGGTGTCCCAGCCTGGGGTCAGCCACCCCAGGGGTCACACTGACTACTTTCCTTTCTGTTGTTGCATGTAAAGGATCTCCCTAGAAACTAGCCTCTGTTTTCCTGAACAATGAAAATGCAAATTCAGGATGTCAGCTCTGTACCCAAAAATAAGATTTCAAAACCATTTAGCATTTCAGAGTGGTTCTGTGACAACGTGAAGACTTGCAGTTGTCTCTCATGATGAGAGACAGGCAGAGCTCCTCAGCTCACACTCAGATCTGAGCACCAGTGAGTGCTTTATCCCCAAACTTTATAATATACGTGTTATTTGTAGTGCTTTTCAACTTCAAAGAGCTTGAAAAACATTAATGCAATTTCACAAAAGGCTTCTGTTCTCTCTGCCACTCTGCTGATGGGGAAAATGGAGATGAGCCTGAGTCTGGCTGGGACGGCGGGGGCTCAGCCCACCCCGACGGCAGGGCCGAGGGCAGCCCCTTGAGCCAGCACTGAATCGCTGGGGAATTTCTCCAAAGGTTTGAACATGCCATGATTTCAGACCTCTTCAAATTGACCAGAGATTTTCTGTTAGGAACTCTGGTTTTCTTTAGGATTGTGGACGGCTAAACACAGAGGGAAG
Organism: Dryoscopus gambensis; assembly: GCA_013389985.1. Lineage (NCBI taxonomy): Eukaryota > Metazoa > Chordata > Aves > Passeriformes > Malaconotidae > Dryoscopus > Dryoscopus gambensis. The sequence continues at coordinate 192,285 of WEIT01021286.1, forward strand.
GCCACTTCAGTTGCCCTTTCTCCTGATTTTTAAATTACCGGGTGAAAAGAGTACACTGTAAACCACGTACTTCTTCCTGCTTGGGGGGAAAATGCTGAGCAGAGTCTGAAAATTGAACTGTAAAAAAAAAGCAAGAAAAAACACCCCACCTCTTGGTGCTGGGGGACCGTGAGGGTGAAAAGGGCTTGGCTGAAGGGGCTGGTTGAGCGTGTGGGGCTGGGGGACCCCCAGTACTGCAGATGGTTGGACCGGGGGACTCCCAGCCCCCCCAGTGCTTCAGGCAGCTGTGGCAGAGCCCTGCAGGGTCTCAGCAACAAAGCAGCGCCCGCGGCATCCCCCAGCACTGCCTGGGGTCTGCGCTTCTGCAGCAGCAGCAGAAGCGAGGCACCGGCGGGATGTTCTTAGGGCTGCCCCTCCCGGCTCCTTCAGGCTGAGTCCTTTCCATCTCGGCAGCTGCTTTGAAGGGTTTTTCCTGAGATGTGGCTTTATGTACACGTGTGCAGTGAGCAAAGCAAGGTGCTCTTAAAAAGCTGCTCATGGGGAACGAACGAGAGCTCCGTGCAGCAAACACCACCCAGCGCTGCACTGTCGTCGTGGACCTGGCAGAATCTGATGGGCCAAGTGATTCATCCATCAAAATAATTTTCCAGAAAATCATGCTACCAGAAGATTATGCTTTTTATTAAAGGAAAATATCACTCTTCGTGTTCAGTATTTCTTGGCTTCGCCCTTGAAGTTTAAGCAAAACAAAAGACTCTGTTTTCTGGGGTTTTATGCTTGATTTATAAGAATGAAACTGCAGGGTGTAAGTTTGGAGGGGGGTTTTTTATCCCGATGCTACACAAAGTTCTGTTTTGTTTTTATATCAAATGTTAACAGTTTAATAGAAGAGCATGAGGATCTCCAACTTATTCTGGAGAGAAAAGCTAACCCTTCAGAGGGAAGGAGAGGAGTATGGCATAAATGGGGACACTGACTCCCCAGAGTCTCTCTCTGACCAAGTAAGGTATGAAAGCCTGATATCCCTCATGGATCTACGCCCAACTGCACCAAACATCATCTCCATAACAAAGCTGTCTCCTCTGTGGCCCGAGCTGTCCCAGACACAGATTTCCTCTCAACTGCATCAGCACAGGTCAGCCCCAAAGTGGCACAGAGCAGTGCCATTCACACACACCCATGATGGTGTTGAGTGGTCTTTCTGCTTTCTTAAAAAAAGAAAAAGAAAAAAAGAATCAAAAAAGAGAGAAAAAAGAAAGGAAAAAAAGAGAGGACAAGAAAAAGAAAGCAACAATTGCAATCGAACATGCCTTGGTTCAGTAATGACTCACTTGATGTAGTGAGACCCAGACATTTTAAAAAATACAAATCTTTTCAGAACACTTTCTGGATCTTTTTCATGGGTGCAGGGAACATCAGTGCTCTGGTTCTGCATCCATGCAGGTCTCCCAGGGGTTCTGGGGGAAGCGGGGCAGCGCGATGAGGAGGAGGGCGATGCCGCAGACGAAGAGCAGCACGAAGGAGGCGCAGGCACAGGCGAAGGACCAGGAGTAACTGTACTTGATCCAGGCTGTCTCCTTGCTGTCAATCATCCTCTTCACGGATTGTCTCATGACTTCAACAGAGATGATGATGCAGAGACCTGAAGGAAGATAGGAGCAGTGGGTTGAATAACCAGCTGTCAATTTTTCATCCTTAATTAACCGCCTCATCTGTTGTTTTGCATACAGGAACTGCAGTGAGATTCACAGGTGAGTCACTGACTTCAGTGTTTGAAGGAACCAATGCTCAGAACTGCCAAGAGCTCTGCCATAACGCCGGTCAGCCACTGACTTGTTGAGTGTGATCTTTTAGGCAGGTTTGGATGGGAAGCTCAAAGTGGGGGAGGAATAATTGCATTCCCCGGGGATCTTTTTCAGAGGTTGAGGAAGATTTTATATTGAGGTGACAATTTGCACCTCTGTCTTTCACTCACTGTGGCATGTCAAGGTATTCCTGGCTCATGTAAAAATGCAGTCTTCGTGTGTTTGGGAGACAGTTGAATATTTTGTGCCTCGATCAGCCATTTTTTTGGTTTGAGGCTTAATAAATGAGGCAGAATATTGTGTGTCCCTGGTTCAGACTGGGGTCGGCAGTGGATGTACTAGAAGGGGGTGAGTATACTTTTAAAGGGGGTTGGAGAAAATACAGACCAGCTGCTGAGCAGGATGTCCTCACACCACACAGGGACCTGTAGTCTGTGGCCAGGAAGAAAATGCTTTCAGGGCATTTTTAGAAGGGTCTCCATCCCCCTGGATCTATCTTAAGTTTCTCTGTGTTGTGCTATGAACCAAGTGCAGAAATGTGAGCAGCCCTCCTCGTACCTGCGAAGGTGTAGAACATGGATGCTGGCTTCAGCAGATAATCCCTCTTCTTCCTGAAGGACAAGAGGACGCAGATCGTCCCGATGATCGCAAAGCCAACGCTGAAGATGGCAATGGCTGCAGCTGAAATGCTGTACTCTGCCAAAGGGAAAAAAACCACCAAAAATGGCAGTGTGTGCACATTTTGAGCCTGCTGCCATCAGCTGTGGGGACGTTGCAGTAGCTCACTCTGAGAAATATGAGCCCTCCTGATGCTGGGGTGAGGTGGCTTTGGTGAACTATTTCCCTCAGATGAAAAGAGGGGCAAGTACTAGCTATGTATCTTTTGAATGTGGAGGGTACAAAATCAGAGCAGGAAGGGGAAAACACTTTCTGAACACCTGCTGAGGGAGCCCAGGGCACCTTTGCTCATCAGCCCACCTGTTGGGTGTGATGGAATGCCGGGCTGGAGCTGCTTTGGCTCTGCTGTGTAAATGTTATTGTTTAAAGCCTTGCTGGGCTCCACGCTCTCGTCCCTTCCATCAGCCCACACTCTGCTCCCAGAGTAAACAGACAGCTCTCCGCTGTTTTTATTCCATGCTTTCTGCAGAGCCCTGGCCCATGCACGGTGCTGGTGCTGTCCCAGAGCACGGAGAGCCCAGTGCTCTGTGGGTTCAGCACCCGAGCGGGCACAGCAGGCCGAGGGTGAAGTGTTTGCACAGCTCGTTTTTATTCCTTTGCCTTTACAACCATTTCCAGCTCTGTGAAAGCCCAGCTTCTTCAGGGCACGGGATTAAACCCTCCCCAGAAGTCCTGGTTTTTGCTAAGCCACGCGCTGGACACTTCCCCCAGCCCAGCTCAGTGCCTGGGTGGAGGGGGAGAGTTGCTAATTGAGTAATTCAGGCCTTCATTTGCACGTTGTGTTCATTTTCAGATTAGTTTAATATTTAACACATGTAGCCATGCATGACATCACATTGCCTGATGATATTTGCCTTTCAAGCCATTAAAAAAAAACATCTCCCAGGCAAAATCATGAAGAATTTTTTTGCCTGTTACTAATTAGCTCCCATCCAAATGAGCTATTTCTGCGAAGGGGAGCAGCAGATCACTCTTTGTTCTCTCTGCTTTTCACATCTCTGTTTTATTATCATTTTCTAAATGTTTCTCTTTTCTCTGTGCTGGAACTGCCTGAAAGTGTTCATTTCATTGTAAAATCTTTTGCTGGGCTTAAGATTTTCTTTTGCCCCAAAGAAAAGAAGTTCTTCTGGATTTTTTTATTTCTGAAGAAGAAATTCTTCCTAATTTTTTTATTCATCGCCCTTGAAGGCATTGGGTACATTTTGAAGATCAGGTGGCTGGAACAGATAGCAGATAAGTGAGCAAAAGCAGGTGACTCAGATATATGCTTTTCTATCCAGTTGAAATTCATGTCTTTCCTGTCTTAGGAAGCTGCTTTTTTATGGGACCTACCTTCAGGATTTTCCACCATTACAATTTCCACTAGAAGCAAAGCAGATTAATACATGTAATATAACCACTGGCTCACATTTTCCACAGTAAATACGTTGTGTGGCAAACTAGGAAGGAGTTTGTCCTCAAAGAGAGGATAAGAACGTGTTAGGGGAGCCATCAAAATATTTGGACTAATTAAAAATGTGAAATTTGTCCATGAAAGACTATTTTGCTGTAAACACTGACAGTTCATGTCTTTGTAGGATCCCTGTTCCTTCCATCCATCGATCGCTCTATTTTTTACATTACTTTCATATAAAATCAATATGAAGCATAAAATTCCTAATGGTCTTCAGAGAGCCTCTGCACTTCTTTTCAGGGTCAAGACTCTGCTTGGGGTATGATTTATTCATTTAGGTTTTATTAATGTCTTCCCCTTCAATGGCAAAGGCTGAGTGTCATGGATAGTGCCAATGTTGTAAAGTCATTTTTATGCTGAAAGGACTTTTTGCAGTTTTCCTGTGTATTGACATTATTATATATTTGTGGGACAACTTACATAAAATCATGTTTATGAGTGTAATCATATATAAAAATAATTGTCCCCAGGAAGCTGGGACTTGACCTTGTCCAGGGCATTTTCCACATTTTTCCCAGCTGATGATGCCTGTTAGAAATTCTGCTGCTTTCAGTGGAACCAGGGCTGAACCCTCATTCTGGGGACCCCTTTCCATTAGATCTTATATGCCCATCACTTCATCCAACATTAGGAAAATATTCTTTTGGAATCATTCTTACCTTTCTGAGTAGTTACTTCAAATATCTCCGAGGTCTCTCCAGGAGTGAAGTGCTTGAAGTAGGAGCAGTTGTGGTCTGAAAGAGAAAAGAAAATTCAATTTTGTGCGCTTGGTAACCTCTGATAAAATGTAGTAGAACTAAATTAGCTTTTTATTGATGTACCAAACTTGCAGTGGTTTTGAGGCTCCCTACCCTTGGTGATACCGAGCAACTGGAGTTGGATCTGATTTCCTCGGGAGCAGATGAGGACACCAGGCTCCAGCACGGACAAGGCTGAAGCCCCTCTGATACCTTTTGTATCCCTCGCAGAGCTGATTGCTCTTCTGTTTAAAATATGAATTACAGATGATTTTTCTCATTCTGCCTTTGGCCATCACGCGTTTCTGCCTCTTGGCGTTGCAGCATTTCCTGGGGACGTGACCTGCTGTGCCCACAGCTGAGCTGGCAGCTCCCCTCCCTCACCAACCCACCCACAGTGGCACCACCCCATCGGGGTGTGGTGACCTTGGAGTGCAAAAAGGGAGGCTGGAGTGTCCTCATCCACCTCTCCCTCCTGGCTCTTCCCTCCTGCAGCTCACACATCCCTGTGTGGCAGTGCAGGGGTTTTGCTGCGTGCAGGAGGTTTGCTGAGATGGGGGTCCCAGAGATGAGGCTGCTGCAATGCAGCAAAGCACATGGTGTTTTACGAAAATAGGGATGCTGAGAGCTTTTTTCTTGTCTGTCAGTAAAAAAAGACCAAAGTAAAAAAAGACCAAAGCTTTTTGAAGCCCAAACAGTTGCCCAGGGAAGGGAAGGCCGTAGGAGCCAAGGGCAAAGACGCTCTCATGCCGGGCTTCATCTAAGTTTGATCCCATCAGAGCAGCCTATTAAGGTAATTTGATAAGACAGCAGAGTTAGATAGAGGGAGCTTTATGAAGTTCCTCTGTCTGGACTTCACATGAGCACAGTGCCAGGTACAGGGTGTTTGTAGGGGCGTGGAGAAGTGAGCAGGGATCAGGATTGTGGGGCAGGGGGATATGGGGACGAGAGAAGTCGTTAGCTGAGTCTCTTGAGGGCCACAATCCTTTTTCCTCCTCAGCCTGGCGAGGGCCAGCCAGGGCAGCAATGTCACTGCTGTCAGCAGACACACAGGAGACTTCCAGCCTCAGCCTCCCAGCAGGATGGGGTCTGCTGAGGACCTGCTGACTCGGAGCTTTGGCAGCAGCAGGGTAAGGGTGGAGGGTGTTCTTGCTATTTATAACTGATTTAATTGAGGGCTTGAAGGGGTGTGGAGCTGGGAGAACAGTTGCTCGCCGGGAATTTGGCTGCAAGGGTGCACTGGTGGAGACACACTGAGCAGCACCAGTCCCGACTGCGCCGTTCTGCTGAGCTGGGCTGGGGGGGACATGCTCAGCACCTGCCCCAGCACCTCTCAGGCACCCAGGGGCGCTCCCAATGGCTCAGGAAACGGAGCCAAGGCTGCCTGAAACACAAAAAATAGGGACCCCTTGGTTAATGCCAGCGTCTCTTCCATTAAATAACAGTTAGCACCAGCTTCCAGAAGATGCTGGGAGGAAGCCTGGGAGGACGTTGTGGCCCTCTCCACATCTAGGCTGGGACAGGCTGCTCCAGCACAGGGTGAAGCCTGAGCCTGGCCGGGTGCAGGACCATGCAGGGACTGCTGTGGGTTTCTGCCTGTGGGCACAGAGAGCATTTCAGTGGTTCCTTACAGCATCAATTTCTCTGGCAGAAGATCCCTGTGTTCTACCTGTTGGTTCTTGTGGGTTTTTTCTGTCATGTAAATGGTGGCTGCTGGAGTTAGTGACTCAGGGAGGATTTCTTTTCCCTTTCCCAGGAGATGGGTAATTGCAAAGCAGCGTTTTTGGGCCTGTTAGTGGAAGATTCCTTTGAGACACTCTTATCTACTTAAGTTTATAAGCTGACTTTTATTTCATCTGCAGATTCTTCTTGCTAGAGACGAGGTTAATGTTTAGCTCTGGCATCTCCTGACCTGTTCTTTATTATCCTTGCAAATGACTGGAAGAAATATATTTGATCTCAGCCCGCTGTGACTCTAATTGTGAATTTTGAGCCTCAAAGCAGTGGTTGTGTGCCTCCACCAGCAATTCAGTGGTGGCCGAGGCTGAGCATTGTGTCTGGGACACTTTATTTTGGGATTGTTTGGTTTAGCTTTTCATTAATTCTCTAAAAAGTCTGAACTCAAAGCTGTCCCCAGGCATGCAGTACAAAGGTGGAGGCATCCAGACTTGGTGTGCTGGGAGCACAGCATAGCTCTGTGTCCACTGCAGGGGAACCAAACCAGCCCAGTCCACCCTCCATCCTCCTAAGCCTTCTAGACATGGACTTGTCTGCAGGAGATGGAGCTGCCTCTGTCCTTTGTGGCCCTTAGCAAAGCTCTGCCAAGGTATGATAAAAAGCATCATCACACAAGTGGGTTGGTGTTTTTGGAAAATGCACTTGTTGTGGGAAAACATAACTAGATTGGTTCTGGTGAAACGCTGAATTGTTTTCAGTTTTAAGATGCTTCCATGCTCTGTTGAGCTGTGGATATCTGTTTCAACAAGTCTGTTATTCAGCAGAACTGAGGCACTGCAGTGACTCTGGTGCCATCAGGAATAAGAGAAAGCCCATTTATGTCACAGCACGTTTACATAATAGATAGGATTTACACTGGGGTTGATGATGGATGAACACTGGGTGGCAATCTTTGTTTCTCTCCCCCCCAGTTGCATCATCTCTGCCACGAGGTCACCCCAGTGTGCTGATGGGGACAGTCCAGGGGCTCTGTGGTCGCATGAACGTCAGGGTTGTAACGTGGGTTATCACAGAGGGTCCTCACCCCTCCAAGTCACCCCCTCACAGCCTTCCTGCTCCCACCCTTCAGATCCATCACTCCTGGATGGGCTGCAGGAGAAGTGCAATCCCACTGAACTGTGGTTGAACCTTGGGGAGCTGCAATTTGGAGACTTTGTGGGGGAAGAAAGCGTGGAAAGACCAGGAGATGTTTGGGCCATGCAGAGTTTCGAGTGGCAGCTTCCCTTGTAAGCACTGGACTGACAGGCTGGGAAAGGACTGGAGCCCACCTTGCTCTGGAACCTGAGATGAACAGAGAATGGGGGGTTTGTAGCAGGATGGATGGTTAGAAAATCCAGGATTTTAATGTGGGGTTTCTACTTGTGATGAGTTTCGGAGACAGGACCTTAGAGGAGATGGTAAGGTGAGGGCTGAGCAGTGGAGGGGGCCAGGCCTTGGGCTCTGACCTGGCCAACGAGGCCTTTGACACACACGGAGTTTTGGAGATGGTGTTTCCAAGCAGTTTAATTTCACACCTGTCTTGCAGAGTGAGTCCCTTGTAACAGGGAACAGACAGCCCTGCTGACAACCCATTTGCTCGAGCACTTCTCCCCAGCTGCCTGCACTCAGGTTCCTGTATTTACAAGGACCTGTTTAAGCTCTTGAACATCCCTGCTGCTGCCCAGAGCACAGGAGTCACTTCTCAGAACAGCACCAGCACTGGAGTTACGGGCAGTGACGCTGAACTCCATTTACAGCTGGTAGTAAAATGCCCCGGTGCCCACCAACCACAGTTACAAATGTCTCAGTATTAATCTGAATTTGCCTGGTTTTAACAACCATCTCCCTGATCTTTTTATTCGTTACGGCAGGATGCTGAACCCTTTTCAATTTGTCAACACCCTCGGATGGGTGCTGTAAAATTTTAAAGCTCTGTCTAAATCAGAGCCCTGCTTTGTGGACTGCAAGCCAAGTCATCCTCCCCACTTTGCACTGTGCTGAGCTCAAAACCCAATAAATAACGTTAATCATGCCATCCATTTCCTCCACAGGGAGCGACTGGTAAATGGTTATTAATTCAGTGATAAATTCTGATGCCTCTTTCCCAGTCCTGGCAGTAATGTCTGGTTATGTCTCATGATTTTCAGGAAAAGCAGCACCCGCATCTGCTCTTTTACTGCGCGTTCGTTCATTCACATTTTCTCGGCTGCTGCAGGTTTCACAACCCTGGTGTTTCCCTGCCGACATCCCTTCCCAGAAGTGTGAAATCAATCTAACAGGAGCCGTGCGGCCGCAGCCTCGCTCAGCAGCCCCAGCCCCAGGGCTCTGCTCCCCTCCCCTCGCTCTGATCCTTTCCTGACTAAAACAGGGATGAAGGTATTTATGTTATAATTGAGGTGTGAATTTCACTCGTTGGAACACGATTATGACGCAGGCTGTCATCCAAATTCCCAAATATCTTTAAAAACTGGATGAACCAGCTCTGGTGTGGGGGACAGTCCAGCCCCTCCATAATTCCCAGTTATTCTGTGCCTGGCAGAATGCGGCGCTGGGATGTGATTCAACGTCTGTGCAAGCACATGCTGATGTCTGTCAAAGATAGTGGCTGCTTTCCTGTGCCCTGCCTGTGAATCTGCTTTGTGCAGACAGCTGGATATTTATGAGTTTTATATTTACCCCACGGTCGTGCAGTTTTGCTGTTTATCCACCAGTTTCTATTGTTTTTCCTTTTGTGGGAGCTCTCCGTGCGCGGGGGAAGGCGTGCAGCGAGGAATACGTCTCTAGGCACGTAAGTACCTTCCTGAGAGACATTAAGCATATGGATGACACACTCCCAAGTTTGGTTAGAGGCAGATCCACGTGCTGAGGCTCAGCTCCTCTCCTCACAACATGTAATTTGGCCAAAGAGATAAAGGATTGCAGTAATACAGGCAATATACAGCCAGCCCAAGCAGGAAGATTTTTCACAGGAAATTTTCAAATATGTGTTAACATGTATTTCATTTCAAGCAGTGAGTCTAACACGAAGGCAATCCTGTTATTTCTGTCCTGGAAAGCATCCAGTACCCTATAAGCCTTCTAAAAAAGCAGCGTGGCTCAGTCACAGAGGGAGTGTATTAGTGCAAACAGCACGGATGTTGCTGACTTGGCAATCAGCAAAACCATAATGAGCTCCTTTAGCCATGGGAATGGAGCAGCCTTCCCGGAAAGCTGCCGTGCCTGCTGCCCTCCCCATCGATTGAACTGGAGGTGGAGATGTGTGTGGGAGCAGGTGCCTCTGGTGAGAGGTGAGGAGGCTCTCTAAGTCCTTGAGAAATTGATTCAAACTCCGTTTATGACTCTTTTTCTGGAAGCTGACAAACCATCCTGCAGGTCTCTCTCCCTCCCTGCCCTGAGGAATGGCTGCTATTGGAACAGCTCAGAGATAACCCAGTGCCCTTCGTGGATGGGCTATTCCTCTGGGATTCTATGGATCTGGAAATCCTAAAGATCCAGCTGTGTTTGGTGGACCCATAAATCCTCTCTCTTGCCTGCTGCTGTCAGCATGCCTGTAGGACCCTTGGCTGGGGTTCAGCAAGATTCCCTCTATCCAAGTTTCCCTCCGTGATTCCCACTGTGCCCAGTCCTCCTCCCCTTCTCCCCGGCACTGTCGCTGCTGCATGGGAGACTCAAATATGGTCACAAACAGACGTGCAAGGCAACACAGCAAAGCAACCCCCAGCACGAGGGATGGCAACGAGGTATGTTTGCAGACCGACATGAAAACAGCCCCATGCACCCCATCCCAAACTCGGTGCCTGTTTCCTTCTGCCATGGGTGCTGTGGAGCCTGTTTTTCCTTCTGCCACGTCCTCCAGCCTCCTAAGCAAGGCCTGGTGTGAGTCCTGGTGCTTTCTCCCGTGCATGCTCACGTACCTCCCGGCAGGCTGATGGGCCCACAGCTCCTCTCTTTGGGACCTTGCTCCTGCATGAAAATCCGCTTGGTGCAGAGTCTCCAGAGCCCGAAATGAGCCGCCTCGCAGGTGGTGGTGTTTTTCTCCACACTGGGGCTGAGCACGGCCCAGTGGTCAGTCACTACGGCTGCGAAGAGCAGCGAGATGCCCACCAGGATCACGGAGAACGTCAGCCGGACCTTCAGGGGTTTGCTCTCGTCCATCCCGCTGCGGACCGGCGCTCCCGGCGGAGCGCGGCGGGGGATTCGCGAGGGCTCCCGAAATCCTGGCGCATCTGAGCGCCTGGAAATGTCAGCCCCGGGGCCGCAGGCAGCTGCTGGGCTGTGTCAGGAGGCTCCCAATGCACAGCTCAGCTTTCGGCCCCGTCCCACCCGCGTTGTTTTGGATTCCCACGCCGGGCCGGGCGGGCGCTCGCTGGAGCGGCCGAGCCACCGCTCAGGCGCTGAGATCTCTTGACTTGCAGCATGCCCAGAAATAGGCATTAATAGGATGATTAACTTTTCAGCGGGGTTATAAAAACATCTGTGTTTATAATAGTGCTGGGCCTGAGTTCAGACTGATCCTGAGCAGTTTAATAGCCCTGGAGCCCGCTCGCTGCGCGCCTGCGGCTCGCGGCAACCCCTGCACGGAGCTCGGGGCTGGACGGGCCTCCAGAGCCCAGCACTGTGGCAGACAGTGATAAAATCAGCCAACTAGTTTATTATTTATTTTTATTATAGCTATTTTTATTCTATGTTTTTATTAGAATTATTTTTAATTAACCGGAACTATTCTGAGTAGCTGGGGGAGGGTTTGTAGGTTCCATTTGTTTTGAGATTTTTTTTGNTGCTTGTTTGCTTTCCCATCAACCAGGTTCCCCTCCATGCCTACAGTAACTCCAGCAGCCACCCAACACACCCACTCCTTCTATTCCTTCTTCCAGAAGTGACTTCTCTTGCCTTGAGCCCAGACTGCTGGGGCTGGGCCAGCCTCTCTCCTTCCCTTTGATATTTCAGCTGATTGTAAAGCCAATTTGATGGTAATGTCAACGCAGAGGCCACTGCAGAGGTGACATTACAATTGTGATGTCAAACTGAGGAGGGTGACAGTACCTGAATGTTAAAAGAATGGTTAAAAAAATGCCAGTGGAAAGCTGCAAATATCATTGTGTCAAGATAATGTCAGAGCTACTCCAGTCTTACTTTATTAACACCCCAGTTTGATGCCAAAACAAAGGTGCAGAGGTGTCAGCTCAAGCTGATGAGGACAATGTGAGCAAGGTGTAGGGAGAGCATTTGAAAGGGAGAGAAAAAAAAGTGTAAGTTAAAAAATGTTGGTCTAAAATAACTGTAATTGAACTATGACCTAAAGGGGTTAACATTACTCTGCTTTGCATGTGACAGGGATGGCTTAGATACCCCTGTGGAGCAGAGGGACCTGTGGGCACCCAGGATGGCAGCTGGTGCCCCATTCTTGCTGGGGTGTGGGAACTGTGGGCAGGAGTGAAGGTACCTGGCACAAAATTGGAGGGGAAGGGGACCAGGGAGGGCAATGGGGACATGGAGCAAGGCAGGGACCAGGGACCACAGGCACATCTGTGCTGGGGCTGGCAGAGATATTAGAGGCTTCCATTTAAACCAGAACCAAGAGTTCTCATGAAAGCAGAAAGGCCTAAAGGGAGCAGACTTTAAGCCAGAAAAGACATGCATTAAAGATGTAATGCCTTTTCCTTTGAAGCAGACTCTTGTTAAATTTCACTAGACATCAGTCGATCTCAGGAGCTGCATCCTGACTTCAATTCCTTGATGCTACAAACTCCACAGGTGGAGCAGAGGGAAGTGAATGTGTGTTTGCAAATGTGAGCACAAAGCGAGGCTCTGGTTGCTGAGGCATCAAGTGCTAATGATCCTGCTTTAGACTAATTACAACCTACAAGGACTGCAGGGGTGGGAACTCATTAATTTTCCCACTGGTGTTGGTCTTTGTGCCTCTTCCAGTGTTGGCAAGAGTCACACTTTTTGTTCTCATTTAGCTCCTTCATTCTGGAGAAGTTCTATGGGTTTGGTTTGGCTTGGCTTCGAGTTTCTTAATTTCCAGGAAACAAGTGAAGTGAAATCAGAAGGGAATAACTGATCCTTCCCTACTGCTGAGTGGAGCTGGGAGTGTGAACAGGCTTCGAAGAGCCCCAGCACGGGCAGCAGTGGCTTCCCAAGCTCCCACTGCTGCAGCTGAGATAAAACACTGTCCCCAGCCCCTAAAAAAGACCTAGTGCTGCCAGCCCATGGGGAAAAGGGGGTTTTGTGGGTTATTTGTGGGCACCTGAAAAATGCAGAAGAAAAACGGATTTCTGGAGGAGCACAGGACTAAAGCAAACCCTGGAAGTTTTCTGCACATCCAGAAGACCATGATACCTAATCCTCTGGGAATGTTTCCCGCAGTCTCCCTGTGTCAGCTGGTAAATATTCACATTTAAAAATCGATATCACATGAAATATGAACAGACTATTAATGAGGACCTATTGGGAAGCAGGGAGGACTGCAATTAGTCGCAGTGTAGCAGCAGTGAGCGAGGGACACAATTCTGTTTCTCTTCTGGAGAAAGTGCCAAAGGAGGCGTCTGAAGCCCAATTATTGTGTTGATTTTTTTTCCCTGGCAGAGGCGGTGACTTGGCTCTGCTCCCCAGCACTTGCACTCTTCTGTATTTCTCCCAGACCAGCCTCAGTATCTACCACAACCAGATTAACCTCACCCTGTTGTTCCCTGCTTGCAGATCGATGCTCTGCAGAAGGCCCTTCCCAGGTGAGAATAAACCCAGAGAGGGGGACATGGCACCTGCTCTGCTCTCAGCTCAAATGTGAGTTCAGCAAAAAGCTTTCTTCAAACAGGGGCTCCTCAGTAATATTTGGGCTCCCCAGCCTGCACTGCTCCAGTGTGGTGACACCACTGGGATCGGGGTGGGCTCTGCACAGCCAATACTCGGGAATGCCACCAGTGTCACCCTCTGAAAGCTCCTCGATTCCGAGCCTGAGATCATGGAAGGCAAGAGCTAAATGCGTGTGTGTGTTTTGGCTGGTTATTTTATTTTTCAGTAGACTCCCACCCCGCTGTATATAGCTGGCCATCCCTGCTGCCCCGTGACTGATCCACAGCTCTGTGCTCCCAAAATACCGCCGGCCGTGCCGGCTGTGCTGCTGGGGAAAGCGATCCCCTGGCTCTGGGAGCACGGAGAGCTGGCTGAAGGTCGAGCTGGATTGCAGACAGGTGCAGAGCCTCTCCTTTTCCTTCTAGTTTTGGCACTGCCCATGTCTGTTACTTTTCTCATTCCAAGAAAATGCCGTGTCCTCTTTTTGCCACTTTCTGAAGCCCTAAGGACTCTGTCTCTGCTTCCCCCCATTTCAAACACAGCCACTTTTCCCAACAACCCTGTTCACAGCAGGGCAGCCACAGCCCCTGGGGTCACCATTTGCCCATGGACTTGCTCATAAATGTGGGAAAAACCTATATTTATTTCAGTCCAAGGGAAGCAGCTTTGGGCCTGAGCTTTAAATGGCTTCACTACTGCGTGTCAGAGGCATTTGAAAAGATGAATCCTCTGCCTCCCTCCAGACGTGCCAATTCATCATGAGCCTGGGAGAGGTGGGTAGAGACAGGCAGCCGGTCCTCATCTTTGTAGACAGTCTGGAGGCTGAGGAACTGGGAGGTGAAGTTAAAAGAAGTATTTGAAGAAGAAATATTGTCTCTGATTCGGAGATGGCTGGGGATGTCTGGGAGTGAGGAGAGGCTGCGAGGCTGCTGACCCACGCTCGGCACCGCTCGTCCCGCTGGGATTTTGTGGTGGGGATCACAGCGAGGCTGTGCGGAGCTTCAGCATGCGGGGTCAGGCTTCCTTCAGGCAAAATGGGCAGGATCAAGGAGAGGAGGATGCTCAAGGTGAGTTCATAAGAAGCCTCAAAAGTGGAAGGAAAGCTCAGGCTCAGGGAGGGCACTTCAGAACACGCTGGGTTGTTTTCCTTGAGGGTGGCTTGCAGTGGCCTCTGGCCACCACACCAGGCTCAAAGTGGGCACTGAAACCACGGTGTGTCTCATATGGGACAACTTTAAGCTGGAAATGAGAAGGTTTTTCTTAATTTCCAACCAAATAACTGAAAATACTGTGAAGATAGCTTATCTTGGAGATTTTGTGGTCCTACGGACCACAAGAATAATTTTATCTCCTCTGAAATAGTGTCTCCCAGTAACATGGCCAGCTGCACTCAAACAGTGCAAAACGTGAAAAAAAGAAATCTCAGCTCAGAGAATTTAGAAATTAAAAATCTATATACCTTTCTCCACACAAAACCAAATACATTTAAAATGGTTTATTTAAAAAGTAAGGATTAAGTACATTATACATGGTTGTGATTATACCAGTAGAACTGAAGCACAGTGGAAATAACACTTTAGAACTGCAGACAGAAATGTAGCCTCAAGGGACATGATATATTAGCCCTTGTGGATATGTGATCCATACAGAGAGAAAAGGAAATAGAAAAATAGTTTATTGTTAGATGTCTGGGCAGCTGAAGTGATTTCTCCTTTTACTCCTATTGTGTATGAGAAACAAGGAAGAGAGAGCTCATGGCATACCTGAAACTTTGTTTCTTGGAAAATCAAATCTGATCCAATAGCTTTCTTTTTTTTTTTTNTTTTTTTTTTTTTTTTAGTTCTGCTGCTGCAGTATGTTATATACGAAAAGACTGATTATTGTTAATGATATGGTTTTATGGTGTCTGCAGGCCTTGCTGGGAAATGGGGCTCATTTGTTCAATGCTGTCCAGGGAAACCAGAGAGATGTGGAAGAACAGATGATTTTTTTTTTTTTAACTATCACTGAGTGGTTTCAAAGTCTGAGCACAATCTGACTCTGTTCAGATAGATCAGCCATGGAGCAAGACTGTTCATGGGCAGGAATGCTGCAAATTTTTCAGTTTTGTCAGAATCAAAGTTTTCCATGGGAAAGGACTGGGGTTTTGAGGATGTCTTTTTTTTTTTTTTAAACTGGAATTGTCAAATGAATTTTTTTTGGTTTTGGCTTTGGTTGAACAATTTACTGCACTGCAACTTAACTGCTGAGTTTTCAGTCGCAGTCCTTGTTGTCCCACAGGACAAAAGCTCTGGTCCCTGGTATCTCCCCATGCCTTTGTTCCCTGTCCAGACCCCAGGAGCAGCCCCTGATCCCCGCTCCAGCTCCATTTCTTGAAGGTGCATGCTGGAGAAAGGGCAGATGCTCCAGCTTGGACCAGAACAGGGCATCACTCTTGGAGAGCTGCTGGACCCAGCCCTGCCCTGGGGGAGGAGACTCTGGCAAAGAGCAACATCCCAAAACGCTCAGCAAGACTTTTTTTTTGCCAAAAATACTGCACGTGCCTCTTCACGTCTGAGCTGGGCTGAAGAAAAACCTTGGACTTTGGCTGGAATCAGATGGGTGGTTTGAAGCACATTCACTGGAGAACGACGACTAAAAGAACAAAACCCATGCGCGGAGCAAACCTCACACTGTCCACTTCCAGTTCAAGGTACATGAGTTTAGAGAAACAGCCTATATCTAACTCCTGGTTTTAAAGGGAATGGTTTTATTCTTAATTACAGTAAACACGGATGAGGACTTAGTTCTAACTATTAGTTTATTAACACAGTGGGAAACAAATAGTTCTGGGAAATTGCACTTGAAAAATACATTGACTATAATTAGATGTAAATTAATTAGCACTTAGTATGACACACTAATGAGACAGAAGGTTGGTTTTTTTCATTGCAAACTTCTACTTCTATCATAGCTAATCAAAGTATTTTAATATTACGAAGTCTCAAAAAGTAGGAAATAATTTATTGTTTGAAAGCATAAAGATTCTTGTAAAAAAAACCTTTCATCAAGAACTTTAATAATTTTAGAACCCTTTTATGTTGTCCTAGCCGAAAAGTAGGTAAAAAAGTTTTCTTTTCTGCCTCTGTTTGATTTTTTTTAAAAAGCTTGTGTAACATCTTTCTCCATAGTGTGTTGATACAGAAAGTAGCACAACATTTTCTACTTTTAAATCGTTCCCATCGCTCCATTCGCTTTAGCTCTCAGAGTTCAGAGGTTTGAAAAAAGGATCCCAGCAGAGTTTTAACCTGAATGGAAACTCTTAATGAGCAGGGATGAAGGCTCCAACCCACCTCTGCCAAAAAAATGATGTGGCTCTGCCAGGCTGAGGGCCAGGCAGAGCTTAACAGTGACTAGGGGAAGACTCTCGCTTAAAATTGAGAATTGTGTCTTGGTTCTTGCAAGGAGAGAGGCTTGAGCAGGGTTTATCTGGGGGGAGAGGGGGTTCAACTTGCTTTTTGGGATGTTAAGGCAGCTTCTCCAGGATTTCCCTGGAGGACTTGGTTCCACTAGCTGAAAGCCTCATATCCAAACCACCACTGAGTCTCTGGCCCTGGGGCCATCATAAGGTAAATTAAGACTAAAGAGGTTTTAACAGTTTGGCTGAGATCTCCCACTACCAGTGACCCAAATTTTCCAAATTATGGATTTTTTCTTGTCACCACTTGTCTTCTGCTAGCATAAATTTTCTGGGTAAAGATGATGGGGATATTCAGAGGAATCTATAGGAATTAGATGCTCCTCTCTCACTGCATCTAATTCATCTGAGGGGAATCGGGCACCTCATTCTCATATGGCTTGGTCGAGTGGTCACTAAAATCAGCATGAGTACTACTAAATTAAATCACCTTTGAATCAGGCCCTCGAGCTTTGAGATCCAAGCCTAAGTGTAAAAACTGAAAGCAAGAATTTATAAGAAAAAAAAATATTTCAGACTTTTTTAGAAACATACAGAAGCAAAGGGTACAAATTAGTTCCCTCCTTACGTGATGCATAGAGTTTGCTGTGGGCTCTCTGCACGTAAGTAGAGGCATCATTACAAAATAAATTAAATTAGATCGAACCACCATTTCCATCTAAAAGCAACTATACCTTGCACCATGCGGCACTTAATTCATAATAAAAAGAGTTTAATAAATATCTCATAAACGGTGATTTTTTTGTTTGTTTGTTTGTTTTTGTTTTGTTTTGTTCTGTTTTAAAAAATACAAAGTTGTCATCTGCTCTGTTAACACTCGGCTCCCGTTGCTGCGGGAATGTCGCCAGTCCGGGCGCGTGAGCTCCTCGTCTGCCGACGCACGTTGCTCAGAGATCTTCGTTTCCAGTAGCGTTAGTGTTGCACTTGTGAAGCAGTAAGGAAATAGGAACGCGGGCGCAGGGCAGCGGCGGCTCCGCGGCCGCCCCGGCTCAGCCCTGCTCCTCGCCTCGCTCTGGGAAGTCTCCAGGGGCTCCTGACAGCCAGCACTCAGCACCTTGCCGGATCAGGCACTAGGGCTCGTCGGAATGAGAATTCAAGTTTTCTAAACGTTAGGCAAGAAATGATATTTGCAAATATGCTCAAGTCCCACCTACTTTAATCTTTTCCCTTTCTAGGTGTTTCAAGATGCACCCACCCTCTGCTCCTCGGCCTGCGTTGCTCCAAGGGATGCCTTACCCCAGGAATGGGAGACCCCCTTCCCACCCCATCAGGGAGTCTGTAATGCTCAGTACGTGGGTGCTCTGCGGTTTCAGTGGCACAGGTCAGTTTTAGAAAGTGTTGCCTTCAAAAATATTTTCTTTTTTTTCTTTTTTTTCTTTTTTTTTTGAAAGAGGCAAAGCTTACGCCATGTCAAAGGAAAGTGGCTCACTTGATGAGTAGTTCATATTCATCCTTGGGCTTGGTTATAAATTATATTTGCAAGTTTGTATTAAGGGATCTCAATATTAGAAAAAAAAAAGTTGTACAATAATTTCTCTGTAATCCTTTAAAACACACTGGTGGCCAGTCCTTTGCGGTTTCTCCAAGACTGTGTACACACTACAAAAGTGCAGGAACATGAACTGCCTTCATCTTGTGACACCAAGAACGGAAATAAACAAACTCCAAATAGCTTCAAAAAAAGCTACGAGCGTGTAAATATCTTTATGTTGGTCCAGAGGATCTCTGCTTGCTACCTCAACACATGCCACAATTAAAGAGGTGAGAGGGTATTTTAACATCGCTCCTGACAGATCCATTCTGTTTGGACATCTCTTCAAAAAGCACGAGGAAGGAAGGTGCTTCAAACAGGCGTCGTTCTCCTGTTGACCATGTTCACGTGGAGTCCTTCCTTAAATTCCTTCTGGAGGAAGTTGTGGACCTGCAGGAAACTGGCTTCTTGGTCTGCATTGTAGCTGGCAGCCGTGGTAACCTTCAAAGGCTCCCTGGAAAGGGTGTACATGGAAATTTCGTTCATGGGGATGGTGCCTGCTATCTTCATGCCAACCGGAGAAATGTCCCTGGATGGAGAAGGCTCCGTGGATCGGGAGCTGGATCTGGACCTCCGCCTCCTGTACCTATAGCTTGGCATCCTGGCATAAGGAGAACTGGAAGAAGTCTTAAGGAATTCCCTCTTGGTCTTAAACCTCAGCTCTTTGTTCTTCTCAATATAAATGTTCACAGCCAGAACACCTATGGTTTCGGCCACAATAAAAGACAAGGCTCCAAAATAAAAAGACCAACCATAGTTGTAATGGTTCTTTTTGTCCTCATCTCGCTTGTCGCTTGGGTCACCTGCATTGCTCGATATGTAGACAATGATCCCTATGATATTACTTAGACCTAGAGGAAGAAAAACAAAAATCAGTGGTTATGTGGCTGGGGAGATAAAATTCAAGCCACGTTACTTTCTGGACCTTAATGGTTCTAAGACTGGGACAAGGAAATTTTATTATATTTATTTACTTTTGCATTTATCTCAAGGTTTCATTTATTCCTGAAAAACAACCAGTAGATCAACATACGGGTCACGTGTGCTCACATGGATCCCAAAATACTCATCAGGACTTTTTCCCATCTCTTCACTGCCACAGTGGGAAAGAAGCAGCATATGGGAGCTCACTAATATTGTTAGTGGGATTCTAACATCCAGAAGAATGATAAAAATACATTTGGAGCTCAGGGCTATGGCTGTTCACCTTGATCAAGATAAGTTCTCTTCCACCTTGTTGAATTTTCATCTAAATGCAGCATGCTTAATCCAGGCTTCAGGGAGAGCTAGTAATAGCTATTAATGGGGCTGACTCTCTCAGATGTTTCTAGTGTGACAAACGGGTTCACCTATCAAAGGTGAATGTTTTCTGCCTTCATATTTAAAAAAAAAAGGCTCTAGGTATAAGAGATGCCTGATTCATCTAATGTTTAATACATTTTAAATAGTGTAAAACATGCTTGTTACTGAATTTCACTACCTTCTGTGGGAAAACCAAAAGATTTCTAGAATATACTTGTAGGGCTTCAGTAGCATAATTTTGTCTTGAGAAATTTGCCTGGCGTGGTGTTGTTAATGCCCTCAGTCCAGGAAAGGGGCGCAGGGAAAGCACTGCCAAGGAGCTTTTCCACAGTCTTTTCCAGTTGAAAAAGGCAGCACTTCTTAAGAACTCAATTGAAACAGAACATACCTGCCGCAACAAAGAGAATCCCAGCGCTGAGAATAATGTTGTTTTTGCTGTTGTAAATCCTTCCTGCTCCGACACAGAGTCCTCCCAGCAACAGCAAAATTGTGCTTAGGATGGGGAACACACTGGAGGCACGGACAATGCCTGGAGGGAGACAGGTAGGAAAGGAAGAGAGACAGCAATCATTTCAGATGCCTCCTCGGGTGCAAGTGTGGAGACTAGAGTCTCAAAAGCCCTGTTTTTTTCCCTAAAATCATTAAGAAGAATGATTTTACAGAACCAGAGAACTGTTAAGGTTGAAAAAGACCTTTAAGATCATCAAATCCAACTGTGAAACCAGTACCTCCACCATGCTTAGCACTAAACCATGTCCTTGAGTGCCACATCCACATGTTTTTTGAACATACTCAGGGACGCCTGCTCCAGTGCTTTATAACCCTTTCAGTGCAGAATTTTTCCCTAATCTAATTTAGTATTAATTTTTTAGTCCTTTTTGCTAGAATTATCACTGATTCTGCATTTCTGGGCATGTTTTTGGGATGGCAAGGCCATGAGGTGGTCAGTGTGACAGAGACTCTCAACTGAGTTGCTTCAATCTTTTGAGCTTTCTCCCAGGAAGTCCAGCATTATTGGCATTTTCTGGTGCCACCATGTAGAGAACATTTCTGGCAAAGCCTGAGGTAAATGACAGTAAGACCCAGCATCACACAGGGAGCAGCAGTGAAAAATTCATGAGCTGGCTATGAACCCTACAACGTTTGGGACAGCTGGAGCAGACGGATCTGTTCCGTGGTGCACACACAAGGTGAGAAAATTACAGCTCTTGAAGTCAGCAGCATCCATGTTGCCAGCAAGCACAGCTAATAACTCCTTTTCCTTTTGCTGGATATTAAGGACATCGAAACCTTTCAGATTTCTAAGGAAGGAATTTTAAAAAGTGTGTCTTAGATGTTTGTGTTTAGTTTCCTGACAGCAAAGTAGTCATTTAAAATTCTGTATGCTTCAGTCCATTCACCAGCGTGGGCTATAAAATCCCCCACAAAAATATTAAAACACCACTTCAAGCCAGCTTCCAAAGTCGGGTCGCAACAAGACAGAGCAGCAATCGACAGGGAAGCGGCAGGGAGGGAACAAAAGGGCTGAGAAAAAATAAACAAGCATGAGAAGAGAGATGTCTGTATTGTAAAAACCAAAGGGGTAAAAGCTGGCAGGGGTTCCTGAAAGGCAGAGTGAGGAACCGAATTTTATTGCTGTAGAGAGAGAGGATTTTTTGGTGTTTTTTTGAAGAAGGGGAGATAAGGTGCTGAATACTGCTGTGGAAAACAGGATCACCCTGAAGCTGGGGAAAGGCGAGGGCACAGAGGGGAGCCCTGGCAGGGCGAGGGGTGCCAGGCTGGGGGGATCCCAAGGCGAGTGAGAGTCAGAGGATGCTGTCACACAGTGGCATGGAAACCCCACAGCAGGCTGGGAGGCCACGGGCACCCCAGGGCTGAGTGAGTGGAGAGGAGAAAACGCCATCTGGGCCGCTGCGGTGCCGTGAGCGCCGCGGTCTCTCCGGGTGCGTCCTCCTGGCTGACACGCACAGCGAGCGGCGCCCGTTTCCCCCGGAGAAACGGGCAGATGCTGCAGCTGCTGCTTTCTCATTTCGCTCTCGATGGCCGTGGCGTTCCCGACTCAGTGAATCGCTTCCTAACGATTCCCCTGGTAACTGGTGGCAGAGCTCCCAGCGGCTGCGGGAGGGACGGGGCTGGGGGTGCCGCACCAGCATCGCTCTGCGCGCCCCGCACGGCCCCGGAGCCCCGCTCGGCCCGCGCCTTGGAGGGAGAGTGCAGACACAAACCCAAAAAACCAGTCCCTGCCTGGGAAGCTTCTGCTTGTATCGATCTGCAACAGCGAGAAAAGCCCATCCCTCCCCAAACTGGCAGCGTCGCCGCACGTGTCTTTCACAGATGGGGCATTTTCCAGCCGGATCTGAACCCGGTCCAGGCGGGTTATTTGCTATTCAGACAGCGTCTTGCAGGAACTGCCAAACCCAAGTGATGCGGGTGGGTGTAAGGTCTCTGGTCAAAGCCTGTTGAGAGGTGAGAGCCTGTTCCCTTGTCCTGGGTGTATCCCCACGTGTGTGGTATGAATTAACAGCACTTCGGCTTTTGGGTCAGTTTTTACAGTCAGTTATTGGAAAAAGATTCAAAGTCAGTCTCTGCTGCTGGACATTAAGGCACCCCAAATCTCTGTCTGTCTGTTTGGGCCCTGGCTAAAGGCTTAACATCTCCTGTGGCCCACCCTTGCTGGATGTTGTTTCCCGTACTTTATGGTCATGCTGTTTATAATGATTCCAGTTAAATCAAAGAGCTTTCCCAAAATGCTTCAGTGATGTCATTGGAAGGAACTTGTCAGACATGTCAAATATAGGGGTTGGGTTGTTCTATTTGTTCTAATAATCTCCAGAGATAATTTTTCTATAGTAGGTAATTAATGCGAACAGAAACAAAACACACAGTGTTCTCTTCCTGAAAAACTCCACAGTATATTTTTTCTTACAGTGTGTACTTTTTAGCTCTGAAATTTCAAAGGAGGCTCATAAGGTACCACGTAGAATTTACATATGTCTCCTGATACTGGTAATAAAATGACAGCACATCAAAAAACATTAAGGCAATCTGGTTTTTGCTTCCCGCCTGGCTTTTTCTCCCCCCTTGTTTACCGTCCTGTCGGTTCGCATCGCCTGCTGCGCACCGCTATGTGCGGTGACACCTCCTTCGGTGGAGCCGCGGCGCTGCTCCTCCCCACGGGGCTGCAAACCCTGCTCGGCTCGGGCTTTTAATCTCCAGAAAGGCAAGAGCCGAGGGAATGGCTTTGAAAAGAGGATGCTCTAACATGCAGGGAAGGAGGACACGAAAGTGTAGAGATGCCCCTGAAACGGGGTCCCGCTGCTCAGAGCAGCAGAGCCCCGACCTCTCCAGCGCACGGTGAGGATGAGATCGCCCTTCTGCAAAGGGAGACGTGCTTGTGCTTCCTGTGCTGCTGGGTGGGAGCAGCTCGGGTTTTGTGTGCCCGAAGGAATGCGGGAGAGGAGGGAAGCAGGAGACGAGGGAAGCCGGGGCACGTTTGCCGCCGGGGATGCGGCGGCAGCCCGGGGACCGCACGGGCTCTCCGCGCTGGCAATGGGACATCTGCTGCTCGCTGCGGCCCTGCACAGGCGTGTCAGGGGGATTTTTTTAGACAGACACACAGATTGGCGTGCGTTGCCACGGGGAAGGTTCAATGGGAAGGGTCTTGTTTGAGCTCCTCTGCACGTGTCAGTTGTCACCGTGCTGTCGTTCGCTTGGTTTTGCAGGGAGCAGCTTGAACACCAAAGGGCAAAATCCAAACTCCTGCCTCTACCCACACCCCGGACCAAAGTGTCCTAAAATCAGTCATTTTTGTCACTGATTTCCATGGGGTTTTGAAACAGGGCTCGATCCTGCTAGCACTGCAATGTTTGCATTTCTCTGAAGCCCAAATTAAATTGGGGACTGTGGAAGAGGCTGAGACACTGCTCTTTCAGGAGCACGAAATACATGAGTGTTGGTGCTTTGTCTAAGCCAGGCAGGAAAAACAAGGATTAGTCCCAACGTGTCCCTCTGAGAAACTGTGCCAAGAAATGGCCAGAAATAGTGGAGAATGATATGGAGCCAGTAGAGTGCAAGGGTGTTGCAGAGGGCAAAAACAGGACAGAAGCTCTCACGTCCCTTTGAAACAGGATGCAAATATCCTCCTGTCTTAGACAATGATTTGGTCCCTCTTACATATAGGTATGAGCTCATCTCCTCAGGATTTAGACACGTAACCTTTCAGTAATCTCTAAATCAACTGTATGCATGGGAAGCTGCAGCTCTTCTTATGAAAGTTAGAGCCAAGGAGCCTTGTCTCCATGCAGACTCTGAGAGGTGAGCTCTGCTCTGCGGGGGAGACACCGGAGACTGATTTTGCAGAAGACATAAAGGGTTGGGCCAACTTGTTTTTAAGATCTGTACTTAGTCACTTTTGCAAACAGCTTTTAGGAACACCCGTCACAAGCACACTTACAAACAATTTACCAGTCTCATGTCTTAATGCAGAGGTGGAGACTGTTTTTCCCAGTTCTCACTTTTCCCCATATAAAGAAGGCAAAATATGCTTTTATCAAGATGCTACTTAATTCCTCTTTCCTTTTACTAATGATGTTTGTTTCCTAAAGCTGACTTGGCATCAATTTAACATTAGTTCCAAGGCTTTGTATGAAAGATAAATGCAGCTGTGCTCACACTCTGCCTTCGCCTGAGCTCTAAAATCGTGTCACCCGGGTGCTATGACTGATCTAAATCGACAAGAGCAAAGAGGAAAAAAACATCTGGGCTTTCTGGTGAGGCAAACTTTTCAGAGATTTTTTTTCCTTCTTTATGTCTTAGCAACCAGAAATTGTTGCCCAGAAGTGAGCAGAAGGGCAGAGTGGTTCTCTGAGTGGTGTTTCAGGTAATTAATATGTAATTGAGGAGTTCTCTGCCTTGCCAGCAGCATTGTTCTCTGCGCCCTGATTTCCCAACACCTTGTGAGCTGCAGTTCCTCTCCCTGGTAAAGGGCACTGCTTTCAGCTTGGCTGCTCAGCTCTTTTGTTCAGAAGGAACAACAAGGCAAGGAGTTCTCTGGGGAAGGAGAATCCAACTTCAGCTTTGCAGGTGTCATGGTTGGGTTCCAAGACTTCCCATCAGCTGAGAGAATGGTCATGTGGAGGACATGAAACAATTGCCCTTATTTCAAGCACCAGGTTGGTGGATGAAATCCTTCTAGAGGGGATTACATGCCAGCACGGAGCAGCAGTGGCTGGCTGGCCACGCAAGGAAGCCACAGCCCCTGATCATGCTGGGATTTTGCTGTTAGCTGCAGAAATTTCAGCTTCCTTCCTACAGTGCAGTAATTTCACTGCAGGGGAATGTGGCTCAGCAGCTGTAAAGGCTGAGGCTTGAGTAAGGGTTGGGTTTAAGCATTAGGTAAGGCTTCCTAATGGGCTGGAACCCACTCCTCAAACCTGTTTTGTTACACCAACCTTATAAATACTCCCTCTGTAAAATATCCTCGCCAATCTGGGCACGATAGCTGTAGCTTTCATTTGAAAATTTGCCATATGATGTTTAGAGAAGCGACACCAAAATCATGAGCATTCCCCTGGCTGAAGCAAACCCTTGGAAAAAATCCTTGAAACTCCATGGCAAGAGGGTTGGAACTAGATGATCTTTAAGGTCCCTTCCAACACAAACCATTCCACAATTCAATGATTCTGTGAAACGGGGGTCCCCTCCAGTGGTGGTTGTGTCAGCTGCAGCATGAACTGGTGATGTGCCACCACTGGGCTGTGCAACCCAGTTTGGGCCAGTCTGGCAGTGAGCCAAACTGGGGTTGCCCTCTACAGAAGAGACACCCAGGGGAACCTCTCTGGCCACATCTGTGCGTTAGGCATCACTGTCACTTACGGAGAAGGTATTCGGAGCTGTCGTGGTCGTAGTCATTGTCTTCAGGGAAGTGGTTGATTCGGAAACAATGTCCTTTGTAGATTCCTACATGAAAACAAAGCAAACAGAACCCATAAGGAACAGAACCAGGTGAATGTGCTTTTTTAAGCCTGTCAAGAAACCATCTCTAAAGTAATGAATTTTGGGCAGATTGGGCGGAAGGAAGGGACAGCCAGGATTCCTGGGCTCTTTCCTTCAGCCACTTATATCGTTCCCTTGAGTTTTTTAATCTCTAAGTGCTTCACTTTATCAGTGCCATGCTTATCTTACAAGCATACTGAGTTTTCAAAGCTTCTTTTTGTTCCCAGAGTGGCTGTCACGCTGGGTCCCCGCTCCATGGCTGGGGCTCCAAGTGCCAATCTTTCTCCCATCGTCCTTCCCATCTCATCCCAGTGAAGTGCAGCCTTCCCTTATCAGAGCTAGTAAATGCTGAATTGTCTGAGGCCTCTTCAGTTATTCTCTAGGCTGTGAAACAAGTCCATAAATCTCTTCCTGCTGCAGTTTAAGCCCATATGTCCCATTCAAGGTTGGCTCAGGTTTTAATGGTGTATTTGTTTAGTTAACTGGGAGCCTGTGCAGTAAGTCAGGGCACAGTGGGCACTCCTGATACCTGGAGGGACAAAGCTGGAGCTGGCCGGACAAACCCCTCACTCAACTGGGCACCTCAGCACTTTGTCCACATAGGCAAAGCTTTCCATGAGCATTTTGTGTTCTTTCCTGTCACAGTTATCTATAGTCTGAGCTGGAGTTGGGTCGCTGTGGCACAGGGAGCTACACGGGGACCTCTCCCCAGAGAGCTTCCTGCAGGAGTGAGCCCTGAGCTGTGATTGTGCCGTGGTGCTTTCATTATTCATTAACCAGCGCTCTCCTGCTCGGGAACACATCACCCAGGCTGAGTTATCCCTGCACAGGAGCCTCGGTGCTTACAGCTCGAGCTGGCAGAAGGATTTAAAACCCATCAGTTAATACTACTTTAACAGAAGCACAGCTGCAGTCTGTAGGATATAAATGTGGATTTATTTCACTACCTATTACCAATGATTACAAAGATCTCAAAAGAATTACTAATCCGGAGGATTTAAATTGCACCCTGTGAGTGTCAACCGCAGGTTTGCTACTACAGCGCATTTAATTCTTCCCGTAAATGATGTATTGGCTCTAATTGCAGCAGCGGCTCAGGCTTTCTCTGCACAGCACTTCAAAGGCTGGGAACAAGATGTAAGTGGCTCATGTCACATCTGGAAGTGACACACCTGTCCTGGCTGCCAGGTGGGGAGAGCACTTCAGCTGGGACTGCTCCTGCTGAGCCTGCGTGCCTGAGCATGCCTGTGCTGGCCATCACAGGGTCTGTTGCTCCTGCTGGCTCTCGGGCAAGGCAATCCAAAACTCGGGTTTTAAAGATCCCAGTGCTTATTTTCATGGCAGTTCATGCAATGAAACAGAATGATTCCCAGAATTACAGAGCCTCTGAGACTGGATGGTCATTTCATTGAGTCTCTCCATTGAGGTGTGCAATTTACAGGAAATACATTCAGAATGTGATTTTTATCCTCTCTATTTATTAAGGAAAAAAACTTAAATAATCTTCCCATTCTAATTTCCTGTGGAAACAAGCTTTTCAATGACTGTGCTTGTGTGTATGGGTGGGGCCATCTCTCAGTCAGTACACACTTCTCTGTCTGTAGGTATTGTATTCTGTGTCCTTCTCACACTGACAGAAGGCAGGGTTAGATGGGATATTAGGAAGAAATTCCTCCCTGTGAGGGTGTTTGCCCAGAGAGGCTGTGGCTGCCCCATCCCTGGAATTGTCCAAGGCCAGGTTGGATGGGCCTTGGAGCAATCTGGGATAGTTGAAGGTGTCCCTGCCCATGGCAGGGGGTGGAATGAGATGAACTTTAAGATCTCTTTCAACCCAAACCATTCCATGATTCTAACGATTCTCCATAAATGTTAAGGTAATTGGTTGAATTTATGCAGAGCTGATATAAAAGCAGAAGCATCCCAGGTCACTCAGCTCCCAGTGCAGACAGGGAGATGCCTGAAGGTCAGAGCTCTGTGCACCTACCATAGGCTCCTTTTACACGTTCACAGAGCGTGGACATGGCAACAGCCCAAACACCTCAATTCCACAAACTCACTTAACAGACAAGAAGTCTGCAAGACTGAAACGTTCCCCAAGCCTCTTGTGTTGCAGCACTGATGGACTGATGCAGGGGTTTGGGCTCTGTAAAATGGCCCAACATAATTAAACTGCTGAGTGAAATGGGCCCCTCAGCAGAACTTTCACAGAGGCCATGAAGCCATTCCTTGCACTGCAGGGCTGGCATGCACCAGCAGGACAGCAGTGATGAGACCTTCATTTCCTGGCTCTTATATTTAGAGCCTCTCACATGAAGGAGTATTAGCAAGACTAGCAGAGTTAAAAAACAGGATAACCACACCTCCCCAGCCCCTCATCCCCCCCCACCAAAAAAAGAAATCTGGAGGAGTTTGAGAGTTCATTTGTATTTTCAGTCTTTAGGAATACTGGGATTGGTCATTTTTTACTGGTCATTATTAATCTGGCTAAATTACTATAGAAATAGCAAATAACTGTGAAATTTGGAGTTGTATCAAAGCCTAGGATTCCAAAATATCCTCCCCAGTATTTCTGATGTAGTTCAGACCAGAGATACTGGTTCAGGGTCCTCTCTAGTGTCTGGTGTTTGATAGCTAGTAACAGCAGCAGACTGGATAACTTTTTTCTATAAACTTGAAAAGTGCAGTGTAATTCAGCAGCAGCTTAATTAACTCCCAGTAAGGCTTGAAGTTGCTATCAAGGACTCTGGTGATCTACAGGGTATTGAGGTCTCTCAATCCACAAAGTATCAGAAATAAAGGCTTGCTAGGAAAAGTAACAATGCCTCTTTTCTTCATAATGATGGACTTTGAAACTCAGATTTGGCAAAAATTAAAACTAGCTAGAGAAGCTACTGAAGCAGTGGTCAGTTCTAAAAGCACAACAGCAGAGTCTGAGTCGTATTTGTACATGAAAAATAAGAACAAAGCAAAGCTGGGATTTAGTGGAATACCCATCTCCACGCCCTGGAGTAAAGTGATGCCAAAAGAATAAAAGCCCTGGAATGGCAGAAAAGGAAATGCCTCAATTAAACTCAGTAACAACCATTCTGCAGCATCCGCACAAGGTCTGGGCTCCTTGAAGCTCTTCTTGAAGGCTTCTCAGCAGCTGCCTTGCAGAAATGTGCAGGCAATCGAGGCCACTGGTCCACACTAGCTAAGGCACATGAAGCCATTTCCCACCTCAGGAGGTGATGTGGGAGAGAGATTTTCTTCCTTGCTTGAGTTTAGGGATGCAGTCCCTTATATCCTTGGGAGAGGAAGATGGAATTATTTAACTCCTACTGCTGTACCCACTAGAGAGAGATAAATAAACTGCAATCACTGCCTAACAGATACTAAAATATTGAGAAGCACTTCTGGATACCTCTTGAGAGTGAGATATAACATCCCACTGAGATGCTGTAAGTATTACTCCTTTCTTTGAATGATTACTGATATGTTTTTAATGATGCTTTTAGAAATACAAATATTAGAATGCATTTTTTCCCTCATAATAACAACAACTTTGTTCTGCATTTTGAGCCAGGACTTCAGGATCTGTGTTAATGATAATGAAGAGGTAAATTTTCTGAAGTGTTGTTGATGGTGTAAGAACAATTTTTTTTCCACTGGTTGCAGCATACTTAACTGGCGTTTGAGAACTAAAAAGCATTCCTGACTTGGTTCTACTCTGTGTTCAAGGGCTTCTTTGGCGAGGTTAGTACTTCCCAATCTCACTAAGTGTTCAGACAACTATAATTAGAGTGTGATGTACTTGGATAACGTGATAAGGGAGGGAACTGTAGTGCCTAAGAGAAGATTAAGCTTTGTTTTGGGGTTTGAGATCTTAAAATACATGGAGATTTCAACAGCAAATCAAAGTAGTGATCCCAAATGCTGATGACATACTGCCTTCTCCTTGCTCTTTCTCAAATAATCCTTTAATAATCCTGCCTCTGCCACTGCAGATTGCTCACTGGGTTTTTATTTTTTGATGACTGAGAGTGAAGGTTAATGCTTAGGATGCAAATGCTTATTAAT
Source organism: Dryoscopus gambensis (assembly GCA_013389985.1). Lineage (NCBI taxonomy): Eukaryota > Metazoa > Chordata > Aves > Passeriformes > Malaconotidae > Dryoscopus > Dryoscopus gambensis. Next base: position 221,812 of record WEIT01021286.1, read on the forward strand.
TTGGTGGCCATGCGTTACATGATCCCATTATTGCCCATAGCATCAGCCATGTCTTTGAGAACAGCCATTTCCTGTGATCAGGGTTTATCAATGACAACATTCCCTGATGCCCTGGAAGTGTTTGCACAAATCAGCACTGGAAAACAGAGCCCGCAAATGTCTGACAATATTTGTCAACACAAGGCTGTACTTTTGTCTTCTCCTCGACCTAATCCTGAAAACTCTACACAAACAAGATCTTCCCATAGCATCACTGCTCTGTTGTCATTTGAAATAGGTTTCCAGCTCTCCAGACTCCAGCAGCTCTGCAGCAGAGGGCCCTGTCTGCAGGGGACTTCTGTCAATAGCAATTTTTGTCTCCCTGTGCTGAGCAGGCGCTTACGGGAGGCGATATCCAATAGCAGTGGGAGACACTGGAGGAGAGGGGGGCCGAGCTGCTCCCTCCTTCTCCATCACCTTCTGCTGAGCCACTGCCCCATTAACTGTTTCAGCTGCCAGCCCTCTTTATGCAGTAAAACATTGGGTTTGGGACCTGGTAGAGAAGACTTTCTTGTTTTCTCATGGGTCACCAGACATTTGCGACCTCCTTGGATCAAGCCCTCCCCTGCCAACACACCACGCTCCTGCAGTTCTTGAGCAGCTGTGGATACTTGGAGCACACACATGAACACTATTAATAGTGTGAAGCAGGGGATCCTCCCAAAGGAGTTGCACTGGTGGAATGAGGGCTGTGAATGTCAGCTGCAGAAGTGGTCACTTGGCTCCAGCAGTCACCTGCAGGCTGGTAAATACACCCACACTCATCTACCCCCAAATCCCACCAAGCAGCCGATTTCTTTCTGGCAAATGTGGGACTTCTGGGATGGTTTGGAGACATGGAATGAAATTATTTTCAGGATCATTTGACAGCAAGTGCTTGAGGAAACAGGGAATCCAAGTTGCAAGGAGCTGACTGTATATTAAAAATAAGGCAATTAGTAAGGTACCATGGGAAATTTGGACCGATGGTTCTGCTTGTTGCATCTATTCTGTGATTAAATACTGTGCCTCAGTTCCAGAGCTGACTGTCAGCCTGATTTACTGCAACACATGAATATCTGAATGTTTAAATGACAAGTTTTCTGAATATATCAGCACAGAGAAGGCTGACTGACAGATAGCATCACAGACCACGAGAAAAGCGTGACATGCAGAGCAGGGCTGTTGCAGCAGAAGTTGGCTGAACACAGTGTCCATCCCAGCACCTCGTGCAGGACTGGGTTTCCTTAATGGCATGGCTTTACACTTCCCTTGGACATCAGTGCAGAACCTCTATTTATAGTGAGTGAGAGTGTCTCAGTGCTGGACTCTGCCAGGGGAGAAGAGAAACAGTTGTGTATTTTACTCCTTGGGAGGATTTCTCTGCTGACAGGTTCTGAAGCCCTTTGCCGAGTGATTTGAGCAATAGTGAGCAAAAGAGATCAGACATGTCAAAAAATGTTCATCTCCACAGAAATATCTATCTATGCACTGTGTTCATTTGTTTGATTTTCCACCAGTACGGCTCCTCTGTCTCACTGGACTGACACCACAGCACACACAGCTGCTGCGTTCGCTTTCTTCTCATTCCTCTTGTAAAATAACCCTCGAGAAGAGGAAATGAGGGTGCGCCTCCTTTTACTTTCAAAACCTGCTTTGTGGTGCTGGTGGTCAAAGAGGGGCTATTCTCGTCCTGAGCTCTCCCCTCAGACCACAAGGAACAGCATTAGATTTTCCTGTAGCTTGGAACTTTCTATGTTAAGCTGTCCCAAGTTTGATTATTTGTCTCCTGCTGGTTGCTGAGAGTTTCACAAGCCTGTCTTTAAGTTACTCGAATGAGCACAGATCTCATGAGCCTCTGCCTGGAGATGTTTAATGCTGTCATTATAACAGAAATCATGAACTATTGATGCAGGTCATGTGCAAAACACACCCCATGTGAATTTGCTACACCATAATGCTGCTGTGAGCCGCCTTCATCACCACGGAGCATGGAGCCAGCAGAGGAAGAAGCCTCGGGAGGTTAAATACACATTTATTGGGTGTCTGCCTTTGAAAAAAGTTTGGCTGTTGTGAGAGCTGGAAACTTAAAAGCATAGGCTGTTTTTGAGACAGATTCTGTCTGACACCCCCAGAGTCCTGCCAGTCCTGGAAATTTGTCCCCATGATGGTTTGTATTTTTAGTTTCATCCTGAAGATGAATTTGATGAAGAGAGCTGCTCATACCTGGGGTTATTGTCATACTTTTGCCAGGGTGGGTCCTGTTTTCAGAAAATGCTCAGGACCTAAAAAGATTAAGAGTTTATTCCCATAACTGTGGGCTGCCCTGGTGCCATAAACCAGCTGGGCAGGACGAGCTGCCCGTGTGTGTCGTGGTCAGGCCAAAGCAAATTCAGCTCAGCTGAGTCTTTAAAAGGAATTCATCCTTACTCCTAACCACGTTTCTCTACAGGTCTTGAGACTATGAAAAAAAGAATCTTGTATTTCACTTATAGAAGTCCTTTCCTTCTTTCTCCATCTTTCATTCCCTAACTCAGAACTCACTTGTTTGTCATTGCAGGGAGCGGAACTGCCTACTTAGGGGCCAGATTCTGATTTCACTACAGGGGCCTCAAATCTGTCTCACCCAGTGATATCAGAATCTGGCCTACTCCCTTTCGTTTGCTTCCCATCTACTTCCTGGGCAGAAAGAAAATTATTTTAAAATGTTGAAATGTATGAAATTTGCCCCACTTTCTTCCTTAGGAGCTGTCATCTCAAACAAACCCTTTGGGTTCTTCTTTTGATCTATTTTCAATTGTCTGGTGGGCAAAGCAAAACTCCTCCTCAAGTCTCTTATTTTCTTATCTTCTGCTGTGACATGAATTTCCCCTTTTTCCAGTCCTCCCCCTCCGCTGCCTACAGACCTTCCGCTGCTCAGAGCTTCCCAGCAGTCCCCTCGGTGTCAGGTGAGGAACAACCAGTCAGGATTTGCTGCCCGCTCCATTTTGCTCCTCTTTAAGGCTTTTAAAGGCAGAACACCTTCTCGGTGTGCTCAGCACCTCGGGAGGGCTCCGAGGAGCTGGAGGAGACACCGGAGCAGCTGCTCCTGCCCACGCACTGCAGAGGAGCTGGGGCTGGCAGGGAGCTCTTGCCTGGCCTTTATTTAGTGCTCCCCATTCCCCTCCCGCCTGGCAGAAGCACGTTTTCTCCAGGAACAGGTCTCGGTTTACCTTGTCGTTTGACGTGCTCACTCCGTGCACCTTTGTGTAGTAAATGCTCTCTCCTGTATTTATTGTAGACTTTCTATGAGACAAGAGACTGTCTTATAGCACCACTCTCCGCTATTTAGAATATTCTAATCTGCTTTCCCCAACTAGCCTGCACTGTGGCAGTGCTTGATCTGATTCCCTTCGGCCGTCCGCAGCCTCTCCCGGTGCTCCTGGACAAAGCCCTGTCTGTTGGAGGCAGAGGCCGCTCACAGCCCCTTCTTTCACCACAGTCCCACAGAATGAAGGCTGTGCTGCTCTGGTGCTTGCATGGCTTTTTTTACAGTGGTCTCAGACTGCAGTGGAGCCCACGCTTGGCGTGGCCGAGGAGCCACCTCCACCTCCGAGTGCCAATTCCACAGCCACAAACAGCGACTGGCGAGGTTCCCACTTGGGCAGTTCGACCTTCATGTCACAAGCACCCCTTTTCCAACACTCCTGAGTTTCCCGTGGCCCAGATGTGATGCCTTAGCTGATCTCCTCCAGATGCCAGGGGATGCTCACCATTTCCCAGAGAAGTTGGCCCCACAGCAGAAGGTGTACCTTGCTTAGGTGGTAAAGAAGTCCACTGTTCATGGAATGACAGAATGGTTTGGGTTGGGTTTGGGTTGGAAGGGATCTTAAAGCTCATCTTGTTCCATCCCCTGCCATGGACAGGGACACCTTCTACTAGACCAGGCTGCTCCAAGCCCCATCAAACCTGGCCTTGAACAGTTCCAGGGATGGGGCACCTCTGCTGTTGGGGGCTGACTTCTAATTCTGGCAGGAACAGTTTTACTCTTTGAGCAAAATACTCTTTGTTATTTTGACGTTCTGCAATCCAGGATGCACCAAACACTATTTTATAAAGCCTGGTACAGCATCTCCAGATTCTGGATCACCTACACCAGAAGATATCCCAGGAAACGCCTACAGAGGCTCAGTCACTTATAATTCATGTGGAAAACACACAGCCTCAGCAGCTGACCTCCTGTTTTCAGCTGGGCAAATATCATCAAAGATGTTGTGCATTTGTATTTCTGTGTAAGTAATGAACAGATTCAGAAAAGATGCTTTGACAAAGATGACTTTCAAATTCTATGACAGCCTTTTGTTCCATTATAAGATTCTGAGACCTTGAGTGATGTTAGAAAACCCGTGGCAGGAAAACTCATTTCCCAGAGATTCACCTCACCTGCACATCTGGGAGCTAATAAAACACATCACAGTGTGTGGCTGCTGTCCTTTGAATTCTCTTCAGTCATTACAAAACTGCTGCCAGAAGTACTAAGTGTCCTTGTGCTACCACAGTGAATACCAACAGTACCAGGGACATGCAGGACAGTGGCAGAGTAGGGGAGAGTTGGATGTTAAGTGTTGGTTTAGGCTACTCAGTTTCCAGTTTCTTCAACTATTTCTCTCATAAACCAGCATTTTGGCCATGGAATTTATGTCTGAGGTTATTCAGCAGTGCTCCTATCCCTTCCCAGCTGCCTTTCCTTGGCCCAGCAGCAGATAACGGAGCGTGTTCTGTTATCCCACAAGTGCTGCTGGTGGGTCTTCCTACTACCATTTACGATTTTCTCCTTATCGACCACATCCTCTTGTGCTGCTGCTTGGATGGCAAAGTGGGGGAAATTTCAGGGGGTTCTGTTTTAGTCTTTTATCTTGTTCCTTTTTACGGAGTTTATTGAGGGAATGACTGCGTTTTCTAGGGAGAAAGAATGGCAAACTTCCAGCCCTGATGTTCAGCTTGCATTTTGTAAATCAACTGCGCAGGGAAATAGGGGCAATTCCTCAGCCTGGGTATGATGTGGTTGTTTTGGGGCAGCACTGGTGATGCTGTTTGAGGAAAATTTTCAAGTCAGAGATAAGTCAGCCCTGCCACGGTGAGTGTTCTCATGCCTGGCTCAGCTCCAAGAAACTGTCAGCATTTCTAGTTTGTTGGGTTGTTAACTCACTTCTCTGTGTCTGCTTTTCTCTCTACCACCACGGCCCACACTCGCTGTGTTCTGCCTTCGCACCTCGTCTCGTCCTGCATCTCCTGCCACAGTCCTTTATCCCGGCAGCCCAGAAGTTTGTCTCACCACTCACTTCCATATTTTGCTCTGCTGCCACATTGCTGAAGCTGTTTCTGGGTGGCTGATATAATCCTCCTCATCCTTTTAAAGTGAACTTGGAGCTTGGATAGAAACCTCCATTAGAGTTTTGTAGTTGGCTTTTCTACCTTAGCTAAAATTAGTCTAACACTTGAGGAGCTGGTGTTGGCTTCTGAGGTGAGAGCCTTCATCCATCAGAGCTCTGAACTGAGAGTCATCCTCCAATGAGTTTCCAGCTCTTACTTACATTCTGGCTCCTAATACCTTAATTTAAAGAGGTACTTTAATAACTGGCGGAGCTTTTGGCAGAATATGTCAGAGACTGACTTGTTTTTCACAACTGCGAATGGCCCCACAGTGACCATCACCGCTCCAGCACCTCAGTGCGGGAAATAAACGGTGCTGGCCTGAATGCTAGCCAGGATTTGGACCAAAATCTATTTTTTCCCCCCAATATTCTTGACCCTGACATAGATTCAGTGGTGCAAAGACTGCTCATCCAGGGAGGCTGCTGGCAGTCCGTCAGTTGTTGTGAGAGGGCTGAAGTCCCAAACCGTACCGGATGCAGTTCTGAGAACAGGCCCTCATTTTGTCTGGTGAAGTTCATATGCTGCAAAATGACAAATCATGTTTATTTTCACAATGTCAAACTGTGCCTTTTTCCTGCATTTGCACAATTGGAATCAAGTTTCCCTTAAGGGGTAGTTTGGTCTTTATCCATATGGTTTCCCTTCCTTCGGTAAGTCATCAGTTCCCTCTCATTAACATGGTGATCAGCTGGATGGTTTCACCTTTTTAGGATCACAGCATGTCTACAGATCCTGTCTCATGGCTCAGCACTTCCTGGGAGGGTGAATTTAAGGAAATGGACATTGATGACTCTTCAGAGTCTCTACTGAGTTTATAATTTGAGTCACTCTCATGGTCACCTCAGGGGTGCTTCCTGAACTACCTGAAACACACCCAGTGCAATGTGTGATGCTTAATCCCCCATATTTTCTGCCACTTCAACTTTCACACGTGCGCAACCTCCAGCTGTTGCCTTCCTATTCTTAATTTCTACTTTTAGACCCTCTTAAACTGCCATTCCCCCCCACCCCATTTTCTGACATTTCACACCAGGCAAGGTTTGCAGCTGGCATACAGCAGTCTAAAAGTTAAGAAACTGTCCAGAATGAGGACCTGGGTAATCCCTGGGGATGTTTGGAGTAACAGGCACAGGGTGCACCTGGTGTCTCCTTCTCTAATGGAAAAACCTAGATCTAGTCAGTAGAAAAAATGATTCAAATTATTAATGGTTCATACCATTTTATTAATATTATTTTATTTTATTAATAAGGTGATGCTTCATATTATTGATGCAATCAATATTGAGAATTGATTACTGATGGTTCTGATTATTGATGGTGAACTCTCTTGGTGTAGCAGAAGCTTTCAAGGCACTAAATAATTACCTCTCTGCATTAAATGAGTTATTGTCTGCCCCAGTAGCAGGGAATGTCTTTAACCTGGCATCTAGAGCTGAACTTTCTCTACAAACATTCTTTTGGCTCATTCATACACTGCAAGGTTGGGGTTTTTTTAAAAAAAAAGCATGAGGGTTACACTGGAAAGTAGTGATATAGGGCCTTGCCAATTAATTGATTAGTAATATGCAGGATATTTGGACATTCCTGGAATCTTGTAGTGATTCCATGTCTCTTCAATCGATGGAGATTCATCATAAGATGATGGCATTCAGAAAAATAGTTGGATATTGAAGAATCAATAGGGAAATAACACTCCATAAATCATCTTAGTTGAAAGGAATGCTTGTAATGTGTCTGTCTTTGGAAAGCAGTGACCTTGAGTTGGATCTCCACTCATTTTGGAGCACACAAATGAGTCTTCCTGGTTCGTCTGCCAGCTTGTTGAGTTATACATAGAAGCGAAGCCTCTAGAGATTGATCATGCACAATCAGTGATGCGGGACAGAAACAAGGCAGATGACAACAGGGAATCTAAAGGTTGGGAGAAAGGGGTGTACCTGCCAAACCCTGCTGGTGGCTGGATTTGGGAAATGCAAAGCAAAGGTTTCAGTAATCATCTGCATGATGTATCAGTGCGAAAGACACTCCACCAGGAGAGATTAGTGCTGTGCGCGCTGTCGAGCTGAATACCCAGGGCTAATGTCTAACCTTGGGAACAAATAGCAGAGCTGCTGGAGAGGCTGAGCAGGTTCCAGTGGGAAAAAAATGAAAGGAACAAAAATATTTCACAATTGTTAAATCCTGGAAGGGAATAGAAAGGCAGCTTTAGGATTTTAACTTTAATTAGTTACTACTGACTTGGTAATTCCTGATTCCCAGCAGTACGTGCAACCCGAGAGGTGCTGCACCTTCGTGGAGGAAGGCAGAGAGCAAAGTGAAAAAAGAGCAAAGGAGCAGAAAAAGAGCAAAGGAGCACTTTGGGACAGAATGTGGAGGAATGGGAAGTGGTTCACTGAGGAGGAGGGAAGGAAGCTTGGAAGAAAGTGGGAGAGGGAAAGCTGAGGAAGAGACAGAAAGGGTGGGCAGGGGGTGGCTGGAGGTGAGCAGGGGACCTGGGAGGAGAGCAGGGGCTTGGCTGATTGGAGGGGCTAGTGGAGACAGGGACCAGATGGTGACCCAGGTCCTCCCTGAGCAGCCCTGCCTGCATCCCAGCCCTGCCTGCATCCCAGCCCTGCCTGCATCCCACCTCTTCCTGAATCCCAGCCCTGCCTGAATCCCAGCCCTGCCTGCATCCCTGCCCTGCCTGCATCCCACCTCT
>WEIT01021286.1:230320-250912 GCA_013389985.1 Dryoscopus gambensis
GCCCTGCCTGCATCCCACCTCTGCCTGCATCCCATCTCTACCTGCATCCCAGCCCTGCCTGCATCCCAGCCCTGCCTGCATCCCAGCCCTGCCTGCATCCCATCTCTGCCTGCATCCCTGCCCTGCCTGCATCCCAGCCCTGCCTGCATCCCACCTCTGCCTGCATCCCTTCCCTGCCTGCATCCCATCTCTGCCTGCATCCCTGCCCTGCCTGCATCCCACCTCTGCCTGCATCCCATCTCTGCCTGCATCCCTGCCCTGCCTGCATCCCAGCCCTGCCTGCATCCCTGCCCTGCCTGCATCCCACCTCTGCCTGCATCCCATCTCTGCCTGCATCCCAGCCCTCCCTGGCTGAGGAGCTGGTGCCCCTTCCTGCCAGAAGGCAAAGGGATGCATAGCCACTGCCTGATGAAAATTAAAAGCCTTAAACTTCTAATTCCCAGGACTGATTTAAATTATTACAGCTAACAAATGACCTAATACATAAAAATGGAGACAGCTACCAAATAGATCTGTTTAAATGAACACATGCAGAAGAGATTCCATTTGGCTCCTGCACCTGAAACTTCCTATTTCCTAATGCAAACTGAGCAGTGACAAATAAAAATGAGGCTGCAAAACCAGCATGACCTCTTTAAGCTTTAATTATTCATGAGAACTGTTTTCTTCTCTGCTGAGATTCAGAGCAACACATTTAAGTGGGTTCCTCTCAGGTTTATGGAAGACGTAAGTTCCTTGTTACACCAGCTAATAAATGCAACTAAACACAATGACCCAACAATATTTGTAGAAACAGCGTTTGGGAAAATGTGTTTAATGAATCAGAAGAGGCTTAATCTAGTCAGTCTTGAAAAGCAAAACATATCATGCAAAATTACAATGCACCAAAGCACAGACTCATAAATATTTTATTGTCGAGATTTCTGAGTTTACTTTCAGTATTTCAGGATTGTGTTTTACTATGAAATGTCTCTGCCTGCACTGGGGAAGGACAGCGATGGTGGGAGCTTTGAGCAATCCAATTTGGAATCTCAGAATCTGCTTTAAATAATGTATCTGAGAGTCCCAGCCCTCACCATCATCCAGCACATCTGCCATTGTAACCAGAAATGCTCATTGCCTTTTGCTGTCTTAGGATGGCATGGAAACAGCTGGGAATGTTTACAGCTGGGAGGAGAAAACCAAAACATTTTCCTTTTGCTGGGAAGACTGGACAAAAGGCAAGGCTCCTGTGCCCGGTTGTGGTGGCTGTTGTGCCACTGACTCCTTCCCCCTCAGCCCTTCATGTTTCTCCCTGCCCTTGGATAACAACATCTTGGGGACCAGATTTCCCCCTGAATTTTGAAAGCAGGGGAGGACCAGTTTGTCACCCCCTTGGTGAGACCTTCTGACAGGTCCACATCAGGAGTCAGGCAGCAGCTCCGACTGCCCGGGAACGCTGCCATGCCCAGGAGGAGATTTACAGCTCCTCTCCCCTTCAGACACCTCGTCTGGCATGCTGCAGAGCTGACAGGTCCTCATTTCCAGCTAGTGCAACCTCCTCTTCCTCCTCAGGAGCCCGGGTGGGCTGTTTGGGGCCCCTCAGGCTGAGTCCCCCCAGGGCAGTGTCCCTGCCACGGCCCTGGCAGACGGGCAGAGGCAGCCAAAGGGCAGCTTTCCAAAACCCGCTTAACGGGGCCATGCTCTGGTACTTACTCAATCTTTACAACTCAGTGATATGCTGCCAATATATTTTTGCCAAGGAGACAAAAATACGTCTCTTCCTACTCCCTCAGCCTATGAAAAATCTCAGTTCTGTGCGCGAAGAGACGCTCTATGTGTGTGTATACGTGTGTATATTTAGAGGGGGGAAAAATAGAGTTTCTGTTAACTTATTTTCCAGTTGAAAGTCTGCCTTGTAGCCAGGGAAGCACTGTTTTCATTGGTTATAACTCTGGGCAAAAAAGCCTTACTTTGTGCTGAGCAGAAATGGCAGTGAGGGCAGTGGGAAATGGGAGCATATCCTTTGACTTCTCCATGGCCCGTGTTCTCTGCCCGAGGATGGATGCGTGATGGCTTATAAACGATTTGGGGATTTATGGGTCAAACAGCCCTATATGAGCAAAGCTGGCTAATAATGGTCAAAGAAGAGAGGCATAATCCTTGCAAGGTGGTGGGGTTCAACTCCCCAAGGGCCAGAGAGACTCCAGGTATTTGACATGTTAATTAAGACTCTTCCACCCAGCCGTGGTTTGGAATTCTAGCTTTGTTTTCTGAATGATTGGGGTCCTTTAAAACCCCCTGGTACAAAAAGGGGGGACTGGAGGCTATTTCTCAACTTCCCAGCAACTTCGCAAACTGCACGCTCCAAAAAGGTGTATTCCCTTTTCCTTCTTCCCCTCCCTTTCCCCTAGACCTTGCATGACTTCAAGGCATCAAATCTTAATGAAAGTTTGCCAGGCTACAAGGGCTGTGAAATGGAAGTTAAAAATCCTGCACTATAGGATAGGTCTAAAAATACTCAGTCATGTTGAAACATCACCTGGCTCCAGCAGCTCTCCTGCACCCAGCGCTGCCGATGCAGCAGGGCTTTCTCTCCCAAATAAGCTCTGGACAAAGTTTGCCTGGTGACTGTGGATTACTTCTGCTCTACAGACTGGAATCACCGGGTTATGGCCAGCAAATACCTACTGGAGAGTGAGGATCCGCCGCGTCATTTAACTCTGCTGGTGCTGCCAGGGCACCGCCGGCGCCCCGGGAGGGATGTGCCGTGCACTCCTGCACTGCTGACTCCATCCAGAGCACTCAGAGATGTGGTGTCCATCCCTCGGGATGAGCACAGCCCCAAACATCAGCCCTGTGGGTTATAAAGGGAAGGTCTGATGTCAGCCTGCTCAGCATTAGGGTCCAGCTCCTGTGCTCTGCTCTTCAGCATCATTTATTGTCCAGGGCGCTGGGGTTTGTAGGCTGAGCTTTGACTTTTTAGGCACAGCATCACCTAAACCCCTCTGCAGACCTGCTCCTGCAGGCTCTGGAGTAGGAGAGCCATACCCTCATGAGGCATCAGTGCTTTTGTGCAGCAGCTCCTCACAATCCTACCTGACATGTCCTGCTAACCTGCAAATACACCAAGGGTTCCTGCATGGACTTCTGGGGGGCTCGAGCAGAGATAGTGCCATCCCCTTGTGCTTTAAATGTCTTTTTTCTTGGACTTTTTTTCCAGCAGTGCTCTCATGAGTGAGAACCTGGGACCTGGTTTTCCCACACCACAGATCCTCCTTTTCCTTCTCAGAGAAGTACAAAGTCCTTTCTCCCTGTGAAGCAAACGATGAGCCTGAGTACCAGGACTTGGATGGTGAATTGAAGCCCAATCCCAACACGGGGCCTGAGCCATTCCCATCACAGGAGGAGCCACGGAGGCTGTGACAGCTGCACCTCTGAGTCACACAGCACGATGAGTCCCTGCTCCCGAGGGACAGCACTTTGCCTTTGGCCTCCAGTGACTCCAAACTATGGCTCAGAGCTCAGCGAGATGTCTGCACCCCAAACTCTGGCCATTCCCTGATGACCCAAGCCCAGGAAGGGACAAGGGACACACAGAGCGTGTCCCCAGCCCACAGTGCCAGACCCAAGGCAGGGCACGTGGTCCAGGTGTGTGCAGAACGTTTCGTGTCCCCGGGCCCGGCCAGGCTGCCTGGCCACGCTCCAGCCCTGTGTGAACACATTGCACAAGCTCAAATCGCTATTTTTGAGCCATTCACTAGAAATAATTCATGTATGTGCAAGTTAAAATCCTGCTTAAAAATTACCCTCTGCCTCAGAAACTTAAAACCTGACACATCTACAGAAGCAGATGCTGAATTTCATTTTACAAGGTTCTTCCCAGCTGTTACGGTAAGCTTAGAACCTCATCCTGCATTTCTTCACTTTAAGGATCTTTTTTCATTCAAATATCTCCAATTTTAGTGCTGGCAGGAGCAGGGGCAGGTGCAAGTGTTGTGAAGAATCTGTCCCTTTTACTGGACTAGATAAAGTCTTGCACCAGTCACTGAGATCCATGATATGTTTTAAAGTGAAAGTTCAACTAATAAACATCCAAATTTTAAGGACTTAAAAATAAATTTCTAAATATTTCATGAATTTATTTGATGGTGGTATGAACCAAGGTTTTGGAAAGCTCAAGGCATAGGTTTGTGTGTGTTAACTGTGAGCAACGGTGCAAAAGGAAAATGCTTCTTCATCCATATAAGCTTCTGTAAAGTGTGCTCTATTCTTAGGAGAGTAAACATAACTTAAAAAAAATATGTAATCATTTAAACCTTGAAGGAAAAGAGGCAGGAGTGATGGGAACCTCTGAAATGATAAATGTATGAATTTATTCCACTGCCACTGTGGGGTTTTAAATTAGTTTTATTTTTCTTTTATTTCTTCTTGTTGACAAGCAGGGCTGCACTGCTCTACAGATCTAATGTTTACAGATAAGGAAATATTGAAGGTCAAAAATTCTATTCTTAGTTATTCTCGTATAAGGAAATCTCCTTGTGCTGGTGACAATGCCGAGTGATCTCATGTCGCCATGGGTACCTGAATCATGCCTGTCTAACAGCAACATTCTCCATTCCCATCCCTTCCCCTTAAGTTCTTACGTAGAAAACCCAAAGATATCTCCAAGAAAAGCTTCATGTGTGATGCAAATGATGGACTGGAGCAAACACTTCCCTTTGAGACAGTGCACTCTGCCAGTACCTGCTTCATGCACAGTTGGGGTGATGAATTAGTTTGCATTTGACTGCGACCAGGAAGAATTTTGCCAGGAATGCAGGCTGAATCCAATGTGTTACTAGTGTTCATTTAATGCCTGCAAACAGGCATCAAAACCGATCAGTTCAGAAGGGTAACTTTGTCCCTCAGATGGGTAAATTTGTCCCCATGGCAGCCTTGGCCAAGGGGATGCACAGCAAATTGAAATCCAGATTATGGGGGGAGGAGTGAGACCAGCATCTGCCCCCAGCAGAGCATGGCAGGGACGTGGCAGGGAAGCACAGAAGTTTGGTGAAAAGAAGGTGGGAAAAAAAAAAAGAGAAACATTAATTCTGTCTTCCAATGTCTCTGTAGGTTCAGCTCAGTGCTCTAATACCCACTGGATGTAGCTTTCCTTGACAGTTTTGTAACATCTAAAGGGAAGAAAAGAAACCAAAGCGGAAGCAAAGTGTGGGGGCCTTGGTGGTGGCAGGGCTGCAGCTCTGTGAATGCCAGCTCCTCTCCCTGCCGCAGCATGGGAGCTTTTGGTCTCTGCTAAACCGAGCTTTGAGCCGATGAGGATGGATCAGGCACATGAAACACCAGCAGCAACAGTTCCTACAGGCTGGCAGCAGCGTTGTGGATCAGGGCTTCTGCCTTTTCCTATAGCGACGGAAGGGACTGAAGTCTAAATCTGGGTCTTTGTGCTCAAAGTCTCGATATAAACTTACTTTAAAGGGAAAAAAGAAACCTACAACACGGAGAAAAAGAATCCTGTCTGAGAAGGGGGACTGAGTAGTGCGAACTACCTGTTCTTCTTAATATCAGGATTCCCTTTTTAATAAACCATTTCTGACCCCAGCAGTGTGCAGCAGGCAGGAAAACCAGGTTGGACTTGCAGTTTCTGGCGACGGGGTAGAGAAAATCAGATAAACCAGCTTGTACCTACCACCTTGCTGTGAATTAGGGCTAGTCCTTGTGTTTCACTTCTGTACAATCAATTTTCAGAATAAGAGCCTTTCTTCTACATGGCCAAGGGGTTTAATTCAACCCTGTAATAAATGGACAGCTAATAATGGGCCAAACTCAGCTTGGATGTTGCTCTACTTAATTAAGAAGAGTAGCATCGGGGCTAAATTTGGCAAGGAGTGTGAAGTGACTGCCTTCAGAGGCAGGGAAGAAAAACCCTTGCTTAGCTCACTGCATCCAGCTCTTCAAATGCAAATTAACCTGTCAACATCTGCATGCAGCCACCCAGGACAGCTGCAGAAAGGAGCTCCCTGCAACCAAAAGAAGGGCTGGAAATGTTTAGTTCCAAACAGCTATTTTCTAAAATAATTTCTAGTAAATAAGAATACATTTAAAGTGGTAAACTGAGCATCTGCTGCATGAAATGAATGGAGGACAGCATGTGAAAAGAAACATATGTCAAGTATGCACTTCAGATGCATTGACTACTTGCCTCCAAAACAGAAAGAATTTAAACATATTTGCAGCAAACACCTAAAAAAAATTGCCTCTGCAACCCAAAGGAAAGCCTCGAATAGCAGCACAAGTTCAGCTTGGCCATACCTTGCCATTCCTGTGGTGGGAGGGAGCAGTTTGTTGGATTTCAGCTGCTGCCTGGCTTCTTTTCCTCAGGCACCCGTCAGGAATGCCAAGCCCAGGCGGCTTTTGTTTGGAGCAAACAATGTCCCTTTACCAGCACATTTAAAAACCCAGAAACCAAGTCACTACTGCAGCCAAACCCTACCAGATCTGCTTCACTGGAGGGAAGACAGAAAAATGCCTCTGTGCCTTTTACAAAGTGCCTTATCTGCAGTGTAGGAGACGGTGACATCCTGCCTGGGACCGATTCGCGACGTGTTCCGCGGAACCGCTCCGGCCCTGGAAGGGCACTGCTGGTGACTCAATCTCTGCCTTCAATACCCTGCAACTCAGGGAAATTGCATTTCAGTATTTCGTTGAGCCCATTATCCTCAGACAAAATCTCTGCTGACTTAACTGAAGCTCTTACTTACAAAACAAGTACAGGGTAAGGCCCCTTCAGAGGAGGAGAGGTTGGATTCCAGCTCTGAAGGGTAAAACTCTTCTTTGTGAAGCAGTGAGTGGGAATATTTTCAGTATAATAGGGCATAGGGTAAACTCTGATGTCTCCTTTTTTTTGTCAGGGGTGCTGTCTGTCTGTCTGTCTGTCTGCTGAGGCTTTGCTCAGGGTTTGGTTCTGCAGCCGCGATCTCATGGTGCAGCCATCTCCTGTGCCATGAGCAGCTTCTGAAGAAACTGCTTTGCTATGATAATGTGGTGTAATTAAACAGGACTCAAAAATCCCAGAGTTATAAAAACCCATGGCTTGTACCAACTTTACTCATCTGTGGGTTTTCAGGCTGAATCAGGGCTGAGCAAAGAGATCATAAGAAAAAGATCTTTGACTCAGTTGACAGTGCTGGGCTTTATCTTGTTCACCTTGGCACACTGTAGCATCTTAATAACATAATTACAAAACAAAAAAAGAGAAAAACCTCTGGAAAATTCAGGAACCTACTGGTTCTCAAGGAGAACCTCGAAATGGAGATATCTCTTCCTGTCCCTTCTCTGCTTGGGCTCGCTTCAATATTTTTTCCCCCTGATCCTGGGAATTACATTTCCAGGAGCGAGGAGCTGCCGGTGTTCTGGCACTGAACTGCCACGGCGCAGCAGTGGGGCTGGGGCTGCATCCCCTTGGCTTGCAGAGCAGCACAGTGTTGCTATTGAGTGTGTGTCCACATGGCAACAGCAGTGGCGCTCCAAGAATTCGATTTCCACGGTGCCCCTGGGCCTTGCCTTGACATCTTCATTGTTCCATGGAGAAATAAAAAAATAAAAATCCAAGGGTAGCGTAAATGCAGTGCAAAATACAGAACACTTTAGGACAGGGTTACCTAATGGTTAATTTAGAAAGGAACATATCATTAAAAACGTATGAAGGTGGCTACATATTGATGCTGTATAAATATTTAAAGGGATG
Organism: Dryoscopus gambensis; assembly: GCA_013389985.1. Taxonomy (NCBI): domain Eukaryota; kingdom Metazoa; phylum Chordata; class Aves; order Passeriformes; family Malaconotidae; genus Dryoscopus; species Dryoscopus gambensis. The sequence continues at coordinate 238,047 of WEIT01021286.1, forward strand.
CCTCTCGTAAGGGCAGAGTTCCAAGCTACACCTAAAATAACGTGTGTGAAAGAAAATTAAAAGAATATTTCACCATTTGGACTTGTTTAATCTGCCTTGGAAAGGCTTTTTATGCCCAGCTACTGAACATTAGTATGGGAAAGGATATCAGACAGAACTCATTTTTGGTGTAATTCTACCAAAGTCAGCAGAGTTAAACTGAAGATGATTTTTCTGGCCTTTTAAATAGAGTGTAATTTTCTCCATGGGTAGTTATTAAATGCTATTGAGAGAGACTGCGGCTGCTGTTGGAAGGGCTTTCTGGAGAGGTCATTCTGTCCCATGTGAACAGCACCAGTGAAAAACCAGGAGCTTTGTAGTTTTTACAACTTGAAGAGCTCCTGGAGGCTCTAACTCCACCACACGTCACTGCCTGACCCAAAGCTAAGAGCACATATCTATTCTGAGTTGAGATACCCTGGCTTGACATCCACTCCCACATCACAAGAATTCTGCCTGTAGAAATTGCTTAAAATATTGGAGGGGGCATTGCAAAAGAGATCCGTGTGGACATTCGGTCCATCTCCTTCAGAGAGGACATGCTCCTTAAATACACTTTGTGAGGCTCAGCTGCTCAGTCTTGACATTTTGGGGCTGTTGGGGTTTGTGTGCTTTTCACCAGCTCTCCTAAGCCCTGGCCAAGGTGGCCATTCCCTATCCTTATGATTTGGGACACAGATTCCCGCAGCCTTCTCTGCACGTGGACCAATTTGAAGGGTGTAAAAATGCCCAATAAGGTATCTCCTGCGTGGACACAAGGCTGAATAAGTTCTAGACTAAAAAGTTCCTATTTTGGGGGAAATTGGGAAGATGTCGGGATCTCTCCAAAGGCACCTCAAGGATCTGGATCTCCCATGGATGGCTCTGCCCCTCGCACAGAGTGCTGAGCCAGGTACCCAAAGTGTGGGGTTGGGCAGGAGCCAAGACAGGTTTTGTTCCTGCTTGCACAGCCAAGGACTCTGCCCTGTCTTGCAGAAATTAAGCTCAATCCTCAGGCAAAGCAGCAGCAAAATTTGGATCATAAATCAAGATAAAGCTTGGTTTAAACAGGGGGCAGAACCCAGAGAATTATTTAGCCATTTTGCAAAAAGCCTAACATCCTCTTGGGATGAAAATGGGAACACATGAGACCTCATAATTTATATATGTATTAACTTCCCACTGGTGAAATTAAAATGCAAAATAATGTCTCTGAACAAAACTGTGAAGCTCTGTCCTTTGAGAGTGTTAAAAATGAAATGGGCAAAGCATCTCCCACAGGATCTATTCTTACCCTTGTAGGACTTTGGGCTGGATCGTAGGTATTTTCTTTCTCACAGCCACAATGCTGAGCTCCAAGAAAGGATTTGTCTGTGCAATACAGTGAAGCTCAGCAATAATTACCCATTGTGCTCTGTGATGAGCCATCCCTTTGGTTCTTCAGTAACCCGTGCACCTGGACTTTAACTAAAACCAAATAATATGCACAGAAAACATTTTTATGTAAGAGGAGGTGAACATCACTAAAAATCAGAGAGCCTTTGTATGGCATGCCAAACTGCTGAAGCGAAAAAATGTCTTCAGTGAAAGGGCTCAGATGTGAGCATGTTTCAGTGCACAGCTCCAGGAAAAACTCTGATAATAAATGTGAGCTTGTTATCGTTGCTTTTCAGTGGGAAGTAAAGCCGGAAGCAGGGTCGTGCTGGCTAATTGAAGCTTACATTTTCATTCAAGCACTGCATTTTAATTATAAACTGGTGACACAAGTGTCACTTAGTTCCTACCCTGTTTTAAGTGTGCACATGTATAAAAAATATTTTCGGTTATTAATTTATTCTTGTGATCATATTCATTATCCTGCATTATGTCTACCAGGCACGTGTCTAATGACATGTTTGATACACGCTAATTCTTATGCCTCTTTTAATACAGAGCTTACACAGACATTTTAGGCTGAGCACACTGCCAGTTGGCCACCAAAACAGGTGCACATTAACGCTATAAAATCAGCATTAGGAGCTGTGTACCCATATTCTGGCCAGCTGCAAGCACTTGCTCAGCCCTCCCGGGGCACAGCAGTCATGCCAGAAAATGGGATAACCTGTGGGAGTAGCTGCATCCAGTGCTGATGCCTGGAGATGCTGATGGTGAGGTCCTGCTGCCCAGGTCTGGCCCTGATCCTCGACCAGGATCCAGCTCCGACGTGCGAGCGCTCCCCAGTCCCGCAGAGCTGAGTGTGCTGGCTCTTTGTGTGGCCAAAGCCCTGGGCTAGGACTTTAAAATTCAGGTGGAAAATTTCTGGCCTGTTTTTCCTTCCCTATGGGGTTTTTGTGCTGTGCCCAAAGATTGTCTCCAGCTAGAATGCTGCCATTTGTACACAGGAATTAAAATAAAATGAGGGAAAAGGTCACTGGGAAATGGCTACCAAGAGACGCCGAGTAAGTCATTAAAAAATCACACCAGGAGTGCAAGTGAAAACAAGGGAAATATCCCTAGAAAGCAAGTTATGAAGGTAAACCTCTTTCAAAGGCAAGGGAAGGAACAGGATAGCTGTGTTTTTCCCCTCTTAATTTGCTACCAAACTATAAAGAGGACTCTGTTTTAATAAGCACCACTGTAGCGGGACACTGCAAATGAATTGTTCGAATGGCTATAATTAGAAGTGGTGCTGTGAACATCATTCCTAAATGCTATATGGTTTATTTCAGGTCTTGCATCTTTGAGGATCCCAAAGCACCTCGGAACCGTCTGCGTTTGTCAGCGCTAAAGGCAAGGACAAGAGCACAGCAAAATGTGCAGAGCAAAGGAGAAACGCTTCCCATCCTCTGGAGCAAACCACAGGATGTTTAATCTCACAGTGAGCAGATATTGGCATAGTCTTGGATAAGTATATTTCAAAACACCCTAGTAACTTAAAAAATGAAATTAGTTGACTCTCAGTGCAATGTATGCTCGGATAGAGGTCAAAAGCCTCACCCTTTGGAAAGTCTGCTCACTGTCTTGGAGCATCTTTTGTCGACAGACAAAAATGTGTTTTCACAGTGGGCAGAGCTGGGGGGACGTGGACCAGCTCTGATCCAAACACAGGGTGAGAACATCCAAGCAGCTCCAAACGTGAGCCAAGAAACTCAGCCTCTTGCTACGTTCGCTGGCTTGGGTTCAGTGTGTGCAGAGGGGCTTTTGGACTGGAGCTGTCTGTGTCCTACTGCTCCATCTGGAAGGGGTCAGTCTGTCTGCAAAGAGCACGCTGGTGACCCCCAAATTGCTGTCATGGCAAATAACTGAGCCCCTGCTGGCTGGCAGAAGGATGAGGGTAAGGACCCAACTGGTTTGGGTTAGCAGCTCGGTTTTAAGAAACATTTCCAAACTGTTACTGAGCTCCCAGAATTATTAATTGATGTTTTATCATGTCTAGGAGAGCTCTGCTTGATACTGATGTTTTCCAACAGTTGCCCCAACAAAACCCGGTTGAAATGGTTAATATTGTTCCAGAGCTCCAGTGGTACAGAATAAACTGCCTTCAGTCAGGTGTACATCGGGCGGCAGAGTGGGAACAGGAGGTTAAATCTGGGAGGAAGCAGAGTCTGGAGCTCTCCCTCCAATGGAAAGCAAGTTCCTGAAGTTTTGGTAGTTCACAGTTGCAAGCAAATCACTTGCACAATTCCCACACTCAGCAGAGCCATATCTGGAGTTTAACAATCCATTTTGGGCTATTGGCTTCACTGGCTCCAGTAGCAGGGCTCTGTTCAGTGAATTTGAGGGATTCAACCCCGTTCACAATCCCCGTGGATGAAAATGTGATGTGACACAATGCAATTTGCTGTTTCATCATCTGGCTAAAACCAAACTAACACACAAAGAAACCGAGTCTAACGAATTTTGCATTAAAATATATGCATTATGTAAAGAAGCATCGCTATGGTTTATTTGAATTTAGAATATCCACTGGACAAGGATGATTAAAGCCCACTATTGCCATTAGTGAGTCATGCACGGAGGAGTATCACAAACTTTCATATCTGGATACCTTTGAAAGCTCAGCCTAAATAGTCACAAGGTCTTCCAGCATTGAGAGTTTGTTACTTCATTTGCTTGCAGGCAGTTGAATGCTGGGGGCTGAACTCTGAAAAACCCCAACAGCATGACAATTCTTCCAACAAAATCACCCAGTGCCTTGCTATCAGCTATCACTGATAGCCAGCGAGCTGTGAGATAGGTGTGCACAGCTCTGATAGGTATTTGCAATAAGTTATAGTTTAGATTTGATTACATTTAGGCAATGTTCCTCTGGCAAGATCCTATTTCAAGTCATAACTGCGACATGTCATGGCTCCTTTTTAATGCCTTGCAGCACCAATAGATAAACTGTGCCTCTGGGATGCAAGGAAGACAATAACAATCCCAGTGTTACTGGATGCTATATATTTGGACGGGAGAAAATATCCAGTCATCCATATTGCACACAAAACTGCATCATTTAAAAAGTATAAATGGGAGACAACTGATCTGAAACCCCTAGCAGAGAATTGGCAGTGACTTAAAAATGGCTATTAACTTAATCTGAAAAAAACCCCCTGGCAGCTAAACAAGGGTGGTAATTCCTGCCTGAACTGGGTCCCTCTCCTACTCAAGCAGGGGATGTTCTGCGCTTGTGAATATCTCAGAAACATTTGGCATTATGAAGCTAACAGGACTGGCTAAGTGAGAAACATTCAAAGGGCACAGCTAAGTGGCACAATTCCAAAACAGCAATTAAAAGGCGGAATGCTTGAAAAAGAACAATAAAAGAGGTTAATTCATATCAGGGCTTGGCAATTGGTACAGGAAATACTGTAATTCCATAACGTGTTCTCCCTTCACCCAGCTCTTCACACCACGACTGAGCGTTCATAATCTATCATTCCTTCATGGATAACATTTGACAAGAAATGACTCAATTCTGTTAAAGAAGAGCATACAGGTTATTTGTAAAGTATGCAGGAACCTGGATTAATCCTGGGAAACAAGTAAAACAGGCAGAGAAAAAGAGAACCCAAACTATACCTTTGGACAAGTAAGTGATGATACGTTTTTCATCGGCAGGATGGCACAGAGATGGTCAAGAGTTAAGAAGAGAAATCAAAAGTCTTGAATTTCTACTTGGGGCAGTATCTACTTGTTTTCTAGAGAAGGATTCATGCACTGTTGTTGAAGACCTGATTTCAAAGGTATCTCTTTAGCAGAAGGAAGGTTACAACATTTCAGCAAGGAGACGCAAAAAGAGAAAGAGAGCAAAGATGTTGAGATGACAGGATGCCACAGGAAGGAGGAGAAAGAGGGGCTGGACTATCTGCCAGGCTAAATCAAGAACTGCTTCAACGCTTCCTCTGCGTTTGACTCACAGCATGCAACAACTGGCAAAAATGCCCCCAGATCTGAAGGGAAATCTAGCTAAAGTCTGTCTAGGCTGGGCTATCCATCCTGCAGGCAGCTTGCCCGGAGGCTTGCTATTTTGAGATAGTAGAGAGGCCACTTGTCATTAATATTATGATAAATCTCAATACAGAGAAAGCCTCAAATGTTGCTGTGGTCCCCAGCACCCCCGTCTGCCCCTCAAAAAAGTCACAACCATGCTGAAAATAAAAATACAAGCTGAAGCCCAGGAAAGAGCCACCTTCCACATTAAAATGTTGAAGACAATTGATGTACATTGGGAGTGGAGACAAAAAACTAAGGGAAAGAACTATCTGGGAGTAGAAGAGGGGGGATAAAATATATTGCAATTTAACTGATCAAAACACACTGGAAAAGTGAGAAGCTTTAGAATGGGGCAGAAAATCCATGAAGTCCTGCTCAGCACTGGTGCTGTCTGCTGAAAACACCCTTTTGTTCTGAAGTCATAAATGTGTACCAGCCTCTCAGACATATGGGCAGTTGTGCATTTATCCTGTTTATTTTACTACTCCTGTGCATCCTGCCTTGCCATCTGTTGGGAAGAATTTGGATGCTGAACCATAAGTCTGGGACATAATAAATAGCAGTAAACAGAAATCTAAAACGAAGATAAGCACCGAGTAATGTTTGGAAGCAGGACCAGTTTTTCAGTTTGATAGTTTGATTTATTTCCTGAGATGAGCCTTGGCTCAGGAAAGAAGGACCAGCAGGAAAAGGTCCAGTTGAAGGGACAAATCTGCGATCCCTTCTCTTATATTGGCTTCATATTGGCGTAATTCCACCTCCTTCCTAGAAAGCAGTTAAGTTTACGTAGGTGGAGAATCAGACTTAATCCTGTCCCTCAAGGAAGACATGCTTAAACATCAAATATTGCATGTATAAAACATAAGTTGCAAGCAAAATGCTTCAACCCCAGTTAAAGCAGTGTTCATGCATCTTCCCTGAGCTGGGCAGCCCTATCGCCGTGTCCCAGTTTCTCCACATCTTCGTTTCCATTTTATTATTAGAATGAGAGGGAAGTGGGTGGAAAGGAAGCACAGTTATCCCTCCTAGTCAGGGGCAGGAAGATAAAGTAACTGGCCCCAGATCAAGCAGGAAACCTACCAAAGCCCAGAGCCACAAGCCCATCCTCCTCCTCCTCCTCCCTCTCCATTTTCAGTTTGGGGATATAGAAATTCTACAGAAATTGCTGCTCTTTAACACATAAACCACAGAGACACCAACTAAATATCTGGGAGCTGAGAGGTGTTAATAACAGACTTCAGATTACACTCAGTACCTAAGTACTCCTACCTCCTCAAAGGAATTAGAGATGAGATGAAAGCACTTGCTTCCCTTCCTAATATTTTTTCTTTTTTTCCTCTGTTTCTGGAAAAATACACAGGACTACAGAATGGAGACATCAGACACACTCCCCTTCTCCCTGAGATTTTTATGAGGTGTTTTGCACCTGGCAAGACTCTGACCAAAGTTACAGGTGGGACAGCATGACCTGAGCAGAGGTGACATTGTGTGACCCAGCTAATGGGACAGAATGTACTGGAGGAATAATCACTGTGTAGGAATTTCACAGGAGCAAAATAAAACACATTGTTGTATTGACTTGCTTTCCCAGTTTATACTGGCGAGGGTCAGCAGAGCTGCCAGAAGGCAGGGCAAGCCCTGGCAGTATCTAAAAAGAGCAATAAAAGCCCACGGCAGAAGGTCAGTTAAAGGTAACAGCTGCTGGACGAAGACCAAAGACTGCATTACATCATTGCAAAGGTCCCCACAAACCCCAAAATGAGTTACGATGGCTCTGACAGATCCCACCACAAATGCCATCTGTCAAGTCCTCAGAACATGCAGTGTAACTATATACAGAATAAAACAGTAACTACAGCACAACACAGCCACGAGTATCCTGTTTGTACAACCCAACGCCTCCTTGACTCTTCACAAAACACTCCGAAACCTCCCCAGAACAATCCTGAAACCGAGGTAAGATTAATATTCTCTACATGGCATCCTGCACAGTAGAAGGAGCTTTACAGGATTACCAATGTGCTTTCATTGGTGTGCAGCCCTCGGGGAGCATCGCTAACGCACTCAGAGTCTCTGGGTTCTAAGTTTTGCACTGGGATATCTGACATGCTGAGAGCCACGGAGAAAAAACCAAAACCTTCGTGTAGCCTGATAGCTCCCTACTGGCTATGGAGTAGATCGAGTTCAAGAAAGCAAATTAATTCATTAAAGTGACATATATTCAGTCAATTAGCTTCAGATCCCTGTTTCATAGAGCAGGAAAGAATAGACGTTTTGTGACATCAATACGATCATTTGAGAGCCTCTGTACAAATGTTCAAAGAGGTGCATTGAGGAGACACATGCTTTTTTTTTTTTTGCCCATTGGAGAACAGATAATACCTTAACCCATCTTCTGCTGACAGGTCCTCCAGCACCACATTTCTGAGCATTATTAAGTATTTTATAGTATGGACAATATTTCAAAGGGATTGAACTCTGTGTCCATAAAGGCAGCTCCAAATTCAGAAACTCTAACAAATGGAATGCTCCTGAAAAAAAAAATTAATCTAAAAAGGCTGTTAATAAAATCACTCCATCAACTGCTGGCAAAACTGCTCTGCATCAGCCAGAGTTGCAAAGCTGACATTGGAGGGCTAATAATTGCTCTTAAAAACAGTGAGTAAAGCACATGGAGCTGCCCAAGAGCATGTGTTTCACCAAGGAAATGAAGATGGTATGAGCAGGACATATGGAATAAAAATATGGGCTGAATCTCAGCAAAGTCCTTCACTAATGGATTTTTATTTGTGTTGAAAGATTCATGGGTGAAAGTTCGCTCTTCAGGAGTGCAATAATACGTATATATTGTCCTAGAAATAGGCCATGGCATCACAAAACAAATTTTTCAGAGCAGAGACACCCATTTGTGTATTCTCCTTTTGCAACCACTTTTCTTCCATGGTGTGAGCACAGGCTCAAGTGCCCTGCAAAAGCTGAGAAGAGCAATCACCTCTTAATGTGCCTGTGGACACAACCTCCAGGGCAGGTCATGTCTGATCTTAGAGTGATTTAACATTTGCTCTACACCAAATAACACTTTGGCCACAGAACTGGAATAAAAAGTCTGCACTGTATTCAGTTTATTACAAACAGTGGTGGTGCTGGAGCTTCATTGCTGTGCTCGGAGAATACTAAGGAATATTCATTCTTTTTGGATGAGCCATGAATTTGCAGTATTGATGGAGAGCAGCCTGCCTCTATTTGCTTGCCTCAAACATTGGTATAAGCATTTTTATTTTGTTTTCAGGAGTATCCATGGAAGCAGCGCATGCGGGTGCTGCAGTTCCCGTGTTTGTGCGCATTCATCCAAGCTGGAAGACTTGCAAATAATTGTGCAAATGTGCGTTTGTGCAAGGTTTCAAATCATAAATGATTTACTGGATCCTTCCTCCCCATTATAAATGTTCCAGCCACGCAGCCAGGAAGGACACGTGGGCCCACGTGAATTAAATAGCCAATTGCACCACTTGAAAAGTAAATGGCAAACAGGGAATACTAAAAGCAGTAGACACAATGGGTTCAAAGAGATTCATACGCTGAAGCGTTTAATAAAATACTCTTTGAATAAATTTAAATTACAAGTACATTACTTGATTTCCTATCTTGATGTCACAGAGCCGGCAGAGCGCTCTATTGTGCGCTGTCCTATTAACTTCAGCACGATTGTTCACCAAGATAAGCAGTTTCAGTGGATAAAGTGGTGTTTTTAACATTGTGTTTTCCTAGGCAAATACTTTAATCAGATCCTCCTCGTGAGGGAGCCTGTGCGAGGCTTTCGAAGCTGTGCACATTTCCCATAGGAATAGGGGCTGCTGGGAAATCAGAGTGGTTTAATCTCCCTTTCCCAGCTGACCACGAAATGGTTATTCACAGGACACAGCATTTGTTGTGCTTGCAAGACCCTGCTCTGCACCCAGGGACCCACAGCTTGTGACAGCCACCCCAGCTCGAGTGTGGACATGGAACAGAACAGCAGCCAGCCAGAAATGGGGCTGATTTGCTCCTCTTGTGAATTTGTGGGCTGGGGTGCAGGTTTCAGGTTGATTGGCTGCATGGGGGCTCCATCAGCAACTCCCTGCTCTGGTGACATTTTAAGTTCAGCTGCCAAGGTTATTGTGGTTGTCTTGGGGCCAGAAAAGCAAACCACAGCTTTGCCAGGGAGCCCCTGGGCCATCTTCCTGCAGAGGCTCAGCCACTTCTGTTCTGCACATCCACACCAGGAATCACTTCAGTTTCCAACCAGAGGCAATTACCTTGGATATAACTTTTAAAAATCCATGGAGAAACAGTGCCGTTATTTAAAATCCACTCAATGAACCTCCTACCTCCACCTTTGACAAACATGCTAAAAGAACAAAATTGGGATTAGACAGGCAAGAGTTTGACTGATGTATCATTAACGCTGCTTGTTGAGTGACTAAGCTCCATAGTAGTATCAACTACTAGTACTGAAACATGATTTCATCCCTGCAGCCCCAAAAAAGATAATATGCTTGATCCCTAAACTGTATCACTCCAATTATGATGCCAATTTGTTGTAAAATATTATTTCAAAGAAAATCAGGGAAACATTGAGGAGTATCTGATATTTGAATTATAAGGTTATCCTTTTACATCCTGTTTCAGCAATTTTGTTTGAAATCTTGGAATTGGGGCTACTGAACAGGCGATTGCTCAAAATCCAGCATACAGATTGTTTTATGGATAGAGTTCAGAAAGATTTTACTGGGAAATTTCAATTGACCTGAAATTTGCTCAGCGAAATGCTTTATGTATGTCAAAAGCAATTTCAGAGGCTGTTTAAGGCATTTTTAGCTTCTGCACATTTGTGTCTCAGATTTGTCTTTTTGACATGAGTGAAATGGCAACAAAGACCATTAAAATAAATTAAGGTGGTTTTACAATTATTTCTCCAAAACACCTAAAAATAGGTTTGAAGCCAGACCCTTTAATCACATATAAAAATCCATAACTGAAGTTATTTTCCTGCTATTTATCTCCTCAGAATTGCAATATTACATTTCTATGACTAAAAGACTCAGACACTTCAAATGAGTGAGGCTCTGAAATGGTCAAGAGAGTGTTGTTTTGAATCAGCTTCTAGAAAAGGTTTTATTATTTTATAAAACAAAGGAATGGTTCCATGTTGAATTCCAAGTCCCATGGTATGGTTTAAAACATGAATAATTTAATGTATCTATAGATTCTGTCTTACAAAACAGAACATACTGAAAAAGAGGAGAGAATGTAGTCTCTGCTCCTCATCTCTGTGAACAGATGACAGCTTTCTCAAATTGGGCATTCTTAGCACATATTTGACAACTTTAAAAATTGTAACTTTATAATTTGATTATGAGCATTTGAATTTTGAGCAGAACAGCTCCCTTGCGGTTGGATTGATGCATCCCATGAAATGCCTTTTTATCCCCCAAGTTGATGGGGGTTTCAGCTTTACTTGCGCACAACTCCTGGGTGCAGCTGTTGAGCAAATGCCCTGGGGAGTGCCAGGAGGGCACCGGCGCTGCCCAGTGATGCAGCAAGGCTGGAGCTCGGCCAGGTACTGGGAGCTGCTTCAACACTGCCCATTCCTCACAGCTCCCCGACTGCTGTTCTCCTAAATAAAGTTCTCACTTACGCCCAGGTGAAATCAAGGCAGAAATTCCACCAGTTGCAGTCGAAGCTGCACTTCACTTCTATGAATGGTGTTACTGGGAGACCACATGGAGCTCCTGACATTGGGAAACTCAGGGATTTTTCCTGACAGGTCCAGCCTAGCTGAGCAAGCTCAGCAACTCCTGCAAGATGCAAACAAACTTATTTTCCATGAAAAACGGAGGCTGAAGACACTTAGAACAAGCTCAGTGAAGATCACAAGATTCAGTTCAAGTGGAGGATGCTCAGCATCTCAAGCGAACTCAGGAGCTCTCAGATGCAAGCCCTCATTTTCCAGGTGCCATAAAAGCCCATGCTTTTATGAGAGTTAGATTTCCTTTAAGAGTCATAAAGCCAAGCATTTCTATTACCCATAAACCTTCACATTTCAATAATTCTTTCTCTCTTTAGCATCTAAAAATACTTCCATTTCCTACAGCTCTTCCATGTATGCCTACTATTACTAGATAGCAAATCCGATATTTTAAGAGAAAAATCATGTTACACTGTAGCCTTAAATCATTAGCTAAAGGAGAAGATAAGAACAGACGTGAGAATGAGGTGTTTCCTACCACGCCAAAGCCTTTTCTGGGGAGAAAAAAACCCATCTGAACACAGCTGCTTCTCTGAACCTGCTGGGCTCGTCTGGGCTGAGCCGTCTGTCAGCAGGAATAAAGCACAAAGCCAGGTTTGCAAAGTTCCCGTGTGCTAAGCCGCGCTGATGGAATCGGGCGCACAGCAGCCCGTCCGCCAAGCGCATCCCTGCGGGGAGAAGGGCTCCGGCGCGCCCCCACCCCCACGAGCCACAAAGCAGCTCGGCACAAGTCCCCAGCGTTCCTCTGCTCTCCCTTTCCCCCACGCTCTCCCTTTCCTCCAGCACCACGGAGGCTCTGTCGGCTGCTCGCAGAGAGGATGGACCAGCAGGTGAGGAGCTTCAGAGCCACCGCGGTGGCCACGGCCCCCGCTGCCAGCGCATGTCCCTTTGCCGGGGATGTGCCGCTTTCCCACGGCCGGAGCCCCGCGCTCTCGGCTCACAGATGTTGTCTCCCATCTGGGCTTTGCGACCCGCTCTGCCAAATGCTCGCAACACCCATGTGCTTCTTTGTCCCGGCAGTTACCGCCGCGCCTTCTCCACAACTCCATTTTCAGAGCGGGAGCCACATGTTCGGCCTCTGCGGGGAGCGGGGTCCTGCTGCCCGGCCCACCGCTAAAACACCCATCTTTTTATTGTTATTATCCTTCAGCCTGACCCTCGGGCTGCGTTAAGTAACCCCGAGTCCACACTAGGGCACCTGAGCAGTGGCAACACCACCTTCACCCGAGCTCCCGGTGTCTCTGAGGGCAGACTGGGAGGGACTGGAGTTCCCGCTGTCCTGCCCGAGAGCTGTGGTTGAGCTCCAAAGCTCCTAAAGCCAGAGTCCCGGGGGGAGGGTGGGGGTGGGGGGGCAGCCCGGAAGCCTCCAGGGATCAGCTGCGCCCCAAAGCACCCAAAAGCCCCGACCCCGCCTGGAGTCCCCCAAAGCCCCGGCGATGGTGGCGGAGCGAGGTCGCCCCCCTGGGCAGCGCTCCCCTGGGCAGCGCTCCGCATCCCGCCGCCGGTTCCCATGGCAATGTCGGAGATGCCGGTTGCCACGGTAACGCCATCCTCCTCCTCGGCCGTGTCCGAGGCAGCGGCGCGGCTCCGGCTCCGGCCCCGG
>WEIT01021286.1:251307-285361 GCA_013389985.1 Dryoscopus gambensis
GGAGGGAGGGGCGGCCCGGCCGCGGGCACCGGAGGCACGGAGCCTCCCGACCCCCGACGTGACGCCGCCCCGCTGGGCCGAGCATCGCTCCGGTCCCTCGGTCCGAGCCGGCTCTGCCACACCTGACGTGTTCCATCCCGGGACGGGTTCGAGCCGGGTTGGACGGGGCTTGGAGCTACCTGGTCTAATGGAACGAGATGGGCTTTAAGGTCCCTTCCACCACAAACCATTCCATGATTCTATGAAATTCACAGGGCACGAAGGTGTGAGTGTGAACGAGGTTGGCTCTCAACCCTGCAGCACGCCAGGATCTGTCTGGAGAGCAGGGAGGTCTTGCCCGCTCTAGAGGTACAAAGCTCTGCACCTTCACTGCTCTTTCTTGGGTGGGTTCTGCACACCTTCCTTCTGCTGCATGGGCTGCCCTGGAAATCACCGTGGAAACGGTGCCAAACAGTGGGGATGAGGCGTCGCAATTCCAAGAAGATGCCCACACTGCCAGGGAGCTACAGCAGAGCCAACAAGGGGGTTTAGCCATTATTTCCTCCCGCAGCCTCACTCTGCGATTAATTACACAAGGAGGTTGTAGGCAAGTATTTGGGTTGCTGGTTTGCTCCTGTTTGGAAGGGTGTGGAGACAATCCAGCACCTGAAAATATTTTCCCTTGGAAAACCAAGGGGAGATGTATCTAGACCATTTTTGTCGCGTTATTCTATCTTCCACCTCTCACTCTCATCACCGTGAGTTGACAAGTCGGTCCTGCCTCCACCTCATCCAAGTGACAAGCCAGATGAATGGGAAGGCTTCCTGATCAGCTAATGCATTTGTGTGGAGGGAACGTGGCAGCACACCAGTTTTATGTATATGAATTAGGGAGTGGGAGGACAAGAGCTACAAACCTCAAGAAATACAGTGCTCTTGCCGAGCAGTGCGTGGATGGCTGCAGGTGCTTGTGTGACTCCAATGCTCAGCATACCAACGCAGAGAGGCTTTTCAGCTGCTCGTCCTTTTCAGAAAAAAACCTGGGAGAACAAAAAGCAAATACAAATTAAAAGCTGGTCTTTATTTCACAGACACCTTGGCGATTTGCTCAGACATGAAGCCTATAAACATAGAAGAGCTCCAAAGTCAGATGCTTGGTTTAAAAATGTAAATTATGCTTTTCTTTTCAGTTGTGGTTTGTAGGTGTATCAGTGCCTTTGCAAAAATCACCTTCTAAATGAATGTCTCCATTAGGGATGGAAGAATGAAATCAGGTAAACTCAAAAGCAGAGAAACCTCGTTCAGAAAAACTGGATCGAGCATTTAAGTGTAATGAGGTTCAACAAACTTCTTATTTGAAATATATGTTTGTACCTCTGGGCTTTGGGGGTTTGGACAGAATGGGGAAATGAGATACTGAAACAGCAGGAGAGAAGCTATTTCCATAGCTTTTTAGACCTATCAAGCCTTAATTAATATTATTTATTTGTATTACGCTGTTGCTGGGAGAGATGCTTATGGCCGTCTCTCCACAGCGAGGAGCAGAGGGAGGGGGAGGGCTGGCTGGGCTGCACCCGGAGCAGGGATTCCACATGGCACTGAAACGTCCTCCTCGAGCGCTCCCAGCCCAGACATTGCACAGGACACAGGCAGGGTGGTGGTTATTCTGGTGGCTTCTCGGCAGCCTCCACCAGCAGGAAGGGGACACAACAACAAGGTTTCCACGGGCTGAGAGCCACCAGCCCTGCAGCAACACTCCTATTGACTGTGCAAGGTAACAGCACATTAACAGAATTTATTAATAAAATATCTTGCTCCTCTTCCTCCCCCTCCCATTTTTGCAAAGAAGACAACTGTTTCTGTTTCGCCTGCCCCGAGAGAAATAACTCAGGCTCCTGAAGGGTTACAGAGCAGCATCCAAGGCAGGCAATCATTTTCTGCCCAAGCTATCTTCTTTAGTTTAAAAATGTTCTCTATTCTTTTGAAATGCATGAAGTAGATTGTGGGAGAGCTAATATTATATTCCACTACAGAAAGCTGGTGGAGTATTTTACATTGATGTCTGGCTCTAGTGATTTTCTAAGGATTTTGAATTCATTAAATCCAACCATTGAATAATCTCCATTCGTGGCGGAAGGAAGGCAAAAGTGCTTACGCTCTTCAACAGCAGAAAAGCGTGTAGTCTTTTCTTAAACACGAAATCTCTCTGACCCACTGCATGCAGCAAAGGTTGCCCACCGTGTCACCTTTGATTTGCAGGCTTTGCTTATGATACAGCCTTATAAAGCTGCCATTGAATGTAGCAGCAGAGCAGCCTTGGCAGGGTGTTTTGCACTGCAGCAGCCTCCTCCGTCCTCAATCAGAATTAAGACCCAATTGTTCCAAGCTCAGACCAGAGGCAGAAGCTCAGGACAATGAGAAGAGAAAGCCCCACAGCGTCTCCTTGTAATTCTGCATGACACCATGCAAGGACGAGAGTCCAAACCCAGAAATAATTTTTACCCTGGAGAAACAGAATCTTGAAACAGAATTGTTTTAATTCCTTGACATTGATGTTCAAAGCTCTAAATGAAATCTTGTGCCTGATCATTTTATTTCTGAACTGAAAAACAGTTACTTTGGAGACAAAACTTTGGCTTTAACTGAATTCAGTGAGAGCTGTCACTAATAAAATCCTGCCCCAGAGACACCACTGGTATCAGAAGAAGAAAACTGCAAGATGTTACCGTTTAGCATTACTGCTGCTAAGTGTCAAACATATTGAGTTTAACAGATTAGGCTTTCTTATTTTTTTAAAACTATCATCGAGAAAAATAACACTAGAATTTCACTGAAAGAAACTTTTGGAAATTGCTCAAGAAGAACTCGGGAGAGTTCTTTCTCAGAATGAAAATAATCACTTCAATTAAATAGGGCTTTTGATGTAGATACAGTCTAACCATCATCAAAGCCTGGAACAGATATTTCATCCTCCCTTGTTCTTTCTCAGCTTTTAGCTTTGTGCATGTGAGAATGAATTTTAGCATCTAAGAATGTCCTAAAACTTTAAGAACATGTATCTCATTGGTGATTGTCATCTTCTATGGGTCTTGGTGTCTTTCCTATCTAATTTGATTGATACTGGGGAAAAATAATCCTTAAGAACCTCCTTCAGATTATGCTGTGTATGGAGAACTGGATGTTTCATACATTTTGTACAGTGTTGGATAATCTCCTTTTATCCCCAGGGCAGTGGTGGGATTTGATTAAACCCTCAGATCAGCAGCAGAGCTTCACATCTCTCTGAGCACAGAACCTTGCAAGAATCTGGGACATGGCAGAAGGTGTCAGTGGGTCACAGGTATGTCTAAGAAGGAGTACTACTAAAATTGTTCTTGGAACTGTATTTTCATATACTTTGGATCACATCTTGCAGATTATCATGATACCTACTGAGCTACCTTAGGAGATCTTTGCAGAGCTGGATCCAAATGATTTACCAAGCTCATAAATTCTGTGGAGAAACAAAGGCTGAATTCACTCGTTTTCAGGGAAGGCACAGAACCTGACCCACAGACCCATCTATTCCTTCTATTATAACTCATCATAAATTGCAAGGACACTGTGTCTTTCACCTTTGAGGACTCCACTCTGTGCAGAGGGTCTTCTTCCTCCAGCAAGGCTGGCAGACAAGTCACCATCACATTTCAGAGTGTTCAGTCTAGGAAAGGGTGAACTTGAATTTTGTTTGAGGTGCTACGAGGCTGAATTTCTTCTTTAGTCCTTTAAAAGAGCATCTGGAGTGAGGGCAAAGAGTTTCGGATTGTCCTTCAGAGCTGAACAAATGGTCATCTTAAAGCAAAAATGTCATTCCTCACCACTTGAGGGACAAGAGCTTGGCCTCGATTCTATTATTCCTTTTAATATATTAAATATTCTTTGGCTTAGTCATGGGAAGCAAAGCAACACCACTGCTTTCTAATAAATAAAATGTGCTCAGAAGCAATGCTGAAGCTTTCCAGATAACTGCATTTCGAGTTTGCCAGGAAGCCAGATGCTGCTATTGGAAAAGTAGCTGCTATGGTTTGTCATCCGAGCCTAGAAATTGATACCCAGGACTGATATGATGAGACAGACTCGATGACAGCACTGCTCTTTCTATAAATAATTTCAAGAAAACTTTTTTCATTTAAAAAAAAAAGAAATATTTTTTCCTAGAGACTTGCACAGCAAACCAGAAAATTAAAAAGGTTAGGCATGCTGTGTTTGAATAGGGCCAACAAAAGACCACGATACACGCAATTTATAGAAGAATGTATAGCAGCTCTCATCCATTTTACACTACACGGGCTCTATTTTTCCCATAATACCAATAGTTATGAAACTCATTATCTTTTGACAACGGAGAAATGGAATATTATTCCTTTACTTGCTTGATCATGTCAAATGTCAAAGCAAATTATGAATGCTTGTCCTTCAAACACTCAGCCCTCCTGGTAAGATATTTAATATCAATAGCATTCACAACCAGCTACAGAATGAACTAATATTGCACATGTCTCACAGACCTAAAGTTCACTGTGCCTGCTACCTGTCATGCAATTCCATGTCTCAAGTCCTACCTTGTCCCTGTGCTTAGCACAGGGAAATTCATTGCAGTGGCAAATGGCACATTAAAAATTACCTGGAGTAGGAGTTAAATCTGTGAGCAGGGATTACTTGTGAGTTTAAAGTGTTAAAAAGGGAATGGGAGAAAGAGCAAGTGGTTAATAGGAGCCTTGATTTTGCATCATACTGCAAAGGATTTGGAGAGGAGTGTCCTGATGAGACAGTATGGAAGTTTCTAGCACAAGAAACCTACTTCGAGGGCAGTGAAAAAAACCATTATCTTTTGAATGCTGGAGAAATAGATGTGCTGAGTGAGCATTCATCCAGACCAGGCACTGCTGGAATGAGCAGTGCTCATTCTCAGGGCAGTGTCCAGAGGGAAATACAAATTCTCCTTGGGAATGCAGTACAATGATGGGGAGGGTGGATAAAGGGGAAAAAAAAACGCCTGTGAGGTTCTCTCATTCCACCCATCATGAGCCACCTCTGAGAAACAACTCTGCACCTGTTCGTGCTGTACAAACACACACCCAGAGCTACTCCACACAGCCCGACAGGAACTGCGGCCAGCCGGGAGATGGCAGTGGGATGTCCCGGTGAGGGATGGCGTTTCCGAGGGCTCTCTCTGAGCCCACACGCGTGTGTGCACATCCTGCCAGCACTCCTGGGCACCAGCTCCTCATCTCCCCACAAACTAAGGAACATTCGTCTCTTTAATGTCCTTTAGAAAATAAATATATAAATCCTCTTTGGAACAAACCTCTCTCTCAGGCCCAAGGGGGAAGGTGCCACAGAGCGGCGGGGCTGAAGTCGCAGGAGTGTAAAAAATGAGGCAATCTGGTGGAGAGCTCATTGCCTCTGAACCACTGCATCACCCACAGCCCCAGAGGGTGCAGGAGAATCACCCCTGGCCAGCGAGAGGGAAATTGCTGCATTCAGGTTGATTTTTAACCTGGAAAAAAGGGGCTTCAATGGAAACGTGTTAGGAGGCGGATTGAGCGAAACAGGTTTTTAGGATAAGTCTTAAATACTTAAATCAATCACGATAACTTGCTGCACTGAATTTATCTCCTAAGCTGCCTAAAGTAAATTCCTCAGATCTGTCTGAATAATTTGGAGCTGATAATGCAGCATTTGAGCAGGAAGGCTGTTGGCCACTTAAAGGATTTTCTCATTAGAATTTCAGCCGATTATTCACCAGAGAGATGGTCTTTCAGGAGCACACTCCAGCAGCTCTCTTGAAAAAGTTTTATAAACACTCAGCCTACTAAAAAATGAAATTAGAAGGTGAAATTACAGCTAGTCATTACTTCTGAGAGGTCAGGTATAGAACAAGCAGCCACAAGTGGGTTTATCTGCTCTTCCCTGTGCTCTGGCTCTTTTTTTTCTAAACAAGACCAGGAAATCCTTTTGGATCATCTGGAGCCACAGGTCTGGTGCTGAGCACAAGTTTTCAGAAACCTGCTCTTGATCAGATGTTTGTAACATGGGTCTGAAGGGCTGTTTTTCCATAGAATCACACTTGGGAGATGGGTGTTGAACCAGGTAGTCGGAGCTTTGCTGGGAGGCTCCTGGCTGGACTGAGGATATCTAAACAGAGAGGCTTTAAGCCTGTCCCTGACAAGGATTTCTCATTCCGTTGCTCTTCTTCACTTTCAATGCAATTATTTTTCCAGATAGAGAAATCAGCAAGTGAGGGGAGGGGGGAGGTGAGAAACAGGGAAACTCAAGGGGAAGTTTTGCCAAGAGGAAGAGCAGAACTTTGAACTCAGTCCAATTCACGAGCTAATTGAGGTGGAATAAATGCTGGGAGAATCCATTCACCTCTTCCTCATTTAGCAACTGTACATGGAGTGGCAGAGACCCCTTTCCCCAGACCATTATGTGACAGAAGCAGTGAGAAGAGGAAGAAAAGCTGTAGCACTAATAATGGAACACCCTGGCACAGTGTTTTAAGTGAGCTGTAAATACAGCCAGCAGAATTCCATGAAGCTTTGCTGTCCACTTTGCTCTGGAACTGTAATTTGTGCTCTCACTTCTTAAAGCCACACCAATGTCTCCATGAAGTATTTTGTTTGGGCTGAGTAAATGGTAAGTGGTTTATTTATTGATTTTTATCTCTCTTCACACCTCAAATGCTGCCTGTCTGCTCCGAGTCAGGTCACAGCACACTTACTCAGCAAACACCTACTCCATGGCTCAGCCATAAACTCTCTGGGACAGTCTTTAATCAGCATAAGGTCCCAGGCTTTTCCTCTCCTCCCCTTCCTTTTCCAAGAAGATCCAATGCTGACCCCGATGTTTTTTGGAGGAAAAGCTGGTAGGACCAGTAACATTTTACATGCTCTTAATGCCACAGGTAAAATGGTTTAAACTTCGTAGTTTAAGCTGAAGTTTCTGTACTCAACACAGTGATTAACTACATCCAGCTGGTAGCACCTGTAGGTTGAGTTTAAATTCTTCCCCCATGGTGGTGTGGGGTTTTTTTGAGGCGGGGAAAGAGGTCTACAATAGACATTTAGCAATAAACTGTAAATGCAGAAAATTCTGTAAGAGGGCTTTTGTTACAGCAGCTAATATATGAACCGAATCAAAAGCAACCAAAGAAAAACCTCTTAAAATTGTTAAAAAAGAATAGAATTCAGAAGCACCTTGAACCAACATGATCTTCTCTGTTCCCCATCAAGGAACTCTTCTCAGAAAAATAATTAGGACGTGGAAGAGATTAAGAGATTCTGGTGGGACTTCACAGCTCTTCAGGGATCCTGGTGCTGAGCTGGCTGAGCTCCAGTGCCACCAGCATTCCTGCTGTGATGGATGGGGTGTGCCAAGGCTGGGAGAGCCCAGCCCAACACTTCCCTTATCCCAAGGGAAGCACTGATTTGTCATCAGCTGGAAGTGCAAGGGCAGCTCAGATTATCTGAGGAGCAGCAGAGCCCCATCCCCTGGTGGGGTGGCCAAACCCACGTGGTTCCAGTCCCTGAGCTCCTGCTTTGGCTTCCCCATCCTGGGTATGGAAAGGCCAATTCCAGGCCATACCCTCCAGAACTGATGGCACTGGGGGGATGCTACCCTGGCACAGTGTGGCTCTCAAGGGCTGCCAGAGAGCATCCAGGAAACAGGAGGTTCTGCCCAAGAGAAAAGTCTCATCAGCTCAAAAGGAAAATGAGTTTTGGAGAAAGACAAGGAACTGCATCAGCCAGAGCTGTGAAAAGCCTTGACAAAATATTTAACAAGGAGAAACAGAAAATGCTTGCCAATTGTTAGAGCGTTCCTAATGCAGGTTATTAGATGGTTACTGCCACTGCTATTAAAAAGACACTATTTTCTGAGTGATCCATGCAAAGAAGGGCTGGAACACACCTACAGCTTTTCCACGTGCTTTTAGCTCTGCTAATGGAGAAAAAAAAAATCCTCGCATATAAGACTCAATTGAATAATTACTCAATTCAGTTAACAAATAAGTAATGTGCTGTTTTGTATCCATTAAACTTCTGCATAGGAAATGCAATAGATAAATCTCTAGAAAGTCTTTTAGGTTCATCACACGTATGTTGATGCAGCCAGATTTTTTTTTTTTTTAATCTATGAAGAAACTGTAAAAGAATGAGGATGAGATTTCAAAAAGCTGAAAGGAATTAGTTTTCCACTGAGCTTCACACAACAATGGTATCATGTGAATAATTCTACTATAATTTACTTAGTAGAATGAAAAATAGCAGCAGCGATTCTGGTTGTAAATAACCCATTTTCTCATAGCAGAGAACCATTACCAGGTCAACATCTACTGTCAGACTTCATGATTAAACTCATTAAAACTGTTCTGTTTAATTCTATTTTTCAAAGGAATATCATGCCTTCAACTGATATTTCTTTTTTTTTTGGCCCAAAGTGCTCCCTTTTCTTGAAAAAAGTACATGTTCTTACATGGAACTTAGAAATCTAAAATATGAACATCTGATCCTTCCCCATCCTATTCCTCCTCTCCCTCCTCCTCTCCCTTTTTTCCCTCCACCCTATTCCCACTCAGGTCCACCCCCCCCCCCCCTTTTTTTTTTTGGTATTATATAGCTGAACATAAACATTTTTTACCTTTTAACAGGATTTTTTACATTTTTCACAGGAAAGCATTCCAGCAAGATCTCTATTAACACAATGGTTTCTAGGTAGCAAGGAAAAAAACCCCCACAGCATCTCTACTGCAAGAGTTGGCAGATGTTGACTTTTCCCCCATAACAGTAATGCCTCTATAGAAAAAGTCCATTCCAGTCTTACAAGCGTTAAAATGGAAAATAAATAGAAGTGGCAAATATGGCACAGTGAAGATTACATGTGAGAGACCAGAAATTCCAATCCCCTCTCAGAGGGGACATTGCAGGGGTAATGAGAAGATGTAGAAGCTTTTCAATCTCCCAAATCAGTCCCTGATGGAACATCTTGGAGGCAGACGAACCAAATGGGGCAGCATGGGTGGGCAGGATTATTTAATGAGTATTGGCTGCTGCGAGACACCCACGGCCACCCCAGACTGCAGCCTCGCCGAAGAAAGTGCCAGAAGCCATCCCCATTTGCAGTAAACTGATTATGTGCCGGGGATTTTCTTCTTGTTTAGACTGAGCGTGATGTTTTATTTACAGTTCCGCGCAGCCCCGTGGAGGTGGGGAGGGTGTGAGGGTTCCCCAGGCAGCACTCAGCTGATCAGGGGGGCTGGAATGCAGCAAACCCCGCGCACACCTCGCGGCTTTGGTGATGGGCAGAGCAAGTGCTCCAACACCAGCCCTACAAAACGATATTTTAAAGGTGGAAAACCCGTCACGCAGGGCTGGGATTGCACAGAGTTTTGCTGTTCTCCATCCTGGTGCCAGGTAGGGCAGTGGTTGTCACACTCTGTGGGGACAGGCTCAGGGACCACAGGGGCTCCCTCCTTCTGTGGATGGGCAGCAGGTTTTGATTGCTAAACTTCTAAGCAAGCCCAGCTCAATTATTGCACAGGAACCTGCCTGGCTGAGAATAAGAGCACAGCCAGGTCCTGCACACACGCACTCTCTCTCCTGCCTTCTCTGGGCTTGGAGCCTGCAGGGCACCTTTTTGTTCCCCCCCCACTTTTGTAGCACAGCCAGCACCTGTCCCCACAATCCCAAGCCAGGGCTGAAGACAAAACAAGGTTGGAGAGGAAAGAAAGGTCAAGTGGATTCTACTCCGTTGCTAAAAGCTTGGAGTAATTTGCACTGTTATAATTCCAGCAGTTGAGATAGCCAGAAAAATACATTTAATATTTCATTTTTTTTCTGCTTTTTTCCCCCAAGACATTTTTTCCTCAGTTGGGGAGAGCACTAACAATGACTTCAATAGTGGAACCAAGTTTAAAGCCCACATCTTTCCAATTCTGCTTATTCCTTTAAGCTATTCCAATCCCCTTTATATTCTTTCTGCATACACACATCTGTCTTCTTCAAAGCCTTAACCATCTCTGACACACCTGACCTTTCCATCCGAGCGCAATGGTTGGATGCAACGAAAAACCCTTTACCTACAGCAAGTAACTCTTTGTTTTGCCAGTCCCATGCCTGGAAATTTTGCTGCTGCAGGAAGTAAAACGGTGAGCAGCCTTCCCTTCGCGTTTGAAAAATGGAACTGTCATCTCTTCGAGAGAAATAACAGCTTGTCTTTATTTTGTCAGACATGACTCTTAGTTATTAGAGTTGTCTTAAGAACATGCTACAAGTAGAATTAGGACAGTATTGTCACAGAAATGTCAAGAGTTCAGAAATTAATTTGACAAGATCTGGGAGATCTCAGATATCTAATTAAACTTTCTGTGACAGTTATGTTGTGTAAATACTAGGAACCTCTTAAAAGAAAGAATCAGGTAAAACTAGTTCCATATTAAATTAACAGATGTTAGACCCATTCAACAGCCGTTACTCTGATTAAACGCTTTCAGTTCATGCCAGTAAATATAATTTCATCTATTCAGGCACACAAGGTTCATCCATTTTTAACAAAAATACCCAATGAATTTACTGCATTAGGTAACACTATGCTATATTTTATACTCTATATATATGCTATATTTTTGGCTGGAGTTTTTATAAACACCCCTCTCCTCCACTTAGTGAATGACAGCATACACTGCCTTATGATAACAGTACATGCAGCTCTGGGTTTTGAAGGTTTTAGAATAATTTCTGTAGGAAAAATGTATTCCATGGATGAAGGGAATTTAGGCTAAGAGGAATTATGGCTAATAGATTCTGACCTCAACAGGCTATAATGCAGGCTGGATTTGCACTCAGTAATACTTGCATCAAGCCCATATCTCATAGCTGTGTTAAATCATATCAATTCATCATTTAAAGAAGCCACTACATCCATTAGTAAATTGTTTTAATAGTTAATTATTAGCAGTATGAAAAGGATGTGATTATCCCCAGCCTGAATCTCCAGAGGCACTCAGCACGTGGATCATGCTACTGCTGCAACTCCTATCCAAAGCCAGCAGTGTAATGAAACAGGAGAAACGGTTCTGAAACTAAAGATGTTGGCCCTGGTTGGCCAAAATCTGGGTATTGGAGCCACCAGCCTGGGCTTAGACAGAACATAAACGGGCCTCAGACTTAAAACACAGAGCTAGCACAAGGCCATTCTCATTTCCCTCTCGCTGCCCAGCAGTGCTCCGCACAGGGTCGGTGTCTCTGTCCGAGCACGGGGTAGCTGTGCATCCCCAGGGATCAGTGCCAGCCGGGATGAGGTTGCTAAGCAAGTTCATCAATACCCATTAATCCTGGAGGCGACACTTGCTGCACACCAGCACGGCCGGGAGGTGCAGGATCTGCAGCTGGGGAGGTGATTAACAACCCCGGGCGCCGCCGCCGCGGTGGCCGCTGCTTCCATCAGCACCGCGAGGGAAGGGAAAGTCACCACGGCAGCTCCTCGCTGCCAGCCAGACCTGCACAGTCATCCTCAGTGCAGGCACATGGGCTCAGCGTGAGGAACAATGCTCAGAGGCTGCTCAGCACACACTGCTTGTGTTTGACACAGTACAATATCATAAACCAGTTGCTTCCATTATTTGCTGCGGTTTCTTTTGCTGATCGCTTGTCTCCTTAGCACTGGGGCTGGTTAAGAAGGAAGCCTGTAAAGCTTTGGAAAGCAATTCCAATCATTTAAATCAGTTCCCTTCCCAAATTTCTTTCTGATGCAAAAACATGAAAATTATGCGTTGAATTTCAAGTTCGTTCTGTTGAGAGCTGAACGATGCTTATTTTTCAACTGGCATTTTCTCTGCATCCTCAGCTGTTCCCATCTCTTACCCAGTTAAGTTTCATGTTCACATTGCTTGGCCAAAAACACATCAGAGGGCACTTACCTCTGCTGGTCCTTTGGGGCCAGCAGTCACCTCTGCTTAGGTGGCCAGAGGGGAAATGTGCATCTCTCCAGCAGCATTCCCAGTGGTGAAGGGCAATTCCATAACCATCATCACCAAACAAACCCAGTGAACCTCACCCTGCACTTCCACTGAGGGGGAAAGACCAACCTGAGGAGCTGAGAAAGAGGAAGGTGCAGCCAGTAAAAGGATTTGAGACTAAGAAGGAAAAAAACCTTAGAAAGAATGAAGTTGTTTGTTTGTTTGTTTGTTTTTAATTTAGAGGGAATAGCTCCTCTGTAAAGGTTTCTCCAATGATTAAGAAAGGAAAACCCGAACCCCCTACCAGCATGATTTGTTCTGGAGGCAGGATAGGACAACATCAAATCCCATAAGCAGTTTGCAGGCCTCTCTTACCAAGCACAGCCTGGCAATCTTAACTCTCCGCCTCACTTAAAACAGCATCTCTGTTCCTGGATAACCCCCAAACCCATGGCGAGTAATGAATAAGAAAACAACGGGTTGTTGTTTTTCTTCCCATTCCCAACACTCACTCTGCATTAGGCTCCATCATTTCACAACTCGCTTGATGTAACACGATGTGGCAGATCGCACCCTGATCCACGAGTGAACCCTGATGCAATGCAGAACAGATGCCTTGGACTCAAACTGCTCCTTCCTTGCCTTTCCTACCTTTGATCCACATTTTCTGCTTGTGACAGGCTGTTAAATAAATATCAGTGACAAGGCTTGGTATGCATTTGTTTTTCTGCAGCTTGTTTTCTTTTTGTTCATCTCTCCAAGCTGAGCATCTTGTTGACAAATATACACACTCCATTACCAATTAATGACTTTAGCCTGGTGTCCTCTACTCTCCTTACTCCCCAGTGCCACTTCTACACATTAGCCTGGGTAACATTCAAAGATAATTGTGTTTTGTTTATTTGTTTTGGGAAGTAACAGCAATCAGACAGGCAAATCCCAGTCCTTGCCAAAGCTGCAATTCTGTTTTCAATGTAGCCTGCTCTGAGGAGAGCTGGGGAAGCACATGTGGCATTTGCTCAAGGTGAAACTTCGCTTCTCCTCTTTCACTCCTCATTTTTTTCTTCTTCCAAGGAAAGGACAGTTTTCTCAGCACTCAGGGCTTTCTGCAGGCTTTGCACATCTAGGACCAGGTTTTCTGCAGCCTCAATATTTGTTTAGTCGCTTTTTAAAGCCCACCCTTGTTGCATGCAGCAGTTAATTGAAAATGAGAGGTCATTCTCAGTAATACACAGAATCACAGAATAGGCTGAGGTGGAAGGGACCCACAAGGGTCATGGAGTCCAGCTCCTGGCCCTGCACAGCTCCATCCCCAAGAGCCACACCATGACCCGAGAGCATTGTCCAAGCTCTCCCTGAGCTCTGGCAGGCCTGGTGCTGTGACCATTTTGTCAGCCCCTGCACACACATGTGGCCAGGATCCCACATTTGTGCACAGAGATCTATTTCAATGCTTGAAGAAACATCTCATGGATATTTTCAAGTGGCCATTGACTTTGGGTGCCTCAACTTCCAACATAGCTGAAGTAATGTAATTTTTGAGAATTGGGTACTTGGGACCTTTGCAAGCAGAAAACCCAGAAATCCAACGCCCTCAGGGATCCGTGTAAATGAGGTCCCTGCGAGTGCTCTGTGGAAGAAAACCCATTTGATTAGCACTGAGTGCAGGCAGAGGTGGTACAGCCTGAGCTAAATTCAGTCTCCTTTTTGTGCTTGCTGAGATGTAAAGGCTTGCTGAGCAGCCGTGGCCATGCTGCACATTAACCGAGGAGACATGGACACAGTTGGCGGAACACATTAGCATCTTCCGCTCTGATAATTAGTTTAGTGAAAAATTATTGCATTATCTGTTTGGTTTCATTAGGGACCAATTGCATTCTTAAAAAGAACGGCTCACATTAGGTGCTTTTAATAAGACAATAAGCCCTATAGTGTTTCCAAACAAGATTTAAAGCCCATTCAGCACGTGAGTAATTAGCACAAGTCAGGTTGGAGGCCAAATGCATTATTTAGTAATGGAATTAAATTTCCTTAGAAAGAAAGAAGCCCATTAAAATCCACAGAAATGCAGAAGTGTCAAGGCAGAGTATTTAAAATATACTGCAGCAGAACCCTTAACTTCACAGTAGGATGTGGTTCAGATTTTAGCAAACAGGCACCCAAACTTGCAGGTCAATGGAGATGTTACTCCAGCTATGTAGGGAGAACTAATCCTACAGAGCCATATTGCACAGCAGGTGTTCATCTTGCAGATGGGTTGAAATCAATTATCAGCACTGACTGCTGTGCCATTGGGTAAGAAGGCTGAGATCCTCCAAATTACCCTCAGATTGTCCCCATTTTCATCCCCAAGGGTCACCAGAGTTAGGTTTCCTAGCACAGAAAGTTCTTCCCTTATAAGAACAACGTTTTTTTCCAGGAACTCTACACAAAGCTGCATTTTCCTACATGCTGTATTTTAATTTTTGTGTGGCATGAGCAAATATAATTACCAGTACAAAGGATTCAGAAAAAAATAGACTATGCTTAGCAACCTCCAGCAAAACTAGCAGAATGCACTCGACAAAACTTGCACTCTGTAATGAAATTCCTATGAAGGCATTCGGAGCTTAAAAAACTAGGACAAATTATGCTGTAAGGAGTAGAATATGTAAACGTGGCAAGGAGCTGCATTTTATATTCTGGCTTCAGAGGGGTTACATCCAGCTGACAGCAGCGTGAACGACACCAGGGCAAGGCCCACGTCCACCAGAAGAAAGACAATGCTGCCTTTCTATAGGGGAATACAGAAACATCCCTTAACCAGGTCCATGTGTAGGGAGTTCTGAGAAAGATGAAGTGTTTGCATCTCTGCCATGAGTACATGCAGACCCTCTCTTTTACGTCAGCTTAAGAAATAACAACAATTTTGGAGCCAAACTACCAGCTCAAACACATTAGTGACTTGCCAGCTCATCCCTGTAGTAATTCTGCAGACCCAGTGATGCACATACCATGTACCAGGACCACGATAATTTCCATAGCAGTCAGCCAGCAGTGACAAATGGAGAACAAAGAAGAGAGGAGAAGCAGGAAATATGGCAGCTCACTTGGCCCCGGGGCTGGTGGCTCTGGGAAAAGGAAAGGATGGCTGCTGATCTCTGCTGCAAGAATATGAGGTTTCCAAGAGTTCCAGGGGATCCACAGGTTTTCTTCCTTCAGACCCCTCATCCCTGGGGCTTTTCCTATAAACGTGCCTCTCCAGGTACCTTCAAGGCTCAAGTTCTCATTGCAAATCAGCAGCAGAGCTGGGAGTCGGCAGAGGTGCCTGGCTCTCCCCATCAGGGCTTACAGATAAGCACTTGCTGCAGAGTGATTTATGTTCCCAGGATTTGGACCTAATCCTGCCTCCCTGGGGTAGCTGTTTACTTTCAGAGCCATTTTCCCTGAGGGAGCAGGAATATCCACGTCTTGCTTTTCTTCCCATCTCTGCTCAGAGAACAGGGAAGGGATGGGGTGTTCAGCACACAGGGACAGTGCTCCCCCAGCCACAGCCCCTGATGCTGGAGGGGTCCTTGCTGCCTTCACAAAACAGGCACAAAACACAGAACAGCTCAGGCTTGATATATAATTCAATATATTGAATTATGCCAGTAATATTCAATCAATTTTACCCAAGCAACTCATGCTGTTGACATCGGATTCTGCAGCTTGAAGCCAACCACATTTACTTCTCATTCAGCCAAGTGGAGAACCCAGTGCTGGCTGGGACACCGCTCACCAGAGCCTCTGTCAGACCTAACCCATGGGCCAGGCTGCAGGAAAGGGCTCATGTGCACATCTCCAGCCCGTCCCAAACCAGCTTTCGCTCTCTGTTCACAGCAACACACCGAGACGCAGATCTCTCTCTGCAAGGTCTGGATAAAGCTTAAGCACAGTGAATTGGTTTGGCCCAGCCTGGTTTTGGGTAGCAAGGGAGCCGCAAAGGTGGCTCCTGTGAGAAGCTGCTGGGAGCTTCCCACCATGTCCAACAGAGCCAATCTCTGATGGCTCTGAAGATGGACAAGCTGCTGGCCAGAACTGGGTGAATGAGAGAGGCTGGTAACACCTTTGTGATGACATATTTAAGAAGAAAATCAAAACAAAGTCGGGGGCTTTTGCTGCTAGTCAGAGGAGAGGAGGAGGTGAGAACATGTGAGGAAAACAGCATGGCAACACCAAGGTCAGGGGAGAAGGAGGGGCAGGAGGTGCTCCACGTGCCGGAGGCGAGATGCCTCCGCAGGCCCTGGTGAAGCCCATGGTGAAGCAGCTGTGCCCCTGCAGCCCATGGGTGCCCAGGGAATGCAGAGATCCACCTGCAGCCCATGGGTGCCTGGGGAATGCAGAGAACCACCTGCAGCCCTGGGACGTGCCCACTCTGGAGCAGGTGGATGCCTGGAGGAGGCTGTGATCCAGTGGAAGACCCGGTGGGGAGAGAGGGCCCTGCTCCCAGCCTGGAGCAGCCTGTCCTTGGAGGGCTGCACCCCGTGGGGAGAGACCCACGCCGCAGCAGTTTTGGGAGGACTGTGTGCCCATGGGAGGGGCTCACGCTGCAGCAGGTGCAGTTTGGCTGCTGCTCGTGAGTGAACCCACACGAGGAAGTTCACGGAGAACTGTCTCCCGTGGGAGGGACCCCACGGCCTCACAGGGAAGGACTCCTCTCCCGGAGCAGCTGAAGAGAATCTCGGTGATGGACTGACCAACACCCCCTGCCCTGCCTCCCTGTGTTGTTGGTGGGAAGGAGGGAGGGCCTGGGAGAGGGGAAGGTGTTTTAAGGGCTTATTTTACTTCTCATTACCCTCCTCTAATTCTGTGAGTAATAAATTTAACTTAGCAACTAAGGTTGAGCCTGTTTTGCCCTTGAAATATTTCTCCTGCTCTCTTTATCTCACTCATGAAGCCTCTGTTAACCCTTTCCTCTGTTCCCACCTTTTGCCCAGCCGTGGTAGGGGAGGGTGAGCAAGTGACTCTTGCCTGGCATTGGGCCAGTGTCAAACCACGATACACAGAACAGCCTGACAGTCCTGAAAGAAGCCAGGGATCTAAGGAAAATGGGTTTGTAGGTGATGCAAAGCTCTCACGGATTCACTGTGAAGCTGCTGAGCCTCTTAACATCTTCAAAATCAAAAACCTCTTTTCTCTTCTGGGGTCACAAAGGAAGCTGCGTCTCCTGGAAGGCAGCTTTGAGAGGTTTGAGACTCCAGGAAAGTCATGACATTAGCAAAAGTTCTGACACAGCTGCTTGTAAAAGCAGGAGATTGAGCTCTCTGAAGTCATTCATCCTCCTTTGAGGCTCTTGCCCTCATTTCTGAGCTGGCCACTGCAGTGAGGAGCCATCCCACCAGTGATGTTGGACTCCACAGGCAGCTTTTGTGCTCCCTTTTTTCCACATTGACCCTTCAGGCAAGTTCTCCAAAGGCAATGTCATCTCAGGGGCCTTCTACTAACAGTGCCAATCTGGCAGCAGCTGGGCTGGGCAGTGCACAGGGAGGTTGGCACAGGAAGTCAAATCTCATCTTCCATCCAACCCCTCCTCCCTGCCGCCCCAGGGAAAAGCTCAGAGACCTGCCCAAGCTGGGGTGGCAAACCCTCAAATTTTGGACTAGAAGTCATTATGGCCATGAAAGAATTTCACCACCTTAAAAGTAATTTTGGGTTTTTCCAGCATCCAACCTATTTATTGAGGGCCTTGGAAATTTGGCCAAAAGTGAATGTGTGGCCTGAAGAGCAGTTTTATATCAATAACTCACCCACCAAGAGCCCTTTTCCCAGCACCTGTAATGAGTTCAGCCACTGTGTAGCTAAGGACTGTCACACCCCAAAACCCAGTGAGAATCCTTGGCTGGGGAGAAAATGAGACATTTTAATCACCATTGTTACTAAAACAGAGACCTGTGAAGGATTACTTGCATATTATGGCAAACTTCAATTGAAATGGGCCATTACTTGCCTCATTAATATTTCAAGTGTGTTTGAATGCTCTATGGCAAAAATATATGACTCGGAAACAAATCCAGGTGGAAGGAAAAAAAACCCACAAAAAATTTTCATTAAATAATGAACATGCATTACACGAAGCCACCCTGAGATTCAGCCCAAGAGCGTCACAGACAAAAAAATCCTGGTGCTCTACTTATAAATAAGGCAAAATTATCTATTCATTTAGGAAAAAGTAATCATGCTCAGTTAGACACACCAGACAAGCATATGAAAAGAAAAATGGCTTTGAAGCTGCTTCTGATAGAAGCCTCGACAGCTCAGGAAGAAAATTCTGCAATCCACTTTTAAAAAAAATTTTTTAAAGTACGCATTAGGAAGTCCATTAAAGAAGTGGCGTGAATTGATAATTTTTTGTTGCATAACAGTTTTGAATCTCAAGGAGAACACTAATGCAATACAGCTCTTTTTGCCAGCCCCCCCTGCAACTCATTTGAAAACAATTCCCAGCTAAAGGTGTTCCTTAAAAATTGGATATTAGCAGGGAATGGAATAGGAGATACACCCCTGCTGCTGTCGTGTTTGTCTCTAGCATGGCCTACTCATTTTCTGAAGTTGCAATATAGCAAAATTACCTTTCATTTTACAGTTTGGAACTACCAATAACTGTTCCAACTTGGGTAGGGGAGGTTTGTTACTCACCTTTATTTGTTCATAATGTCAGTGATCAAGCATTGAAAAACTGAAGCTTTTGGTCAAAAAACTCCCCATGGGTCTCAAAGGATCCAGCTCTACCCTAAGCTCAAGGCTTTCCTCTCAGTTTGATAAAGACTTAGATAAGCTAAAGTATCCTGGTATGGAAAGAAAGCCCAACCAAAGTTTTCTATCATCACCTGGAAGCTTGAAATTCCCTGTTCTGGAAGATGGCAGCTGAACCAAACCCTCCTCAGAACTGGAATTTGTCCCAGATACGATTTTTGACCAATAGTTTAGACCTGTCCCAGAGCAGAGGGAATGGGTGATGAGCAACATCAAGCTGCAGGCTGGTAATTCAGTGAAAACTGAAAATCCTGGCTGCAAAACAAGCTTTGCTGCAGTGAAAGATGGATCAGGGAAATAGCAGAGGGGTTTATCCACTCAGGAGTTCACCACCTGATTACTGGATTCTTTGACTGAGAGCTGGAGGAATCCATTTGTATTTTAATTCCAGTATTCCTCACTAGGACCTTAATTATTTTCTCTGGCCTATCTTCCCCATCCTTCTCCTGCTCAGCGTGCAACATCTCTTGTCTTTATCCCCACTTGACCCTAAGATATAGATATAGATAGATAGATAGATATACACACATATCAGGAGAGCTTTTTTCTTTTTTTAAAGACAGGAATGTTAAAATATGACTTTTAAAGCCAACAGGCTTCACATCAACAAATCCTCTTCCTTCCTGTCAGGCCCATGACACACTCCAGCACAGCCTGGACCTTGCAGCAGCTGAGACCACAAGATCCAGGGTTTGCTACCCCAGTTCAACATTTTTTCCAGGCAAGAAGCCTCTCCTGAGACTCAAACTGCAGCCCCAGCAGGTCCTTCGGCACCACGGGGCATAGCAGGGGACCTCTGCTGATGCCTGCAGAGGCTCCTGAGGAAATCACGTTTAAAAATAAGATAAATTTCAGTTGGGAAGCAGAAATGCCAGAGCAGAGAGGAGGATTCTTACCTGAGCCACTACCTATCCTCTACCCAGCAAGGCAGGTCCCCCTCCACAGGGGCCTCAGGGCTCACTGCAGAGCTTTTATAGCCCCACACCTCCCACCTCTTCAGCACAAATTAAAGGGGCTAAAACCCACTGGAGCCTGGGAGCAAACCTGCTGTCCAGGGCAGGCAGCAGCTCAGGGGAACAGGATGTACCTGGGCCTGGCTGAGCTCAGGGCTTTGAGCAGGGCTGGAGGAGGCAGCAGGCAGAGAGAGGCACCTCCTGTGCTGCCTCCACCGTGCCCTTTCGTGCTAATGAGACCTTCTGCTGCAGGTGATGCTGCAGGTGATGCTGGGGGTGCTGAAGTTGGAGCAGCCCTCTGTGGGGAAGTGATATCTTCTCCTTTTCTGCACTGGCAAAAAAAATACTGTCCTGCACAGGTGCATTGCAAAAAAAGATAAAAAAAAAAGAAAAAAAAAAGGAAAAAAAAAACAACAAAAACCCCCAAAACAAACAAACAAAAAACCTCAAAAAAGGCAGATTTGTCCTGCCTGTGTTGCTTCTTGCATGGGCCATGCCAGGATTGCTCTGTTCTCAGATGTCCCTTAGGTGCTGGCTACATGAGCAGTTCATAAGAACCCCCAACACTGAGAAAAGTGTCATAAATTGAAATATTTTATTAAATTCTGCTTTGCCCTGTTCTTTGCTGTGCCTCTAGCTTAACCACTAAAAGCTAACAAATAACCAGTACATGTTTCACAACAGAAATTCTCAGGCTTTAGCAAACCCAGCCCTGTTTCCCAGCTTAGCTCAGCTGTGGGTGAGGGGCTGCTTTTCCAGCAGTGCCATAGCAGAGCCTATGCCAGGCACCTGTAAAGATGAGAGCAACCGTGGGGCTGCTGCCCTGGGCTGGGAGGTGGCAGCCACCCAGAAATTCAATGTTCTTAAACTTCTGAGTAATGTCACAGCTCCTTCTCCAGGCACTCAGAGCAAACTCGTCTGCCACCTTCTGTCCCTGAAAGGATATAACTCGCGTGGAAGAGTATTCCCCCATTTTTCTGTGGGCAGGTCTGGTATGTAGGGAGAAGTGAGAGGAGTTTTGGGGCTGTTTGGGGTTGTTTGGTGCTGATCCCCGCTCCCACGTGCCCTGCGCCGGAGCTTGGGGTGCAGCCACAGCCCAGAAACACGGGAAGCAGGAGAAGCACTGGCATTTCAAGGCTGATTTCCAGAGAGAAGGAGACAGATGAGTGATGGGTGCCAGGGCCATGGCTCGCAGCGTGCCGGGAGGCATTTCCCCGGGTACATTTGATGCAGACAGGAATTCCATCCCAGAGACAGGCCGGGCCGGCTTTGCGTTACAGCGATGCAAAATGACAGCTGCACACGGCCACACGGCTCCAGAGCCTCTGCCTTTAGCCATATTGATGAATCACAGTGTTTGCTCCGCGATGGACCTGCCTAACGAGGCAGGAACCACCCCGTGCTCCCAGGGAAGCTGCGCTACCTTTGCCCGGGGATGGGCACTCAGCCCGGGCCCGGCTCCGCCTGCCTCCCCGGGAAGGCAAAACCCAAAGTGGCACTTGGTCTGTCCCCAGACTTGTGCCTGAAGGCAAAATAGAAAAAAAACCCCAAAATCAAGAACAATGAAGGCTCGACAATGGTGGCAAATTGGGTTGGTTCTCTCAATGTTCCTCAATTACTCGGCACAAATGCTAATTGCGATAGCTCCTTTCTGCGGCTCAGTCAGCACAAATCTCAAAGCCCGAGATAGTTTTTCTTTTGCTGCAAGCCATCTGTCAGGCTAATTCTCTTATTGCTGAGAGTTGAGGCTTGGTTTTTTTTCCTTTAGCACCATTACAAAGAGAGCGTGCTGTTTCTCCCAAGCCCAGCTCCAGGCTCCTCCGTGGATGCACAGAAATCAGCAGCTTTCCCCACAGCCTGAGATCCGTGTGCTGCAGGGGGTTATTGGTGTCAAGGGAAGCAGGTGCCCTCCTGCAGCACTGACCTGCACACCTTGAAATTGCTCTGAAGAGCAGTTGAAAATAAGACCCTCAGCTGACGCTTCTTTTTCTGGGGGATTGATTTATCCTGGTACCTGTGACTGCATCTCAAAGTGCATTTAATGATTCATTCCCTTTAATAATTCAAGCAGATATTGAGGAGGTCTTTGGCTTCCTCAGATAGGCTCTTTTAATAATAAAAAACACTTTAATTTGTTTTCTTTTCAAAATAATAACAGATAAACTCAGGGGGATTCTTGCTCTCTGCACATCCTTAGTTTATAAGGGATTTTCTGAGCTCTCTACTCCTGCCACGCTCTGGTCCTCAGCAAGCCACTGTTGATGCAGGAGGATGCATTTGCCTGCCCTTGTACAGGATGGGCATGTTCTGTCCCATCTTCCCTCCTCCTCCTTGCCTTCCTTCCTTCTTTCCTCGCCTTTGCCAGGTAATTTTGTGGGGTTGTTTCCCTGATTCCCCTGTCTGGGCTGTCCATGGTTAAGCAGGAACAACCCAGCTTGAGCTGCCAGTGCTGCAGGCTGGCTGGAGCAAGGCAGCTCTTACTAGGACAGCATTTATTGAAGGGTCACTTCCGTCCACATTGAAGCTTTCAACTCTCAGCAACAAAATCCATGTGTTTTGTGTAGCTGTATCCCCGAGGTAGCTGCAGAGGCCACAAATCAAAGCTCAGCTGGCAGAAATCACACCAAAGAGGTGTTTATTGATGCATCTCTTCGCCAGAATGAAAAACCTGCTCCATTATTGTATGATAAAGCTCCTGCCCTGGAGCTACGGACCTAGAGAAGGGCAGGATATTCCCCAGGTCAGGCTTTTTCCCTCGTGGGGCATCTGTTTGAATTCTGCTTTCCCGTGTCCAGCAGTGTAAACGTGGAGCATCCTCAATGTCTAAGCAAAGGCAGGAGTGAGATCCCTTTTGCTGAATGCCATAAACCCAGCATTTCTACACAGCAGAAAATGTGGGTCCACTGAAATCTTCAGTAACCACACGTGACAGCATCTGGCAGCAGGGTCCTGACAACCACAGGGAGGGTTTCCTGTGGTACTCCAAGCCACCAGTGAGTTGAAAATACAGAACAAAATCAATTATCCAGCTCCAAGATGCCCCACGTGGGGGAAGGAAGGCTGGGAATCTGTGCTGGAAGGGGTGAAACCACCACCAGTTGGTTCTCAGGCTTTCAGGAAAGCCTGGGTATTTTCCCTGGATATTTGCTGTTACAGCTTTGATGCCATTTTCCAGAAAATCCCTGATTCCACTTCTCTGCCAGCACCAGCACAGGACTGGGTGCTATCCTCCTTCTCTCCTCCGTGCAGGTTTAAGTGGCTCCTTTGCTTCTGTGCCTTCTGATTTCTTTTTCCAAGCCCACGTTCTTGTTTGGCTTTGCCTGCTCGAAGGTGCTGCACCTGCCCTGTCACAGCACTACTCCGGTGGTACTCCAGGAGTCCCTCATTCTGCCCCTTCGTATTGCATTGCCTTTTCTCCATCTGCTAAGAATTCATAAAACTTTCAGCTCTTTTATTTTTTACTATTCCTTCCGAAGGAAACCTGCTTTGTGTGGTCAGCGTGTGATGGTCCAGACGCCTGTCAGAGTCTCTCTGCACCTTTTGAACTGCTGAGCTGTTTCAGTTTGATGTAGGATCCCAGCTGGAACAATGTAAGAGTGCTGCAGAGTCACTGCAAACAGCTGGATGACAGAGGAGGAGGCTGCTACAGCCCGTCCTGGAGGAAGGATTGCTGCAGGAATGCATCTCCAGCAGGCACCGGAGAATCCACGCACAGGCCCATCAGAAACCAGGCTCTGGTGGCTGTTTCATTGCTTGTGTCTCCCTTACAACATTTTTCACACCTCTCCAGCAGCCCCAGGGTTTCTGCTGGTGCAGGGACGTGTCTGGTTTAAATCAGAGTGAGCAGCTGGGGCTGTGACACTGCAGCACCAAAGCGGGAGCACTGCCCGGATGTTGGGAAGGTTTTGGCCACTGTTTGGTCCCAAAACAACAGTTTTGTTAGCAGCTCAGTGACTTTACACTTTTTTGCCTCTGTTAGCTGCTCCTTTCTGCTCTTAAACAGTATTCATATATACCTTTTTAAAATCTGAGCCTAGCCTAGTGTTTTTCTTGTTTTAGTTTTTGTTTTGTTGTTGTTTTTAGGCATTTTTGCGTTATTAAATTCCTGACAGCCTCCACGAGTTACACTTGAGAGAAGACTCTGAGCTCTGCTTTTACTTTTTGAAAAGAAACAAACAAAAACCTTTCTGCAGGAGCTGCATCATTTCCAGAGGGCAGCCCCCTCCGTTGCCTCTCCAGAAAGAGTTTCACCTCCATTTTCAGCCTCCTGTGTTCCCAGATATGATCAGTGGGGCGCAAGGTCGCTGAGGAGCATTTACGGGATCAGTGGAGATGGAAAAAGCATTTTCTGGGAGTCTCCCAGCCTGCCCGGCTGCTGTTTCGCCGTAGGAGCAGGAGAGGGTGCTGCGAAACCAGCGGCGGCGGCTGCGGGGCGGCTGCGGGTGAGGGACCCCCGGTGTCCCCCAGGCACCCCAGCCCCAGTGTCCCCCCAGCTCCAGACTCTGAAAAGATATTTTCTACTAAGGGGGGAAAAAATTATTAAGAAGTCCCTCTGGAACTCAGCGTTTCAGCTTCCCAGCTATGAGCAGGGTGGAAACTGCTCCGCGTGTTCATTCCGTAATGTTTTTACTTAAAAAAAAAAAAAAAGAAAGAAAGAAAGAAAGAAAAAAGGAACATGAAAGTGTTCAGAACTCCACATTTTAAACATTTTCAGCTTTTCTATCTCTGGGATAAACGATGAATTTTACAACCTGTTGTGTCTTTCACGGAGGAAGAACGGGTGGGGATTCTCCAGCTGTTATTAATCCATCCCTGCCTGGACCAAGTGCCAGGACTGGAGCTGGCAGGGGTCACTGCCCCCCGTGCCAGGCAGATGGGCTCCTCAGGCTGCTCCCCGGTGACAAGCCCTTGTCCCAGCGGTGATGGCACCTCTCAGCTGGCCACTTGGCCTCCAGGTCCCCTGGGGCAGTTTGCAGTGAAAGAACAAAGGTCATGAATTCCCAGCACAGCCTGGGCAGGGAGCACAGGGGTCAGGCTGAGAGCCTGCCCTGCCCCTGGAGCCCGGCTGCCGGAGGGATGTGCTGGGCAGGGCAGGCCCCGTGTCCTGAATCTGGACGAGAAGCAGGTTTTATCCCAGCTTTCACTGCAGCTCTGTCATGGGGTGATTTGTGCTGTATCTCACATTATTCAGCCCCCACTTGACCTGGACGAGTTACAGGTGTGTCAAATCAGGTGTTTCCACTANCGGAGGGATGTGCTGGGCAGGGCAGGCCCCTTGTCCTGAACCTGGACGAGAAGCAGGTTTTATCCCAGCTTTCACTGCAGCTCCTTGCACAGAACCTGTCTGGAGTAAGAAATCCCTCCGAGTGTTTGGGGAGGGAGGCCCCCCCAGCAGGGGTTCAGTGGTGCTGGGTGCTGTCCCACAGCTCTGGCTGATCCCCGCACTGCCAACCACCCAGGGAGTCTGTCCATCATCATTCCCAGCTGCTGTTTGGGTGCTGCTCTCCTTCAGCCACAGCTGGAGCCCAAGCAGAGCCTTCAGAGCAGGACAGGCCCTCCTTGAGGTCTTTATTAGGGAATCATCCTGGCTGCTCTTCAGTGTTTCAATCCCTGGCCTTCCATCAGCCTCACTGATGGTCTCTCAAGTCCCTCCCAAGCACTTTTGGTGTCACAGATCCCATACTGGCTGCCTGGACTGTGACCTGCTGGCACGTGGGCAGGGGGCTGTGGGCTGGGAGCTCCCTGCATCCCTTTGGAAAATCAATATTTGATACAGTGAGCACTGCAGCTGGGATGCCACAGCAGCCACTGGTGCTCCCAAGCCTGCTGCCAAGCCCCACGGTGTGCCTAGGGTGCTGGGAACAGCCCGAGAGCCTGAGCACCAGCACTGCTGCTGGGCTGAGGCTGAAACCAGGAGCTGCTCTTGAACAGTTTTGGTTGGACTTTGTCCCATTTCAAGCTCCTCAAGCCTTTGTCCTCTAGACTGAAGGGTCCCCTTCTATCCAGTATTTCTGTGTCCAATGTCATCTGTGCTGTGCCCATGGTCCCCTCAGGCTCTCTCTGTTTTAAATAGCAGTTCTTTTCAAAATCCTTTCCCAGTTTCTTTGTGTGTTGTGAAAATGGTTAAATCCATTGCTGAGGGAGTGTGAAAGAGGGACTGGGCTTCCTGAGGGCTTCTTACCTTTCTGCTCTTCCCAAGAGTTATCCCGCTGATGGAAAGCCACAGCCCCTGGGGTGGGATGAGCAGATTCCTTCAACACTGTGAGCAGACAGTGGGGTGTGCCTGCTCCTTCAAGCTCCTGAGGATGAATCTGGAGATGCAGAATGAAATTGCTTCAAATGAAAGAGGCTGGAGGAGCTGGAGATGGAGAAAACCTCCTGAGGGAGAAGCCCACAATATCCCAGGTTAGAGACCAGCCAGAAGGTCAGGAAGGACAGCTGTAGGGCGGGCTGATGGAAACATGTGCTGGATTAGTGGCCTCACCTTCAAAAGTCCCAGTCCAAAGTTCTCCCAGCGTGACAGGAACAGTGGAAGACAAAGGTACACATAATTTATGTGCCAATCTTTTAATTGATTTGCCTAAACAGGCCCTGATCATTCCAAGTTTTAATTGTTACTCTGAGCTAAATGAAACCTAATTTATTTTCCAGCGTCTTTCCTGACACCTTAAAAAACTCAACCAAACACAGCCCCAGGACCCTCAAGCAAATAGGGCAGGTTGACAGATCTATGTTCACACTACTTGAAATTGCATTTTAATCTTTCTAACCTCTTTTTCCTTGTGCAGCTCCAGCATGGGGCAGGAAAACAGCTGTTCCTTACCAGCTGGAAAAAGGTGATGTGCATGGAAAGGACAATTCTACCCCCAACACCACGAGAAATAACCAACCAAACAAAAAATCTCAGCTGATGACATCAGCTGGAATAAGGACAGACCTGAGAAAAGAGAGGAAATAAAGTTTCTTCTGACCATTAATGGCCTGGTGATGGCTGCAGAGGAGGCACCGACCTGAGCTCTCCACCCCCTCTTTGGGAATTCAGGCTATCACTTTCTCACCTTCCCTCTCAAACAACAGCCAGCTGCACCCAAACTCTTTATTTTTTTTTTCCCCTTATTACAAATGAAGCACCAGAAAAACAGGAAGATGTGGCGGAAAGCCCATTTTTAAAGTTTTTTTTTCCCTTCTTCCTCTGTTTCAGGGTCTGATTTTTTTGGTGATGCAGGTCCCTAAGACAGCCCTGACATCCCTGTTAGGGCAGTTTCTATAAGCAGCTCCAATTTCTGTTGCAGGCCCCTCACTGGGGAGGGAGCATCCTGGGAGGAGGAGCTCAGTGCTGATCACCCGGCAGCACAAACGAGACATTAAACCTCCAGAAAAAAAAAAAAATCATTAATTATCTGTGTGCTTGCTAGGGGCAACACGCTTCACCCAGCGGTCCCAAAGTGCGGAGCTGCCACTCAAGGGTACAGTTTCTGGTTTATGAATAGGAAAGCTGAGACAGAGGTGTGTTTTCCCACAGGCTGCAGCCCCACACATGCAGGGTGGTACCTTTGGGGTGACCTCTCGGCCCCAGAAGCAGCTCTGATTTACCCCAAAATATTTTCCTGGACCAGATGACAATGCAGATGTTGCTGCTGAACAAACTCTGGGTACCCAGCAGGAGAAGGACTTGTCTTCTCCCCTTGTGCAGAGCGATTCCCAGCTTGCTCCAGAGCCTGTGGAGCACAATAAATGGCTTGGGAAAATGCGAATATACCAGAACTGACTGTAGGGTGGGAGTAGGGAAGAAAAAGCCCCCAGGAGCGTGGAGGTGGCAGTGTTATAATCTCAGCCTGTCATCGGTTTAACGTTATTAAACAACTTCTTAAAATAGCAGCCATAATTATTCCTATATGGAGCTCAATCTGGAGAGCTTTAAGCTCTTTCACTCTTCTTCTGCTTCACTTTCCTGCTCCAAAATGTGTGCTTTGGGGTCCCGTGCCCATGGCAGAGGCGTGAGGGAGCTGCTCATCCATCAGCAAGGCTTTGCCCAAGGAAGCCCTGGCATCAGCCCTAACCCAGTTTCACCAGGCTCAGCTCTGTTGACATGAACATAGTTTTTGTTGCATTTTTAATTGTAAAAATGTATTTACATGAATAAAATACAGCTCACTTGGGGATATGACCTACTTTTTACGGGAAGATGAAACAACTGTAGGTTTGTGTTTTTATTTCATGTATTTCAGCTGTTCTCAGTCAGACAGGGCTGCTGAAGCAGATCAATAGGAAATCCACAGCCACGAGGATGCTTTTTTTCCCTGTAAATAATCACATTCTGATCAAGATGACAGGGAGCTGCTACATTTCCATGATGAAGCCTTTAACCTTCAGATCAGTAGAACAGTTTTGACAGTACATAATTTATATGGAAATAAATAATTTGATGGGGATTTTATATGTACGTGTTCTGCACTGCTGGAGAGACCTTCTCTGTTTATCTGAATTATGAATAATAACACTAAATAATATATAATCCTATTGTCCTGGACAAACACAGGTCACCCCAAAGTTTAAGTGCAGCAGGAGCCGGGGATGCTCTCTCCAGAAACAGACCCTGTAATTTCTGCTGAAATAAAGCACAATTTGCTTTTCCAGGATAATGAAGAGCTCTCACTGAGATATTTGAGTTTGTTCAGCATTGAAGCAAGGCAGCTTTAAAAGCCATATTATCTCAATTTAGGAGGTTGGATGGGCACTAAACAGCCTCGGCCAGTGCCAACGGATTCTTCTTTTATCCCCTCACTTCAGCAGCCTTTGATGAGCTGAGCTGGAGACAGATTAAGCCAGCATTAGGGCCCCCACAGCACTCAGTTATGCTAAACCTAAATGTCATAGATTTACTTATTAAACATAAAAAATTGAGCAGGATCTGACCTGCACCGACGGGACAGACTCTGCTGCTCCTTCTCCTGCGCGTGACACCGATCGCGTTCCCTTTCCCACGGAGGTGAACTCCCCACGCTCCCCTTGGGATCAGCTGAGTGACATTTCAGTATTTATTCAAATTAGCTGTTATTAATTAAATAACACCTTTCAGCTTCCTTGGCAGGTTTTCCCCTGCAGTTGCAGCGGGAAGCTGGCGCGTGTCAGGATGTCAGGCAGGTGTGAGAACCTCAGGGGTATATTTTTGTGAACCTCATTAAAAACGTTATCACTCTAGAAAATAATAAATTTATGGTTATGTCTCTGTACCGTCTCCTCTTTTGTGCCTTCCAGCTCCTCTATATGAAACCCAACTACCAAGTGCTATTAAACAAAGGCAACTCTTGTTCAGCAGAGCTTTGCTTGGGCTTAATTTTGTCTCCGAGGTGGGTCCTGCTGGAGTCCAAGGGACTTCAGCACGAGCCTAAATACTTTGCTAATTAGCGACAGAGCAGAATCTCAGGTCTGGGGATTTATCTACATGCAAATTTAGGAGGTGTTTGATGGTGTTTGGGACTAATTGGGGTAAGAGTGACTTTGATCCAAAGTGAGCCGTTTAACCCGGACCCGACGCGCGGCTGGCGCTGCCCTTTGGGCACACGGAGCTGCAGCAGCCTCGGTTCAAGCAGCTGCAAAACCTGGATTAGCACGAGCCATGGAACACCTTCTCTGCACCCCTGTCACACTTGGTTTGCCTCTAAGAAAATGAATGCACACTGTCCTAACATTAAAGATTGAAAGGAGCTGCATCTCATCACAGCCAGGAGATTTGTCCGGAGCCGATGACAAAAACGATGGCTTTTTGGGGAATAACCTTGACTGCTGGTGCTGCGTATTTTCAAGGCATATTAATCACAATTTCTGCGTGAATACTTCTTTCACTAGAAATGGAGAGAGGGATGAGGCTTGGGGAGTTCTGAGGTGGTTTGATTAAAAATGCTGGACAGAGCCCTCACAACATCACAATACAAACTGCTCAAGACATGAAAATATCCAGTTAGAGTCAATCTATTCCTTGAATCCAGCCCTTGGGATAGAATCTGGCAACACAGTGGAGTGGGGCTCATTGTTTTTTTTGTGGAAATAGTGCTTTCTTGTGTTACAAATTGTAATAATAATGAAAAAGAATCTTTCTTGTACAAAGACCGAATTGACCAGAGATTCAAAGATGAAGTGGTGTGAAAAGAGGGGTTACATCTGGGAGACTGGCTTGCAGTTAAAGACACACAGGGTAACTGCTGCAGCCACCTCCTGCCCTTTATAGCCACTGCCCACTGAGACCACCAGAACCCAAAACCTGAGGTATTTAAAACCCTACATGAAGATAAAGCAATGAGGCAGCTCTTCTCTCTCTACATTCTACTGTATCCATGGGAACAGGCTGGGATTTGACATCTACACAATAGCTATAGACAGAAACCCTGCAGTGCACAGAGGAAAGGTCAGTGGAGCATCCCAGCCATGGTGGCACCCACGGAGCAGCTGGGGATGCCCTGGGGGCACCCTGCTCCCTGCCCAGGAGTCAGCTTGCCTGTGTCCAGGACAGCTGTGGTGCAGCCAGTTTG
Source organism: Dryoscopus gambensis (assembly GCA_013389985.1). NCBI lineage: Eukaryota > Metazoa > Chordata > Aves > Passeriformes > Malaconotidae > Dryoscopus > Dryoscopus gambensis. Next base: position 281,538 of record WEIT01021286.1, read on the forward strand.
CAGAAAGAAGAGTTAAAGAGCTGATGAGGTTCTTGGGCACAAAAAGCTGGTGGAGCAAAGGGTGCTGCAGTGGGCTGAAGGAAACCCTATCAAGACCCCAAAACTGGACAAGGAAAACAAGAAGGAAAAGATAGATAGATTTTCTAGATAGGTTTGACTGTCGATTTGGGGAAAAAATAAGAAGTAAATAAATAAATCCCATGAGGAAGGAAGAAGAAGAAAATAAATATCTCTCAGCTACTTCTCATTAGTGGAGGAGTATTTACTCAGGTGAATATTCTGCCTGCTCACACAGCATCCCAGGCACAGGCACACCAGCTCTGCACAGCTAACAAGCTATCAGCAGGGAGGAATGAGACTATTTAATTTCTTAGCACACCTTGAATAGCCCATGGGGCCAACTCACATTTGGGAAAATGAATACACAACCTTACAAATAGTATTAATAATGCAACACAAGGACTTGAGAGCAGAGCACTGTGAGCTAGAAACCCCCACGCTGTGTACACCAAGTCAGCTCCTCACCCTGCCACAGTCATGTGTGCCTGGAAAGCACCCTAATAAAATACCTTTGGGTCCTATCTGCTTGAAGCTGGTAAAAGGCACAGGTCTTCAACCCTGTGTCCAGATGATGCAAAAGCAAAGTTCATCTGGGGCTTCCCCAGCAGAAGGATTTGCTCTCCCCCTGCCTGCCTGACCACCAGCTCCATGGGCAAGAGCAGCACCAGCTTGCCCCAAAACATCAGCCCAAATCTCATTTTACCGCAGCAGCAGCTGCACCAGCTCAGCAGGGCTCTTAGTCTGCATCCCTGCCTGGAGGGGGGTTACTGCCCCACAGGGTCACCTGAACCTTCCCAGTGGCTCCTCGTACCCACTGCCACTGTAGCTGCGGGGGGAACAGCCCTGGAGGGCGGGTCATCTGCACCTATATGTTCATTTATATATATAATCATATTCTTTTCACTCTGCAAGTAAGGGCTCTGGAGCCTCAAGCTGCTCCAGCAGCAGCTGGAGGGGAACAAGACCTAGCACAACCTTATTATTCTTGGCTACTTCATTACTGCTCGTGATTGGTCTTTAATGAAGCTCTTGCATCCACACCCCATGGTTCAGTAAGGGTTTTCAGGACACTACTAATGGGAAAATGGTTCCCACCAGGGCTGCATCACACCAGGGGCCATGGGAGTGTCGTGGTGGAAGAGGGGCATGAGAAGAGGCCTGGGGGTGCTGGCAGAGGAGCTTTCATGTCTCGGGAGATACAGGCCACAAAAAGCCTCTCTGGGCTTACGGAAAGGGGATTTGATTCAAAAACCCCAAACACAGAGGGGAAGGGTGGCTCCTGGGAGTTCCCTGAGAAGACCTCAGAACATCCACCTCCCCAGCCAGCCTCCCCTGAGCTGGGGGCTCACTCACCTCCCACGTGCCATTCCCTCAGTCACCATCCATCCCTCCTCTTGCCGTGGATCCACAGGACACCAGGCTGTGGGAGGGAGGTGTGTGCATGGAGGGCTGATGGCAGAGACAGAAATGCTTCACCTGCTGCGGGCCTGAGCAGCACCTGGAGCGGGGCCCTGCACCTGGATCAGGCTTTCTTTAACCCTTAGCCCCAGTAACTCGCTCCAATGCTGTAGTTCAAGGAGACACAGCCACGTGCACACACTCTGACACCAATTAGTCATTCATGCAAAACAAGATTTTTTTGCTTCTAAGCGCAAACCATTTTCTGTGCAGTGTCAGACAACAGTCACCTTCCCACGGGCCTGGGGGAGGCTTGGCTCATCCCATCGGGTGAATTTAAGGACTCATAGGGGTAAAACCTCTAATTTAATTGGTAGTTTACCCTCAAACACCGCTTTTTATTTATTTGCAGTCGAAGCAACAGACACAGAACACAGTGAAAGGCCATCACTGAAATGGGAGGGAGAGACACTGAAGGAGGCGACTGCGTGTTGCTCATCAAGAAGGAAGGATGTGGGGTAAAACCATGCCAGATGACCAGAAGAGGTGATAAAATGATTAATAGGTGTCCTAAAGGGGTGCTGCATGTATTTACTAAGCATTTATTGCTTGGAGAACTGCAGCCCCAGGGTGGTGCTGGGGCAGGTGGGCCTGGCAGGGAGGCTGGGCTTGCCCCAGCCCCTCACCCAGGCCACAACTCCCAGGATTAAAGGCTCTGGAAAAGTTTCTCCCCAGTGCATGAAGGTGTGCTAACCACATTAGGAGGCCCACAGCCATCCATAGAGAGAGCTGCTGCCACCCCAGGCACTTTGGGAGGGACGGAACAGCACCCAGAGGCACAACCATTGCTGCCGGTGCTTTGCAACTGCATTTTCCTACCCAAAATATGCATTCACTGAACGAGCAGCAAGCATTTATTTTAACAGATTTCTTCTGGCAGTCCTACACTTGTGCTCACTGGGTGACTGTGTGAAATCCCAGGCTCACAAATGCAGCCACATGATGAGAATCCCTCCAATGGATCTCTCCAATGAATTAAAATAATTACTTTTCTAATTTGCCCCTAGACTCTGCTAAACCTTCTGGGGCCTTGAGGAAGGCATGAAATTTTTCTAATTTCTCCTACTTGTGTAGGCAAACATTTTAATTTATAAAATGAATAATTCTGTATTTAATCAGTGCAAAGGAAAATTCCACTCGGGGACAGGGACATGTCATGGTGCTGCACAGGATTAACCTACAAGATGACTCCCCAGTGAGCAGGAACGTGGCCATGGGAGAGCCCTTGTGCCTCTGGGCATCAGCAGTTTTGGTGATCCTGAACATCTGCCTCCCAAGAAGGACTGAGAATGGAAGGATCCATCAAGGGTAACATGCAAAGGCAACAGCCTTCGAGCCACCAAAAATCACCAGCATCAAGCCCAAAACAGACCAGGCCCTGGGAAACCCAAAATGATTGCTTGTGAGCTCCAGTGCTTTTTTTGGAGCCAAATTCACACTGAATATGGAGATCCTGATGGAAAACTGATGGTTTATCAGGCTGAGGCCAGGTGAGGAGCAGCAGGTTTGTTACTGGATGGTGAGGCTGGGTTGTGCTTTAGTGCTTGAACCTTCCCAGCAGCCAACCTGTCACTTAAAGATTGGGGCTTAGGTGAGAACACAAATGCTTGGGGGTCATAGAGAAACTGAGGCTAAATAGGACAGTGTCTAAAAAATATGCCCTGATTTGAAAACTTTGCAAATTAGGAATCTACCCAGATATACACTAGATATGCATTACTTGCTTATCTGGAGGAACTGGAGAGGAACAATCCTGTTCCAGAGCTGGCTGGATACACTCCTGCAGTGCTGTCCTGTGGAATGGGTGTCATAATAGATGCAAACAGTGGTGCTGCACCAGGGCTTGGCCCCTACTTTGGGGGAGTTTATAAATAATACATATTTAATAGCAAATAGTAAATAATAATATTAAATAATAACAACAACGAGGTGCAACATTCATTACGCAGTGTGCTACAAATGAGGTTAAAACTGTGTATATTCTATTTCTTTTAATTAACAGTACGACAAAACAAGCTCAAATATACCACGAATCCCCAGACAGTTTTGTTTTGCAGAAAGGAAATATTCAGAAAGGTTGAAAATAACAAGAACAGAAATAAAGTTAGGACAAAGCTCTTTCTCCTGCAAGGTGACAATCTGGGGCTTGCATGAGGGATCACAGCCTTTTCCTTCCCTGTCCTTTGTTTTCCACCTGTGATGCTCTCCCCTGGCAGCTGGCTAAGGCCGAAATGACAAAGCATCAAATGAAATTTTAAAACTTAAAACCTCAAAATACAGTTTATACACACACACACAAAAAAAAA
>WEIT01021286.1:285430-300443 GCA_013389985.1 Dryoscopus gambensis
AAAAAAAAAAAAAAAAGGCAACAAAAATACCATTTTCTTGCCAAAATTTAAGCCAACTACTTTGCTGCAGTGGACTTGTATCAATAATCTCAGCTACATCACTTTACACCAGTTTGGGATCTTGCCTTTCACTGAAATAACTTCTGGCCACAATTTTCCCTCAATCCTGCACTTAATGTTTCCCATGGGAAAGCTTTAGGTTGTTTTCCAGTCAATGCTGCACTGAAATTCTCCCATTTACACTTCAGACCTCCTGCCCATAGGATGGCAGAGGAAATTTGGGTGCTGGAGCCACCCTGCAGCCCAGCACCCCAGGGTGCCTCCAGTCTAACATGGGATATTTAAGCAACAGTTTGCAAGTGGCCGTAGAGGAACAACAGCCTGCTCGTGTCCAAGCCTGCTGACGTCTCATTGAAGGATGGCTACTTCCATTCCAGCCTGGTTGGAAGTGATATCCAGCTGTGAGAGATACCAATCAATAAGTGGTCAGTCAAGAGGAAATTTCTATTTTTCTGATGCTGGTTATTTCTTGGAAAGTTACACAAATCTTTTATGCCTGTTGGCGCTCAGGCCAGTAAATATAGAATTCAATGATACAGTCGAATGCACAAACTTTAGCAGCCTACCTACCTACACCAAAAAAATACATTTTTTTTCCTTAGTTCTACTCTATTTTCTTTTTCCTGCTCTCGAGTCCAGCCCTGGATTTATCCCCCAGGCAGAACTGCTGTTTGCTCAGCGGGATGAGCTGAGAGAAGAGGACTTTGGAGAGATTCTTAGTTATGCAGGGAAGAATAAAACAACCCAAAAGACAAAGAAAGGGAAATATCCCAATTCTCTAGGTTACACTATTGGTTATATAACCAATCTCTCTGGTTATATTTATGCTCCTATAAATAGAGAATTGGCCTGAAAGAGTGGCCTAAAAAAACGACAAACGGAGTCGGGACGCGGCGACCATCAGAGCGGGCGTGGGGCCGGCGGGGCTCAGCATGGGGACGAGGACATCTGGTCGTAGTCAGGGCACTTGAGCAGGGCTGGGTAGTTACTGTTCATCTGCAGGGACGCCTCGCTGGAGATGTCCGAGGGGCTGCGGCCCCGCGCCCACGCGTCCGGGTGCAGGAACTGCCCCGAGTAGTCGGAGCAGTTGCTCAGGCGGGGCCGGTAGAAGCCGGGGTGGGGTCGGTAGAGGTCCTCGGCCGTGTAGCGCTTCATGAAGAGGTACACGGACATCACCCCAGCACTCTGCGGGGGGACAGAGACACGGCCTGAGGCCCTGCCCGCCCCTGGCTGCCTTCTGCACCGCCACCCAAACACGACAAAATAGAAATCGCCTTTTTTTGCACTGCTGCTGATGCTCAAAAGCATCCGAGGGCTGTCACTTCCCTGCCCCATGCCTTGGATCTGTGCAGTAAATAATGTGGCCCAACCACATCTCCTCCTCTGCTTTTCATGCTCGGCATCAAATTGTGATCAAATGCCCCATCAGTGCTCCAGGTTGGGTCTGACCCCCCCATATGTCCCCTTCATGCTATATTACCCCTCTGCCCTCACAGCCCTCCCTTAAATCCTGTCTGAGCCCTCTTTTTGCCAAACAGCCTCAGTCTGCCCTCCCCTGGGAATGGGATACGCTTGTTACAGGGATGTGGTACCTCTGTGAGAAGGAATGAGATGGCAGAGAAGGCAAAGGACCACCCATATTTGTAAGTGAAGAATGACTCCGAGTCCTTGGTCCTGTTGAGCATCTCGTCGTTAATGCTGGATATGTAGAGGACCAGCCCCACCACCAGTGACAGGCCTGGAGAAGGACCGTGGGGAACAGTTCAGGGATGAAGCTACTGAAGAAGCACCTTCCTGAAGGCCTGACTTTTGGTGGAAAGTAAAAAAACTGTGGGAGTGTGCTTGTAATAACTGGGTAAAGGAGCTGCACTCCTGCTGTGCTAACCCAGGGCACTCCTCTCATTCCAGTCAAACATTCCCTGCTCAGGGAAGTCTGAGTGCACTGGGAGGAGGGAGCTGGCTCCAGTAGGAGCTGCTTCAAAGCTCGGCTGTCACAGCTATTTGTTTAGCACTTGCACAACACCATTAATAAAACATTCACTTTTCTCATGTAGACACAGCCCAACTGAGCAGTTTGAAGTTTCAGATCTCTCCTGCGACTGACGTGCCACAAGAAGCATCCTCTCCCCCAGCACCTGCTCCTGCACGAGTGGTGGGGACCTTTCCCCACATTTCCACAAATGAGCTCTGCATCCATCCCACAAAGGCTGATCAGGCTGTGGGACTGAGCTAGGAGTGGTGACTCCAACAAGGAGCCACCAGGGCAGGTTAGGAGAGCACCAGCAGCTACCAAAGCAAATGTGCTCCATGCTCAAGGGCCGTCAGGAAAAAAACTGGCTTGCAAAATTCACCTGACAGGATGAAGAATATTCCCGAGACGAAGGCGAGGATGGTCCTGTGAGGCCGGATGTGGCCAATGTTGCTCAGGATGAAGCCGATGAACATGAAGAAGAGGCTGACCAGAGGGAAGGGAGTGGCTGAACGGATCATCTCTGTTGAGAGAGGAGCAGAGGGAAGTGAGAACAGGTGAGTATTCCCTAAACAGTGCAAGAAATGGGCTTAGCTGGGTGAGAGGGCTCCAATCCTCCTGCTCAGACCGTGTTGTGTCTGGGTTTCTCTCCTTGCTAATGAGCTGAGTAAAGCATAGAATTATGGAATCATAGAATGGTTTGGGTTGGAAGGGACCTTATGTTCCAACTCTCTGCCATGGGCAGGGACAACTTCCACTATCCCAGGCTGTTCCAGGCCCCATCCAACCTGGCCTTGAACACTTCCAGGGATGGAGCATCCACAGACTCTCTGGGCAACCTGTGCCAGTGTCCTACCTCCATGGTGTTTGCATTTCTGAGGGTTCCTGTGTGAAGTGTTGCATAGGAAACCATCAGAACCTGCATTTTTCTCTAGCTTCACTGCATCCGTGTTTGCAGAACACTTCTATTTATTAAATCAGAAATGGCTGCAGAATTCATCATGAGAGTTGTGACACTCCATCCTTAATTCATCCCGCTACATAATGTGTAAAATTGCTAGGGAATAAATACAGCTGCAAATTATGGAGAGGAGACTAAAAAGCCAAACGCTTTAACGAATGTTAGTGCCGAATAGCCAGTGACAGGAAATTGCACAGCTCAGAGCCCCTGTGGGCATCCTGCCATTAGAAAGGGATGTCCCCAAAAGCTTAGAAGCACACTGGGTAATTCCTATGGTAAAAAATGTAGTTTCATCCTTGCATGGCAGCACTGTCAAGGAACTCAGAGCTTCTTTGGCAAGAAAACAAATGGAATTTGTTGGGGAGGGTCCCTAGTGACCCTTTGGTGCTTTGCAGGACATAAAGGGTGGAGCCCCACCAAACCACTTACTCAGGACATTGATTGTGGATTCAGATGTCAGCTGGATGTTCATGGGCATCACATATTCGATGGTGAAGCACCGGCCACGCTCCTCACCTGTGGCAGACAGGCTAAAATGTGAACCCTGAAGCCAGAGGGTTTAAGGTCACCCCAGGGGAGATATCAGAGCGCCTCACTTCTCCCCTGACTTTTCCAAAGTGGTTGAAACTTGGTGACATTTCAGGTTGGTCACTTTGAGATTCCCATTCCCTTGGGTTCTGTTCAACTCTGTCCCTGCAGCCAAGTTGCTTCATCAAACTTGGCACAGACGGAGGGAATGGTCCAGCTGACCTGAATCTAAATTTTGCAAGGATGAAATGGAAAGTTTTTAGCTGCTGCCCAAGGCATCATGGCTGAAGCTCTGGAACAGGGCAGGGGGTCTGGCAGGGCAGCAGCAAACTCACCAAAGCCTGTATGCAAAGGCACATTTATCCTTTGGACTGTTAAAGTCGGGCATGAGGTGATGACATTGCTTGCCAAAGGTTGTGCCTGAGTTTGGAAGCAGAGATGGGCAGAGCCTCTAAAAATCCTGTTTTTCTTGGCCCTTTCCTGCTTCATGGCACTGACACACAACAGACCAAGGCGATGTTGTTGGCTAGGAGACCATACCTGCCAGGAAGCAGACCCTCCAGAGCCCCGAGTGCAGCGACAGCTTGATCTCGGCCGTCTGGTTTTGGGGCTGGACAATGCCCTCCTCCAGGTAGAGCCAGTAGTCGGTGCTGACGGAGATGCCCAGGAGGCCGAGGCCGCAGACGGCGAACACGCTGCTGAGCAGGGTCAGCGCCTTCCTGCTGCAGGCGCTCATTCCCAACAGCATCGGGGGCCCGGGAGCGGCTGCAGGACACGGGAGGAGCCCTCAGCTCGGGGAGCAGGGGTGCCAAAGCTGTGCCCTGAATTGCTTGTGTCGGCTGAGCTGCAAGGAGCCATTAGAACAATCACTGACAGATGGAGAGTTTGAACCAAATCCCACCCGACCGCTGCCCCGCGCCGACCCGCGGCTCGGGATGTGGGAATGGCAGAGCACGGACGGGCCGGGAGCAGCTCCTGGCTCGTGTTGGATTTGCTGCAGGTGAATTCCTGCTTCTCCAGCCAGAGCTGGCACTGATTCCCCCAAGGATGGAGCTGAACCGCGGCATCTTATCTACCCGCAGAGCCTTATCAAGCGCTGCCAGGGCCCGGCTCAGGAGCTGCTGAGGATCACGGACACCGCGCTCAGGGATTAACAAAGCTGCTCATAAGTTCTGCGCCAACCCCCAGCCCTGAGCAGCTCCCATCACCATCCCGCTTCCCCTCCAACATCGCCATTTTTCCACTTCCAGGGTAGATTTACCCACTAGGAGATCATGCTAATTTTGCAAAAGCCATGTTACGTTTTTGACATCATCAAACAACTTGAAGCAGAGTGGCATGACACAATAATCTGACTTTTTTTTTGTTTTATTGCTCTTGCCAGAGCTACCAGTACCCTGCCTAGTCCAAACCCACCTTGTGCTTTAGAGAGAGGCAGGGAAATGGGGACAGAGAGCTGCAGCCAGGCCCTGGGGAAACATTACAGGAAAAACTTCCCTTATCCCCATGTCACTTATGCATAGCATTTTTTATTATTATTATTATTATTATTATTTTATTGCACATTTGCTACTTTGGGGAAATTAGCAGTTCCTATGGTGCCCTGCAGACTGATAAAATAGCACCAGAAATCAGAGATCTTGGTGCAGTGGAGAAAAAGTGAAATTAGTATGGATGGGGGGGGAACCCACAGCAACAAAAGATTAAAAGGATAAGAGCAAGAAGGAAAAAGAGATGTGTGAGAGATGGTCTTGTGAGGAGTAGCAAGGAGCAGATAGTGCTACTGACTGCTGTTATAAAGGCAGAATAAATCACAGATAAGTGCCGTGTCATTTATATTTTCCAAGGCACATTTTGCTGCTCTTCAGCACTGCAAGCAATAAAAGGGAAAAATATCTAAATCCAGTTAGACAACAAAAGCTACTGACTCGAGAAGCAGGCTGCACCTTCCTTGGACTCCCTTTAGAACTGCACTCACTTTGTTTCACATCCTCAGGAGTGGCTCCATCACTCCTGTGCTCCCTTGGTGAACAGACTCCTTGGAAGAGAAGTTCTGTTGCTGTTATCACTGTAGTTAAGGTGGTGGGCTTAGTGATTAAATCAGGAGACAAATTCCACCTGGACCAGGAGATGACAACTCCCTGTTCCAACACGGCCCAGCAGACTGGAGGAGGGTGGTTTTTTCTAGTGCCTCAGATGCAAATATATTAATTCTCACTTGCTTACAGTGACTCTCAAAGATGCCAAAAGTCCTCACAGCTTGTACTTTTACACCTGAAAGCCTCCAAGGATAATGTTGTGCCATAATTCCCTCATGGTGAAAGCGAGTAGATGATGCTGAGAGAGGTTTCTTGCTGCTCCAGCACTCTGGGGAGCTCTGAGCTCTTGCAGTGCCCAACCCCAGCACTTCTGTCTCCCAAATCCACAGCTCCCCACACCCGTCCTGGGCTGGCTTTGCAGCAGTTTCATTTAGATTAACATGAAGGAAACTTGTAGTTACTGTGGAGTCCAAAGAAAGGCATTTACTGAACAGATGCAACATCCAAGGTCTGTGTGCCCCTCCAGCTCACTGCTCTGGGCAGCAATAAGAGAGAAAAGCAGGGAATGCTGCTGGAAGAGTATCAAATTCTTGAGTGAAAGACAGAGAGGGAGAGAGAGTCTTTAATTATCGCATCTGACCCCGAGTCCAAAGCAGGCAAGTACATCTTGGTAGGAAGCAGATGTACTCGCACCCTCAAGCGCTGCAACAGCTTTGACAATTCCCTTCCATATGAAATTAAGGATTTGGCTCTGCCTACGTTCACACTTTGCCTTTTCCCAGAAGGTTCCAGCCTACAGGAAGGGGATTGCTGTCTCCAGACAGTCCAAGCAAGTGCTCCAGCTCACACTCCTGCAAGCTTTCCCTCCACCTTTGGCTTTGCTAACCAGCCTCATTTTCAGTGTTGTTATTTAATGCTTTGCTCAGCTAAAGAAAAGTAGGATGTGTTCCCAGGAGGATCACCTCCCTGCTAGGGGAGCAAGGAATGAAGTGCTGAGAGGATGCTCAGATTCTTTTTCCCTGAAGAATTAGGAGGCAGCAGCTAAAGAAGAAACTGGTGGCTGTGGGGCAGAGAAGCACATCAGCCCTGCACCTGCCATTTCCCAGGGAATATGCCATTTCCCATCTCTGTAGATTCCTGTTGGACTCAGCAATCAAAGAGCCAAAACACAGATCCTCTGGCTCATCCATTCTTTGCCCTAGCTCAGCCAGAGCCCTATTTTCTAGTTGCTGCCTCAAAATGAACAGCATTTACTACAGGGTGTCTCATCCCTCTTGGCATTTTGGTGCCAAAATGGTAAAAGGAACTGGAATCTATTCTTGGCTCATGTATCATCAACAACCATCCTCCCTGCACACTGTCGTTAATAACGAGCCAAAAATCATAGTAAGGAGTACGTGAAGGTCCAGATAAAGCCACTCAGAGGGAAATAACGAAGTATTTCCAGTGATTTGCTGTCCACCAACATCAGGCACTGGAAAATAGACCCATTTGGTCTCATTTCTGTTGGTGTGACGCGAGCAGCAGGGACAGGCGTCGGGCGTCAGAGCTGCACCTCTCAATTGCCTCATTCTTTTTCCCTCTCACACTTCAATTTCCATGAAATCATGGATGCATTAGACTGATGCCTACTACTGCCTCGCTGGCACATGGAATCCAACCTGATGTGATGGGGAGCAGGGGCGGGGATGGTGCAGAACCTCTGCCTGAAATAAACCTTCCCCAGGTCCAGTGCCTGGAGAATTCACAGGGCTCCCAAGTGAAAGGTTTCTCAAGGACAACAACAGGAGCTGGCTTGATCATCAGGAAGGATTTAGTTCACAGTGACCTTTATCAATTGTGTTATGCTTCCTATGGCTATTTGGTTTCCAGCAGGAGCTGGTTTTTAAATTAAATGAGTAGAGCCCCAAAGATTTCCAAGAAATAGAACCTTAGAACTGTTCCTGCTCTTTCGATCACACTGTGCCTTCTGGTAGTAGTCCAGGGAATAATAAAGGCAGTCTGCAATGTAATCTGCAGCCCTTGTAATGAATTTCTCCTTGCCTTGGAGCAACAGTTTCTGGTGGGAACTGCACATGGCCCTTGCTAGGCCTGGGTCCTTTGGGAAATGAAATGAGTATTGGCATTGTTTCTAATGCAGTTCACCCAGATCTAGGAGTAAGTCCTTACCTATTGCTCCACAGTCACAGAAAGAAAATATCCTGGGCAGATTTCTGAGCCCACATCTGTGACCTAATGCCAAGCACAAGCTACTGCTCTGGGCTATGTGGATAGGCTGAGAAAAATGAATATATCACTGGTCAACTGCCTGGACAGGATGGGTCACATCAATAAATCGCAGCTCTGAGTTCACCAGAAAACAGCAGCTCCCTCCTGGCCCTAGGCAAAGGCAAAAGGAGCAGGGCCAAGCCACTGATTTTTATGTGGCATCATTTCCAATTTCCTGACATTCTGGAGGAAGGGAAGCACTGCCAAGGTTACCAGAGCAGACGCAAGGGAGGGGTTTGTTTGTGGAGGGGTGCTGAGACCCAGGACCAGCCTGGTGGCCTGTGGCTGTGAATGCATGGCCCAGGCTGCAAAACAAGGGCCAAGGGAAATCAGAGATTCAGCTGTGGATCTGGAGTAGTGGGAGAGGCTGAGCAGAACATAAAGGAGAAGGAATGAAGCTGGTGAAAGGGGAGTAGGAAACCCACTGAGTGAGCAGTGGAAGTACAAAGAACATCAGGGACCTGGGTAGGAGCAATCATATGCAGGAGAGTGTGAGTTGTGATGGAGCTGAACTGAAAGGACCAGCTCCCACTAAGCTGCAACAAGAAATAGGGCTGGCTAAAAATACAGGGCCTTCGAGCAGTGTGATCCCTTCCTCAGGACACAACGCAGGCCACGGATGTGGGCAAAAAAAAAAAAAAAACAAACAGGTCAAGGAGAGCAACTCTTTCAGGACCAAACTTCTCAGAGCTGGCAGTGCTTAGGCAAGCAAGACTGTGCCAAGGCCACCACTGCACTCTCACCCTCCTTCAGACAGAACAACTCACCCTGGCTCCCTCAGGGGCAAATCCAGAAAAGGCTGATTTGGTCATTAATAACCCTGGTGAAATAGAACGATCCCGCCGAGTCCCAAAATCAGGGTGTGCAGGATGCAGCCTGAGGGCAGCTGAACTGGTGCTCTGTGGGTTGGCAGAGAGGGTTGGACCAGTGTGAGGAGCACATGGGGAGATGACTTAAACCACAGCTGAGGAGAGGAAGAGGAGGAGATGGTGAGGGCAGTGCCCACGGCTCCATCTGGGATAGCGGGAGAAGCAGCTCCACAAACCTGACCTGGAAAACCAGGGAACTGGGAAAGATAGTTTTGGTTTTGGAATTACTGCTTGGGAAGGAACAGTTCTTTCTGAAGCTTGGAAAAGGTGTGCTGCAGGCAGGAGAGGAACACAGGGCTGCTCTGATTCCACAGAATAGCTGAAGAGAGCAGGGATGGCTGCAGAGAAAAGCAGTGAATCCTGCACAGGTACATTGAGAAGGAGATTTCCAAAGAGGATATGGGTTGGAGCTGTTCCACAGGATTCCCAGGTGCCCTGTCCTGGGCTGCTGGCACCCACCACCTCCACTGGCACATGGGGAGACAGAAATACATCAGGCAGCTTTAAGAGCTGCAGTAGTGTCACACAGAAATGTCAGCTCGATTTCTGAGAGAGAAAACACCTATTGGAAAAATGAAGTGCGGGAATAAATATTTTTGATGTGGAGGAGGTTTAGCCTGATATTAAGAAATAAAACAGCCCGTCTCATGGCAGTTTGAACAAGGGCTTGTAACTGTGACTACGAGCAAACAAACTTCAAAAGGATCAATACTGGGCTTGAAAGCTTCCCCTCAGCTGGGAGCAGCAGCGCGGCGCTGCCATTACCGACGGGTAGACACGGCAGTGCTGGATCAGTGGGCACACCGGGCTCACAGGCTCTCCAGGGAAGGTTTAAAAATAAATAAATGAATAAAAAGAAGGCTGGTTATGAGTTATTTAAGCCTAGTTTGAGCCACAGCAATAACAAACTTATTAATTTTGTGCTTGTCATCACACACAAGGAACACCTGATAAATAATCAGTAAGAAATGATGTGTGAGCTCACACACTGCAAGGCTCACCACTAACTGATTTTGGCAATGAGATTACTTGGGATTTTCTCTCTTAAACTTGACTTACATAATTTTTCTGAGAAGTCTTCTTTTCCCTAGCACTTCCTGTGCTTCATTTCTTGCCAGAGTTATTTTTTACAGTTTGGTGAAAAAATCCTGCTATGGCAGCGCAAGAGTGATGGAAATGCTGCAGAGAAAGCACCATAATTTGAATCCCCAAGGGTGACCCACTTGCCTTTCCTTCTTTATCCCTCACCAGCCTTTTTGCTGTGGACTGCTCAAAACCTGCCCTTTTGCCTGGGTCAGGTTTGCAGAGAGAGTTGTTGCTGATAACTGAGCCCACCTCAGCTCCAGCACCAAATATAAGGAGATCAAATGATATTCCCAAGGTCAAAGGAGCAGCAAATGAGATGTATTTCCCACTCCAGGCCTCAAACCAGACCCTTTCCCAAACAGGCCACCTGTGCCACGCTGCTGCACTCGCTGGAGTGATGGCTCTGCTCCAGCTCTTTCACACTAATGGCTTTGGATGAAGCCAGCAGCTTCCAGCAAATAAAATCATTGACCAAACAGCCTCGATGGTCCTGGTTCACAGGCTGCAGGCACAGCCCGTGTGTGTACAGTCAGTCTCATTCACATGGTCCTCCTGGATCCACAGATATCCCCCACAAAACTTTTATAGAACCCATCCCACCCACGCGTCTCCTTTTTCCTCGGTGGTTCAGGCTCTTACCTCTGTTAACCCCAGCTGAAGCGATGCTTTGGCCAGTGGAGCCCCTGTGATGGGGCTGAAGGTGGGAAGGGCAGTTCTGGCAGATCAGCTGCAAGGATGAGGGCCCTCAATGGAGGCTTCAGCTGCTGGATGGTCTGGGAGGAGCTGGAACAGGGATGACTTTGGAAACAGGCAGGACCTGAAGAGAGGGCACAGCCTCAGCTCTCCCCCTGTGACCGACTCCCAGGAGGGCTGCGGGGTGCAGGGACACAGGGACAGGCAGATGGCAGGCAGGCCTCTGCATCCACGTGTGGGCAGCTCCTACCCTGGAGTGCTGCAGAAAAGCATTACACAAAGTGCATTTCTCGAGAGGGAAACAGGAGCTAAGGCTCTGAGCTTGCAATATTACCCACAGCCCCGGGCCCAGCTCTCCAGGTCTAACCTATATATATCTGTTCAAAGTTTACAGCCCTAACAATAGCTGAGCCCTGTCCTTTGCAGAGCCCTTCCCAACGTCCCCTCTCCCCACCAAACCTGACACAGAATTCTCCTATCACAGTGTGTCAGAACGCTCACAGTCAGGGACCCGAGTCGAACCGCTGGTTTCAACACCCTACCAAGAGCTACAAAAGCAGAATGAAAGAGGGAAATATCTAATGCTGCAAAGCAAACCAGCTGGGGGCTGTGCTGGAGGAGCTGCAGAAACCTTGCTGCCATGGGAGCCGTGCCTGCCCATTAACCTCTGCCCGAGGTACATTATGGCTCGTGCCTTAGATCCCAAGCACATGAACTGCAGTAACCCAGCGATCCAGTGACCCTGTTCAGGCTGCAGCATCGTGCTTGCCTCTGCTCGCCTCGGCTGGCACAGGGACAGACCCAGGGGTAAGGGAGAGCTGCTGGCTCAGCTGTGCACGTCCACTCACTCCAGCACCGAGGCTGGGCTGCTCTAGTGGGCTATTAAGGCTTTAACAGCTGGTCCTTTTTCACTTCCAAGTATCATTTAAGTTGGCACAAAGTCCTACAATAGCCTTGTAGATTGAAAGGGGAGAATAATCCTCTTTCTTGCGGCTTTTCAAGGTTTCTGTGTCCTTCCAGCAGCAAGGCAGGTAATGATGGAAGAACTCAAGCACCTCTTCTGTGAGACATTGATGTTATTTTAAACTGAAGTGGGTGTGAGCAGAGCCCCCAAATTCAGTGTAAGCACCTCAAGAGTCTGAAACACATGAAACATCTCTGGGCTATAAACTTTCATTGCTGCAGACAGACTATGAAAAGCCCCAGGTACAGCCCGGGCTCAGAGGCTGCTCAGCAGAGAGGGGCCAACACCCCCAGTTCCTTCTTTTCCCCTTAACGATCAGTGCATGACAGCTTGAGCTAAATTAAGCATGCTGGGAGGTAAAAATAGCACCAAGAGCTAATTAAAGCTCTTGCACTCCCCCGTGTCGGTGGGTACCTGAGCTGGGGAGGCAGGAAGCCACAGCTCTTCCCCCACTCCCACTCTTCTCACCAGTGCTGGCAGCTGGAGGGGTTTTATGAACATTTTCAGAGTGATAAATGAGAGAAAGGCAGAAATCCCCCGAGGGCCCTGGGCTCTCTGAGCACTGAGGGCTGCAGACAAGTGGCACACTGGGCAGGCAGCACGTGCTGGCCACGGCTGCCGAGACCCGCGTCCCCTTGGTGTGATTAAAGATGATGGATAGCAGGGAGCAGTGCCTTGTTAGCCAGGAGACTGCATTCCCTCTTCCCTGCTTAGAAACCGGCTGCACTGCAAAGCCTTGAGCAGCGAAACGATGGCGTAAACAAAGTGCCCAAGGGCCGTGCCATCCACACCTCTGGCAAACAACTTCATAACCCGGTGACAGTCACGGCTGCCACTAACCCCAGTGACCAAAGCCAGCAGCTGCTGCATCTGGCTTTGCTCAAGCATCTTGGGACACAGCTCCATGGAAGCTGTTGGTGATGTCTTCATGCACAACTCCCCAGGTCTGACGCTGAGCAGCCACTAAAGTTTGGTTCCATTTTCACATAGGAAAGGTCTTTGCTCGGTGCAGCTTGTTGGGCTTAATAATTAGGAGTATTAATGTACATAAAAAGTATTTATACATCACTGGAGGCATTAAACTTTCTACCAGCCAGATTTAGCAAGAGTTGTTACCAGCTCCAGTATTCAACAGTAAACGTCCCAGCAGACAGGGCAGGAAAAGCCATACATGACTTGGAGCAGCCTGAGAACAGGCACAGGCACCACGAGCCGGTCAGGAGGCCATGGGCTCAGCTGTCCTGCTCAGCCACATCCTGGGAAAGTCTGTGGGAACAGGCAGGGAATGGCCTTGGTCTCACTCTTCTCCATCCTTCCCCCAGGCCAGCACCTATTGCCAGGTGAAACTTGGCTTGGCTGTGTGCACCTGGTCTCTGCCTGCACTCCTCTTCCATTCCCTTTGCACCACCAGGTTCTTGTTCCTGTGGCACCCACCCACCAGCACCTCTCCTGCCACCTACATCTGACCTGATATTCCCAGCCAGAGCTGCTGCAGGGAAAAGGAACACCAGTCATAATCATTTCATGTCTCCCAGGAGGAAGCCAGGGCCACCTGTAGGGTTTTGAGGGTGAGCCAGGTCCTGCCCTGGCAGCCTCTGCTCCCTGCAGATGGGGATGTCATCAAGCAGCACTGGATGGGACTGGGTGGGAAAATGAATTATCCACAAGTTGTCCTGGGTCAGTGGGGGCATCTGCTGTGCTGCTCCAATAATGCCCTCAGTGCAGCCTTGGCACTGCTCTAACGAGGGTTTTCACTGATAAGCAATGATATCTCCCTCATTAATAGAAGAAAAACTGTAATTCCTCTCTTCCTAAAAGACCCCACGCAGACCCTACTCATCTGTAACATCCTATTTTCTGAGCCTGATGACAGCATGCGTGTTGTCCTTCGACAAATTCCATTTTGCCAGTAAATATTTTACTACAAATATCAGAGTGACTATACAGCTTTAAAAATCAGAGTGACCCCGACTCCAAACCATCTTTCTAGAATACACCTAGAACCCAAACTCTCTTTAATTTCAGTGAGATTAAGATCCCCAGATAACTAGGTGATGGGGTCGAGGCCAAAAGTTATTTTAAAAATGCCATGTTAACCCCGGGGTTTAAATCTTCCCAGCTGATTTAGGAACAGCTCCTGGTGCTCACTCCAGCCTCGCACAGCTCGCTGATACCATTGAAATCTCTGCAGGCTTGTGCATTATTTCTCTTTGTATTTTATATTCCCTCCCCTCTCCATAAATAAAGCTGAAGCTGCAAAAGCTGTGCTATGGATGCTGCCAGGTGGGAATTCATTCAGCTCAATGAATATATTCAACAGCAAGGGATCGGAGAAACCCCCACACAGGGGCATTTCTGTCCCCTGGATGTCACATGGGGCAGCCTGAGGGGAAGGTGTGCTGGCACAGGACGGGCTGCTGGGAGCCGGTCTCCTGCCCTTTGGCTTTTTACGTGGGTCAGGACGTGACAGGCTGAAATGTGCTGCTAAAACAGCGGCACAGGAGCCTCTGAAAGGAGCCCGGACGCGAGGCACTTGTGAAAGCAAAGGGCAGCAGTGATGGAAACATGGGAATGCTCCTCCAGCAAAGCTGCCAGCCTGGGTCATGCCACCGGCACTCACGGCTGCTGCAGGAAACTCAGCAGAAATGCCCCTTTTTAGCTGAAATAGTCCGTTGCAGTTGTCTTGCTGAAGCTGTGCTATCCTCAGGGAATGCGCCATCCTTGCTGCCCCTTCCAAAGGCTCACCTGGACCATGAAGGCACCGACGAACTCCGACGAGGCCTCCTCTCCCCCAGGGGGATTTGGGGGATGCAAGGGACACAGCGGTGCCGAGGTCAGACCCGCTCCCCGGGCACCCCTGGGGAGCTCCTGCTGCTCCGTGCCCGGAAGCCCCAGCCCTAAAAGCTGCAAAAAGCATTCCGCGTCAGGGGCTGATGAAGTTTTACGAAATGCCCGGCAATTAATCAAGAGCCAAAGGATGTGTCAGACTCTCCCTACTCGCCGCGCTGGCTGAACCACCACATTTCATATTTCACATTTCACCACCTTCCCCAGGCTGTGAATAAGGAGCGCGTGCGGCAGTGGGGACCGGCTCCATGTCCCCAATCCCTGTTCATATGGTAACACATGATCCAGCCCTTCCCCTCACCCCCCCGGCACTGTACTTCACTTAAGAACCAGGTCAGGTTTTTCTCAGATAGCCTCGCTCAATTCACACTCCCCTCTCCAAGGGGTTTGCTACACTGGAAAACATCCACAGCCTGACTTCCCGCAGATTTTATATTCCCTGGGAAAAATACACATCCGTTCCTCAGCAAAACGTTCAAAACTCGCCGCTGAGGACGGGGATGCTCTCAGTGCCCGAGAGATGGTCTCTGTTTGAGCAGCCTGGCAGGGAAAAGCCCGGGGGTGAAGAGCTCGGGGATGAAGCGCCGGGATTTTCCTGCTTCCTCGTGCTAAGGTGCTTCCGTCGGGAATCGGGCGAAGTCAAACGCCGCCGCCCGAGCGGTGCCGGTCCCCGGGCAGGGCACACGGGCAGGGCACACGGGCACCCGGCCGGGTCCGGCCGCGCCTGCC
>WEIT01021286.1:300787-361411 GCA_013389985.1 Dryoscopus gambensis
TTACTTCCCTCTATCCCTCCTTTCCCCGTTCCTGCCTCTCCTTTCACCCTTACCCCGTATTCCCCCACTTTCTCTCTATTCTTCCGTCTTTTCCTCCTTTCCCTTCTTTTGCTTCCACCCATCTGTCCCCAGTCCCTGAGCTGGTGGCTCCCGTTCACCACTGGGGCAGGGGTGGGAGCCAGCCCTGCTCCTGCCCCTCTGTGCCTCCTCCCTTCCCTGCACCCCACACCTGGAAAACTCCGAGTGCCGGGTGGGCTGCACTTCCCAGGACACGACTCCTTTGGGAGCTGGGGAAGGGAAAACTGGCTCCAGCCACCAGTGCCAAATGCACAGCTAAGGACACGGCGGACGGCGGGGAGGACTGGAGGGCAGCAAGCCAGTGTGCTGGAGAACGGCAACTTGGCAGGGCTGGGACCACGGCAGCGAGAGAGCCAGGGCTAAAGGAGAGAGGGACACGGGCAGATGCTGTGGGCCCTGGAAACCCCCGCCAGGCTGGGTGATTCAGCCGAAACACATAGAAAAGGAGAGGCAGAGCCAAGAGTAAGGATGCAGCTCCATGGAGGTGTCCAGCAATGGGACACTGCCTTGGATACAACGGGAAGGACAAGAACAGGGTCACGCACCGTGCAGGAACTCCGGCTGCAGGAGGTGCCAGCCCGGGAGCAGGGCACGGGGAGATCACGGACACCATCCCAGCGCCCAGAGCTCAGGATTGTGTGGAAATTTCTGCAGGGAGAGCTCAATCTCTGCAGGGGCTTGGCACACACGCCACGGTCCCCAGCTCCCAGTGTTCCAGCTAAAACGTGCTGCATCTTTGCCGAGGCGTCCCCAGCTAGCAAAACATGACTGCTTTAAATAGAATAACTCAAAATAAAGTGAGATATGAGATGCGGAGGAGGTGTTGTTGGGTGGCTTGTTTGGAATCAATGGAGCCGTGTGCTCGGGCTTGTTGAGCTCTGTTTGATTTGCAGAAAGAACAGAAGCTGATGCAGATGTGGAAGTTTCAATTTCTTCAACCGGAATGTGGTGGAGCCCCAAATAGGCAAGTTCCAGATCCAGACTGGTAGAAAACTGCCTCCCAGTAGGAGGTTTCTGGTTATTTGTCCTTGAGGGACTGCTCCAGATAAGTTCCTTCACACAAAGTTACAGCAATACTTCAATTAGAGTGAATTCAGCATGTTTTCCTGGGCTCTTCTTCACATTTGAGGAATAATTCGAAGCAGCAAATCCCTTGGGGGTTTGACAGTAAGGACAAAGCAGGGATTTGGTCAGAAGAATGGATTCTGTACTGGAAAAGGCAGCCAAAGGCACAATGCCCTCCAGGACTCCCGGGGGAAGAGGCTTCCCTGGGATGGAGATCATGAGCAGGGAATTACCAATAAAATCACAAAGCTACAGGAGGCTGGTTAGAACCGGATGTGCTATCAGGGTAGATAGTTTTAACACAGTAGTTGGCTGCTCATCATTTTTCTTTTCTTTGTATTATTAAAAAAAAAAACTCAAACAAAGCAGACCTTCATTTTTCTCCAGACAGACAACCTGCTCTGTTACTGCCTGGGCTCTGGGAGGATCATTTGAATACAACACAAATGAAGCTACGGCTCCCACAGTGACATAATTAACCATTACAGTGTGAGAGGCCCCCAGCAGCCAGGCATATAATCAATTAGAAATACACATTTTGAGCTTCAGTTTCCTCCCCTCCCCTTTGCCTACATGTGAATGTACTTGCACTGAAATACTCGGGTGGGTTTTCTGCTGCTGCTTGACCTGTGCAGCAACTTCTGCCGTGGCAAAGCATGTGTGCAATGCCCACAGTCACACCAGGAGCATTTCCCACAGGCATTCCAGGGCCAGCATGAAAGAGGGCACCAGTGATGCCTCTCAAAACCCCAGCAGCACAGCTAAACTCTCCTACCTCATTAGCAGCTCTCCAGAATTCCTCCTCATAACGTATTTCCCTGATGATGGGAAAAACCAGTGAAGTGGAAAATGCTTCTCTTGGACAGAAGCTTGGCATGGCTGTCCCAGACAGGACAATCAGCACTTTACATCTTCTCAGCATCCCCCAAACTTGGGGCAGGACTTTGCCAAAACCTGCAATAGCTGTTCTGGTTTATTGTTTCCCATAACACCAGCTGGTGTTTTTGCCTTCCCCACTTTTCACTGTTCCTTCTGGGCTCTTTCCTCCTGTGGATCCTCCTCCACAGCCACGTGAGGGGCAAGTGAAACTGGGTGGGACCTTGCCCATCACAGGATGTTCCACAGCTGTGCCAGACTCTGCAGGGCTGGGCTCTGCCCCAGCCAGAGCAGCTCTGCCAGCCTGTGCCACTGCAGCAGCCTTTGTACCACACTTAAATCAGCGTGGAGGTTTGAATCTCCACGGACATCTCAGCAGCAGCTTTTAGGATGCACCCAAGGTCAAACCTTATTACTGAGGAGGGATTTGAGCTCCGTTAGTGGCTCAGAACAGAAGTGATTCATTACAGCAGCTCTCCCTGGGCTGTCAGCAGTGCAGGGGGGTGGTGGGCCCGGCTCATTTCAGCTACAAGAGTTGGATTCTGACAGGTGACATCTGCAGGGATGCTTTTCCCTGGTCTTTTCCCTTTCAGTGGAAGCCACCTTGAAGGCACTCAGGTTATCATGAAATAAAAGGTCTGGTCCTGTCAGCTTGGGCCACCAGCCAGTAGGAAACCTCAGGTTTGCCTCCCCTCCTACTCACTCAAATTTGCTCCGTGCTGAATTATCCGGACAGCAAATCCAGCCAGCAAAGGGCAGCCACCCCTGAGACCACCCATGGCTCTGATCTGGTGTCAGACAAGAGCTCCTGAGCAACTTTCCCTGCACACCAGGCTGTGAGAAGCATTTTGGGCACAGGGAGGGAGTTCTGCCTCAGCCAGCGGTTGCACTGTTTGCCCGAGGAGAGCGAGCAGGTAAACGCAACAAGCTGGGATGCTGGAGCTGCTGTGACTTGTGTGGGAGGTGACGGATGCTCTATGCCAGCTGCCTCGGCTCTTGCTATTTTTTTGTCATTTCGTGGGCAGCACGGCCGGGGGGAGGCTCGGGGAGACGCCGGAACACGGCAGAGAGGCAGAGCAGCCCCGGCACAAGGCTCAGGAAACCCACGGGGCAGCTCCCAGAGGCTGGGAAGCACTTGCTCGGGGAGACCTTTGAGATTTTTGTTTCTCATGGATGGTGTTTGCGGAGTATTCCACACTGGACAGCAAAACTGGCATCAGCAGGTTGGATTTGGGATCCACATCTGCAGCACCCAAGGCTCCCGTGCAGGTGGGACAGGCTGCTCCAGCCGGGTCCTGGGGTGTGGAAGGAGTCAGCACAACTTCTGCTCCTTATCCCAGCAGTGCTATTGTTTCATTTTTCAAACACTGAAAACAGGGAAGGATGTAAAACTCACAGCACCAGAGAACACCAGCCCTTCTCCTCTCTCCCGGAGGGTTTTCACATCCCGCTTGCACCATGACTAAATTAAAGGAATTAACTCCGTGGGCTGTTGGAGCTGCAGCTCCATTTGATGCTTCCCCTGCACATCCCTCTGCCTGGATCCGCTGCTTGGGAGGAAGCTCAAGGAGAGGTGCCACATTATTTTTAACCCAGCACCCACATGCTGTGTGAAAGCCAAAAAAAAAATAAATGTGTGGAGCCTTTCGCAGCCTCCCCGAGCGGCTCTGACTCACGGAACAACAAAGGCACACGTGTGAATGGAAGTTAGAGATTTTATTTAAAATAAAATACCCTCTGTAATCATATGGGGCTAAACTGAGCTCATAAAATGAGGAGGATGTGCCAGTTCAGGAGTTTTGCCAGGTGCAGCCTGTAGCCCCCGTGGTGTTCCAGGGCTGGCAGGCACCAGCACCCAAGGCTGCCCGGGAATCTGAGCACCTCCACAGGGGAGGGAAGGAGGTCTGAGAGGGCAGGGATCCCCCACGTTCCACCCTTTCACCGTGTAGGGCAGTGCCCTGCAACGAGACAAGCTGAATNCAGGCTGCCTGGGAATCTGAGCATCTCCACACAGGAGGGAAGGACGAAGCCCTGCAACGAGACAAGCTGAATTGATTTTCTCTCCCTCCTGGTGTTTTCTGTTACCCTGCTGCACAAGGCGAGGAGGTTCCACCAACTCACAGGTTCCCTCTGGGAGCTGTCCCTGCGACTGGACCCATCCAGGTTCCCCAGCACCGCCCCACTGCAGCCACCCAGGCTGGCTGGAAAGCAGCTGCTTGCAGGATGAGGGATGGCTCTGGCCACAGCAATCTGATTTCAAAGGTCATGTTTTGGAAAGAAGTTTAGATGACATTAATTATTAAAGCCTCGTAACGCTTGTATTAAGGGTAATAGTTTTCCGTGTGATTTATATAGCACTGAAATTCATTACCAGTCTTTTAATGATGTTAGTGTCAATCAGAACAAGAATGCTAAATGACTTATCCCAAAAGGACCAGGAACTGATCCAAGGAGTTTTGGGATGCTCTCACTGCTGGCCTTTCCTTCCTTCCACCCTTGCACTCCTTGCTGGTAGCTTTTATAGCTGTTTCTGATGGATTTTTCCTGAAATCAGTGTCTCAGACACGATTACACTTGAAGGAGAAGCAAACGAATCCTGTTAAGAGAGTGTTTTTCTGGAGGTGTCACTGAAAATGTTGAAGCTTTAATGAGGTTTTATATAAATTGTTGTGGAATGTTTATATGGATTAGGAAGCCTCCCTGTTATGGGCACTGAGTTTTATGGAGTGTTCTGAGCAGAGGAGAAGGTAAGGGGGGGTGGATCAAGTAGGAAAATATCTCAAATAGGAAAGATAGGACAGACGTGGACCAAACTCTCTGTCTCTCTCTGACACACACACACACACACAATTCATTGCCAGCACGTGAAGAGATGGGTGAAGAGATTTTTGTCAGCCTTGATGGGCGAGAGTAAGATATAAAATATTTCTGAGCAAACTTCCACAATGGGATTGTTTGTTTGGATTTTTTTCCCCCTCACCCAGGTATGGTGATTTAAATTGGCTTTGGAATTATTCCCTCTCCTTCACCACATGTGCAACAACCTCTCCTGGGGTAGGATGGCAGGCACTGGTTCAGGGACCAGTAACGAGCACTGGAAGTGGCAGCTGGTGTCTGACACTGTCACCCTGGCAGCAAATGCAGCAAGTCCTTGGAGAAGGAGACAGCACTGACTCATTTCCCATGAGATCTGCCTCATTCCACGCCCTTCTTTTGGAAAAGCAGGGGGGAAAAAAAAGCAAAAAAGAAACCTTTGCAGGAAACTTTGTGGGTTCAGCCCTGCCACTGACTGGGCTCCTGATCAGATCCCCAATTTCTTTGGGTGCAGCACCACTTCGGGAAGGTGACAAGTGACAGATGCAGCCAGGGAAAACATCCCTTTGAGGACAAGCCACCCACACACGGCAACAGCTGTCCTGATTTGGGCCCCTGATTGATTTGCCTTTGCTTTACCATGGCTCCCCAGGGAGCAGGTGGGATTATAATTACCTCGTGGTAATTAATGCAGTCATCGTTTCAGCTACCCAAGCAGTTCTCAGAGGAGCTGGTTTTATTTGCAGCTCACACACCAGCTCTGCAAAAATATTCTGAGATTTCTGAATCAAATACCCAAATCTCTAAAGAGAGGCTGGGGCTGGGGGAGGCAGGCACGAGCACTCGGTGTGATTTATCATGCTGGAAATATTCCTGATGGAGATGCTCTCACGCATGGATGTGGCAGGCATGGAGAGCTTCAGCCGCTCCTGCAGAAGCTTTTAACACTTCATTTCCCCCAGAACCACCAGCCTCATCTTGCCTGCTTAGAATAAGTCAAACAAAGATGCACTGTTACAGATATTTTCCCTTTTTCCCCACCCTGTCACAGTGTTGAGCCTCACACCAGAGCAGCCCACGCAGGCTCTCAGCACCCTGTTGTGACAGCTGACTCATCCTGCTGGGAGCTGGGGGATTGTCCTGCTCATGAGACCACCAGTGTGAGGTGGGAGGGTGCAGAGTGTGGCCGTGGGGTGGCCGGGGGCTCTCCCACCCCTGTGAGTCCATCTCCAGCTGCCCATGCCTCTGCCAGGCTTGTCTTTCCCCAAGGAGAGCGCTCAGAGGTTCATTCATGTCCAAGCTCTCACTCCAAAAGCCAACGGCCCCATGGGCAGGCACTGTGGTGGTTTGGCACAAATCTTGCCCAGCCAAGGGGCTGGAGGGGCAGCTCTGGCAGAATGGAGAGCTGAGGACCCCCTTCCTCCTGCCCTGGAGGCATCAACTCTGTGTCCACGAGCTCAGGGCAGTGATGCCTCCCCAGAGTCCCCGTCCTGCTCTGCAGAAAGCCCCCAAGGTCTGAGATGTGTTCATGGGCTTCAGGAGCTGAGCACGTTAGATGACAGATGTGTAGAAACCTGGAAACACTGACTCTTTGGGAAAAACCCTGGAATTTCAACCATTCCTTTGGGCAAACTCAGCCAGACTTCTACAAACTAAATGAACCCAATAACTGAATTAGCATGAGACTCAATCCTGTGGGAGCAGGCAGGAAAGGGGGCTGTCTGACAGGTTGTCACAATATTTGGACATTGCTTTCAAGTTCTGAAAACAAACCATGTCAGTGCAAACGAGGCTGGTGGACGGGGGGTGAATGTGGCTGGTGGGACTGGGAGGTCGTGTCCTGTCCCCCAGGAGTGCTAAACCAGACACTGAATTGCAGAGGAGGGTCCCTGATGGTCATCAATCACTGCAACAGCCCCTCTTCCCAGGGAGGAGCGGCGGAGGCTGGAATGAACCATCCACAGCTCACACACTCAAAGTGACAAATTAAATTAGAGTTTTCTTGGGTCTGGCTGCTCCCAAGGAGGGCACATCCCTCCAGCACCAATCTCACATCAGGCTTTGAACCAGACCCTCCAATCTGAGACCTCATTTGGCTCCTGGGGCTGTTTTTCCCTGTGGCATCCACACCTGGAGCAGCCCCACACCACTGAAATCCTCTTCCAGATACATCTTTTCCCCAGTTAAGCCTTTTTTCCCCATCATGATTCATCAACAAGGATTAAAAATGAGCCCAGGTTAAAATTTTGTGCCTGAATGAAGAATGAAGGTCCAGACTGAGCAACTTCTGTGGCTGATCACACCAACCCCTCTGCAGCCCCTGGCCTCGGGGGAGTCAGTTTTGAAAGGAAATTTCATAAAGGTAGATCAAACTCTCACACAAGTAATGATCAGTATTTTTATTCATACACACTTGCTTTGAAACTACAATTAATACTTAACAAAGGCGTTTCATGCAAACAAAGATTGAAGATACTGCGAATTATGTAACAAAAAAAAAAAAAAGATGCCATAATTTGTACATCAGTCTTGCCCACTACACTTCCAATGTTTGGTTTTCTTTTAAATCATTTGAAAAATGAATGGCCTCTCCAAATTTTCTGGTAGCATCTTGCAGATAAATGATACGAAAATAAATAATGTTCTCCTCTGTATAAATACAACATTTGGGACTTAAAATAATATTAAAAATATTAATGAGTTCAAGGTGATTTTACCCCATGTTTAAAAAAACCCATTAAAGTAACACACAGTAATTTGAGAAGTTTCAGGTGTTCTCTGTATTCTTATGCAAAACCAGAGTGTTGGGGGATGCACATTTTAAAAACAGCCAATGAGCTTCATTTTGTTGAAATCAGGGCTTTTCACATTCATTTTGACAATACAGGAGCGAATAAATGAAAGGCTTGGTAGGGAACGAGCCATAGATTCAAGTTTTATTACCCCTGCAAGAACATTGTTTCTCTACTCCAAGGCCAACAATGGGCACGAACACATAATATAATGAATATTTTCAGTGACTTGGGGCTCTTGGCCAAGCACTCAGCACCCAGTGATCTGTGGATCCCCGGGTGCCTTGGAAGCCAAGCCAGGAGTGTGCGAAGCTCTGGAAGGACGGAGCCCTCGGCAGTGTTGCCTCATGGGGTTCAGAGAGAAGGAAAAGAAATTCAAACAGTTCTCAGGAAAATGTTTGTAAAGATCAGGAACATCATTTTCCTTTCTATTAAAGTGTTCCTGTCATTAATAATTATAAAAGTAATGAAACATCAGCTGCAGAGTGTCTAATGTAACCAGAGTGAGAAATGAGCTGCAATGGCAGCTGAGTGTCAATGTTGTTGCTACTCATCCTGCACTGTTTCAAATCATTAACAGACTTGATTTATTTATTTAGGTCAACTGACATCAGTGGTACAAAAAAACCAGCTTCTGGAGCAGTTTTCTTTTAAATTTGAGCTACGGTGTCACAGACAAGGAAAAAAAAAAGCACAGAGACACATTTACAATACAGAAATACATTAAAATACCAACAGAAAATATCGAACTGTCATGGACGGACCAGCTGCACAAAGAACAGAGCTCCTCCTCCAGCAGGAGTCAGTAAAAACAGTACTAGAAAACAGCTGTGCTGACTTCATTTACCCAAAGGGAATCCCCCCCTCCAATAATCAGTTCTGCTAAGACTTCCATCGACATGGAATTTTTAAATTGCACATAAAAATCTCAGTAGCTGGAAAAGAGGTTAAATGCAGCTGACCTACACCATCAGCAAGCATCACTCCCTGCCACACCCTGACTCCAGGCACAAAAGCTGGACTCCAGATTCTGTAAGAAACATTATCAGATCTGATTTTATTTCTCTTCAAACCGTTCCAGCAGGGTTACTAAAGTTCTATAAAAAAGTAGAAAGAGCATGGTATAGCCAGCAGTACCATGTGAATCCAAGAAGCTGATTTAATATTAAAAATGATAGTAATACTTACACAGCTCTTTTCAGGTTAAAAGTGAATTAGAAACGTTGCCTAAGAAGTCCTCACCCCTCCCTGTGAGGTCACTAAGTATTATTACCCCCACTCTGCAGATGAGGTAACTGAGGCAGAGAGGCTGACAAGTGGCCCTCTCCCTCTCAAGGTTTTCCTGGGAACAGGAGGGCTGTAGTGCACGGTGATTATTCCTGATAAGGCTTTTTAATTCCCAATTGTTACTGGCACAGTGAGGGAGTCATGCATGTTCATGGAGTCAAATCTTATTTCTGCAACTCAGCGATTTCAGATCCCATCTACGAGTGCAGGGCCGAGGGAAAAAAGGGCTTTTAGCTTGTCTACTTTTTGACTGCTTGGCAGCTCAGCGCCCACCTACCGAGGGGACACATCAAACACAGCCCACACCCACCTCTGCAAAGACACAAAAACCCCTATGTACAATAACTTGTGCTAATGACTAAAAGAACTGAAAATCACTTTAAATATTTCCAGAAGTTTCCTGGCAGGTCCGAAAGCCCACTGTAAACTCGACAGACTGTAAGTATGCTTTCTACTTGTATCAAAGCTTTATTATTTGATTATTATTACTATTATTATTATTATTTCCAATGCTATGCTTTGCACAATAAGGAGGATCTGCCCCCCCTGCTCACTGCATGTGTCTCCTATGGTGTTTAACTGGGATTGCATCTGGAGGCACTGGCTCAGAAGACACTTTCCAAGTGGTACCACTCCATCCTTGGACACGGCATCTTTCCAGCTAGAAGCCAGCTTCCTCTCTTGCTCAACCTTATTAATTTTATAGAAGCCTAGCATTATTGAATTGGATTCACCCCAAAAGACAGGATGGATTTCAAAGGCCAACAGCATTCAGACGTGATGAGTTTTTTTTAAACTAACAGCTGATTTCCAGAAGAATTTTCTTCAGTTTGTAAAAGGAAATTCAATCGTATTTCTGGAAAGAATGAAGGATCAGAAAGCTAAACGGCATTTCTCCTCCAGGCTGGATTAAGGAGGAGTATTTTGTTATGGGAACGTACTCTCTCCTTCTCACAGATGTGCCAACCTTGCTCAGAGCACCGAGCCTGGCCCGTGGGTGAAGTGGTTGTCCTGGAATCCCACCAGCCTGCTCTGGAGACTCAAAGGTGCACAAAAACACCCAGATGCTTGAATAATGAAGAAATTTGCCTAGGAGCCAGTTAAGTCCCATTTGATCCCCGAAACCCCCCTGGAAGTTTTCCATGGCAGACCTGAGTCTCCCCCAGCAGGAATGAGGCTGCCCTGGAATTGTCTGGCACTCGAGCCCAGGGATGGAAACACAGTTCCCAAAACTTCCACCCGAGCTTTAGTGCAGTGCAGTTCTCAATTACAGCTCCCAAAACTTCCACCCCAGCTTCAGTGCAGTGCAATTTGCCTTCTGGGAATCTTGGTGGCAACGTGGGTGTTGGGATTACAGTTGCTATCGAACATAAGTGAAAGAGAAGAAGCTCTAATGCCTCTCCTTCTGTTGATACATGTTCTCTAGAAAACCAAGTATTGTGAAAAATAGTATATAAATAACATCTGTCTCCAAAAAGATATGAAAATCCTGGCTGCATACTTCAGGTTTTCCTTGCCATTATAAATTTCTGGATTCTAAGCAGCCAGCCAGAGTTCTTGGGAAAGGTCAGAGCATGAACCTTCACATGTGAGGGCATCAGGAAGAGCAGAGAGGGGTAACACAACTAATCCCTGCTTTATCCAACCCTGCCTTGCTCCTGCAGGATCCTTGAGTTCACAGTACCTTTTCCTAAGTGTTACAGAAACCTCCAGAAGACAACACGGATGTCACAAGCCCGGGGACCTGAGGTAACGACGTTAAAGAGGAACTTCTGCTTCTACATCAGAAAAACTGGGAGACAAACACAAGGGCTGAAGAAACTGGTTATGAGAAGTAGCCAGAAGATGAGCAGCTGTCCCAGGGTCAGACCAGCCCCGTGGTGCCGTGTCCTGGTGTGAGCAGCACGGATTGTGCTGTGCCAGCAATGGGACTTCCCTGGACAACTCCGATGTCACCAGGAAAACAGAACTGTGGGAACATCTGCCCAGGGGATCTCCTGCCTGGGTGCTGGCTTGGTTCAATTCTGCCCCTGTTCTGCTTTGCTTACTCCCCAGACCTGTGTCCTGGCTTTTGTCCCATTATTTTCCTTTTTCAAAAGTGTCTTTTCCACTTCACATTCTTAAAACAAGCACAGTGGCACCTCTTGGCAGACTGGCATAGCTGAGAGCCCCTTCTTATTAAAATCTGAGACTCAGTAATCTGTTATCTTAATTCAATCTATTGTCTTCTACAGCGTGATACCCAGATTTTACTAAACATTGGCAGGCTAATAATATTCAGAAAAAAAGAGAGAAAAAGTCATGAATGCTGCACTAGGCCACACGCTTTATGGCGAATACCATCATTTTTGAAATATATAATACACAAAGGAGAAAATGAACTCCCAGTCTTGGCTGACAACAGATTCGACACATAACAGTTTAAAAATTTCACTCCTAAAATGTTTGAAAAGTTTGGAGTCCCATTTGTTTAGGCAACAGTCTGAGTCCCTGTCAGTTGGCCGACGCCCCTGGTGAGCCACACCTTGGGGTGTCAGGGTTTGATCACTCCAAGGTGCTCCTCGTGGGAGCCGGGGGTACAAAAGGACTAAAACAGGGCAACAGTTGGACTCCTGGAGTGTGGAGATTGCACACCCTGGCCCCAAACCCAGGCTTTCCAAGGGCCCTGCGGGTGCAGAAGCACGACACTGTGGTCCTTCACATCCAACCACGCTTCCCTCGAAACTGCCCAACCCACCCAGGCCACCCCGCGAGGTGCAACCCAGCCCCCTGGCTACCACCTGGCAGGATTGGGTCTTTCTGACAGAGTCTTTGGCACAGGTTCTGTGTTTTATTGTCATAGAAGATGATTAGAAAGTAGGTTCCCCTCCCGCCCCACCCCACTCCATTACGTATTCTGGTATAAATTGAAGTCTTTTATGGCAAATATCTTACTTTTTGAGTATGTTTACATGCTGGAAAAACTGTAACCAGTCTGCATGCAGCAACAGAGACATCATGCTTCTGGCATCATCATGCACATCTGACAGACAAAAAGTGCCTGTGGCTGCTAATTGGATCAAGGCAGGAGGGAAAAAAAAAAGGAAACGCACCAACTACTATTTTACATGCTGTAACAAAACCAAAATATGCACAAAATGTTATTTACTGATATTTGAGTTAATATCTTCTGGTAAGTTGTAAGAGGAAATATCAAAATTTTTTATCTAAGTGATAGGAGAGGAGAAGATTGCATTAATTACAGTGTTCATCATTGCAAATAAAGTCTATTTCCTTCTCTGCAAGTAATAAGCAGATGTGAAATGAAAGCCTAATTTAACCTCGTATAAAACCTGCAGGTAGCAATTATTATTTAAAAGTATATCTACTTCAAAAAAAAGAGATTATACCCTAAGCCAGTAACAATATTCAAAACCTAAAGTAAAAATCAAAACAATAGCAAGGAAACATTTAGCTAAATCTAAATGTCATTCAGAACAAAAACTTTCACAAATAAAGCACAAGTTATTTTATAAAATTTTTATAATACTCTTTATGCTTGATACGATTATGTCAGTAATATAGATCTGCTTATTATTAACCCTTATTAATAAGAGTTATTACTAAACATGCAAAATTCATTGCATGAAGCATATGTAAAACGTAGTAAATTCCATTCTATCAATAAAACGAGTTTTAGGTGCTGCTTCTTTCAGGCTTGATTATTCTACAGCCCAAAGTTTTCTGAATTAAAACTGATTATTTAAGACTAAATCTCACTTGATTTTCATGAGTTATTCTGCAAAAATCAGGAAGTCACTCGGGGCTGCAATTTTGGTTAATTTAGTATACATAATACTTTCTTCAATTTACTGCCCTACACTGCAGACTATAAATAAATATATGTAAATAAGATTTAAGGAATTACAGTTTTGTTTTACATTCCAGGTTAATAAATTTCATAGTAAAATGTTGGTATTAGAACCAGTTAACAGTAAACTCGAGGAGTGGTGTAAATTAAACCAACTGAACAGACAATGGCACCCTGGATCACAGAATAATCTCATGGAGATTAAAATTCACAAAAGTATTATTAAAATTATTACTATTATCATTATTATTATTATTATTAAAGACAAAATTTCACCCTTGAGTTTATGACATGCTACTCTTAGCAAAAATCCTAGAGATGTGGCCACCACCCGAGCACTTCTATCTGGGACCTTACAGGATCAGTTCGCCAGCTCTCAGGTCTAATTTGATTTCATT
The DNA here is from genome assembly GCA_013389985.1 of Dryoscopus gambensis. Taxonomy (NCBI): domain Eukaryota; kingdom Metazoa; phylum Chordata; class Aves; order Passeriformes; family Malaconotidae; genus Dryoscopus; species Dryoscopus gambensis. The sequence continues at coordinate 313,948 of WEIT01021286.1, forward strand.
CCCCCACCCATTCCCAACTTGGTTTTTTTTCCCTGCCATATTTTCCAGACACTTTCAGCCATGTTTTTGCAACACCTCTGCCCCCAGAGCTGACCCTGCTCAGTCTCTGGTGCTGCTGCTGCTGCCCCTGAAGTCTCTGGGGAGCGCAGGGAGGACGCTCCCACCTCCCAGCATCTGCCCCCAAGGAATAAATACTCGAGGTGGCTTCTCATTCAGACCACGTGTTAGATTTTTTTCCAACACAACAGAGTGGAAAAGGGAGCAAAAGGACAGTGGGAAGTTACAAAATATAGAACGTACCAAAACATGGGTAAGTTTCGACAAGTCAGTGGCAACTTCTAGAAGAAAAAGTGGGCACCGTACACTAATTTATCTCCTGTTAAGACAACATTGCTGTTGCAAAGCCCAAATCCTGACTAAGTGGCCCTTCCCTCATCTTACACCCTCTAACCCTACAATTTCCAGGCCCAAATGGAATCAACAAGAAGAAAGCCTAAAAATTGTAGGGTTACAACTGTTCCCCACGGCAGGATTTGTTCTGCTGTTTCATGCTACATTTTCTACAACGGGGTGCACGAACTGGGGGTTGACGTAAGAGAACCCTTCAAAATCTGTTTGGTCTATGTTAGCAATGACCAGCTGATCTGGAGGCGTCAACACCGGCTGTCCTCGTGTGAAGAACTTATCGAAGTTTTCAGCCCCTTTGCCACACTGCAAGGAAAGAGAAGAACAGAAAAAAGGCTCAACAAAGGCAGCAATACATTGGCACAGTTGTCAGGATACATGCAAGGCTTTCCTTTGTTTCTTATGAGTAGCTGAGAGGAAATTTTCAGGTATTTTGACAAAAAATCCCAGACAAACAGAGAAGTTTTAATAGCTGAATCCTGATGAAAAGCACTCAGAAAGGTTTCCATCCATCAGCGTGAGGTGATGAGATAAAGAGGCTTAAATATTCAGAATTACTGGGATACAAAAGGAAAAAGGAAATATTTTTATAAACATATGTTGGCAAGAGATACTTTCTTTGTCAAGTTGTTTCATTTTTTTTTAAAAGCCTTACAATACAAAATTAAATTTTTCGTGTTAGTCTCTGTTTCCTTTATAATCTGCAAAAAGCTTGATTCAATTCATTTATATGCTTTGATTCTTCCCTGAACAGCCTATGAACTCCTGTAAATTCATAAATGACAGTAGGGCCTCAGTCCTTGGGGCGGCAGGAGGGCTGGGCAGGGAGCACAGCCCGGGACAGGTCCTTGTTACAAAACTGCTATCACAGGTTTCCTCCTTTATTTTCATGAGATTCTCATTTTCTGGCAAAGCCCAGCCAAGAAGGGGGTTAAATACAGCCACAGTGTGAGCACAACTCCTTCAGAACAGAAAACAAAAGAAACCAGGTTTGTAGAAAGAAGAGTTTTGAGGAATGCAGGAAACACTTGATAAGCAGGGAAGTATGATCAGAGGCATGCTAAAAAATAGGAAGGTGGTACCAGAATGAAATTATCTTGTGTGCAAGAAAAAAAACGAATATTTGAGGAAAATTAGGCGTTGAATAGTGTGGAGAGGTGAGGAGGAAACTGGTAAATGTGCTCATCTCAAAACTACTGTAACAGATCTTCGGACAGAGCAGGTGTGTGATAGAGGCAGTGCATGTTTCTTCCTGCTGTTCCTGACCCTTTCCTCTCTGTCCATCCCTTCAACATCCCTGCACGTGGACAGAAAGGGTAACATTACATGATTACCTTCAGACTCAGAGGATAACTCGGAAAGGACAGAATAAGGCTCGTACAGCAGACCAATATTAAATATTGATTTTTTCTGAATTAATGCAACACGAGTAAATCTGTGCATTGATAGGAGGATGCACTGCAGAGGGGCCCACTGAGGGGATTCAGGGTGAGAGGTTTGGCTCTCCTGGAAACAGCCCAGCCACTGTTTCCAACCTTCCTACAAAGCACCTGGCAGCTGCTGGGCTGGACCTGCCATCTGAGCTGAGCTGCAAAGAACTTCTGCTGCCTTGGGCACACGTTGGTTCCTATTTCAGACAACGAGCACCTGCTCAGGCCCTGGAGCCCAGGGCTCACGGAGGGCACTTGTCCAGTCTTGGAAGAGCACAAGCAGAGGGACACTGCACCGTGGTCAAGCTAATTCTGCTTTCTCCACCCAGGGTTCTGCACCCCTCATCAAACGCCCTGGTGCCCACTGAGCCTCTGCATTTTGGGACAGAATCTCTGAAGAACAAGAATGAAAGAGCTGAATCTTGACAAGAGAAAAACTTCTGAATCGTTGGCATGGTAGTTGATGTATCCCCAAATGAAATCAAATTAATTTAGAGCACAACAGCCATCTCAGAGCAGCCACAAAAGGGTTATTCCTAAAAAGGGAAGTTTTTGCTACAAAGATGTTCTACAGATAAGCACCATCCTGCAACAAAATTATCCTTTTTTTTCTTTTAAAATTTTTTTTCCTCTTCTTTTTTTCAACAAGTGGAAAGTATTCAAACAAGCTGGATATTGAAACCAAAGTTCCTGAGTCCATTAGGTCTCTCACTATTTATACTAGGAGAGGCTAAGAAATTAATCACGTGAAATATGAGTTTATTTTGGGTGTAAATACAGTAACTTATAAATAAATTTGCACCTTCAGTTATGTATTTGTCTTCACATTAAAGAGTAGCACTGCTACTGTGAACACTAATGCAGTATTAGAGTACAACTGAAATTACAGGACTCCTCAAACTCCTAAACTTGGAAATATGAGTAAAATGTCCTTCTTGCCAAATAATCAGTCGATGCCTGTAAGCTGTGAAATGCCAGTCTGAAAGGGAACACCTTATTTACAGCACCCAACTGCTGACCCAAGATCTGCAGCTCTGTGTTCCAGTAAGGGCTGTGGAAGCAGCAGGATTGCTCCTGCAGGAAGGTGCTTCTAGAGAAGATGAACCTACAAGAGTTTCCTGAAAAAACCCACCCCAAACAAAGCCTATAAATACATCCGTATCTTCAAACAGGTTAAGGATTGTGTGGTTTTTTGCTTTCTAAAATCAATATCCATCCCTGGAGAGATTTAAACGGTGTGTGGATGTGGTGTTTAGGGACACAGATTAGTTGTGTGCTTGGCAGTTCTGGGATAATGGTTGGACTGGATGATCTTAAAGGTCTTTTCCCACATAAATGATTCTATAATTGTATGATACTGATATAAATAGAATCAGCAATCACCACAAATGAGTTGTGCATAGGGTATGTAAATACTAGACTTGGATTTTAAGTTATTTTTGTCTGGGAGAGTCGGGCTCTGTGTGAATCCGCCTCGGTGTGTTTTAATAGCAGCCTGTGCAAACAAACCAGGTCATGATAACCAGGGAGACAGCACAGCTGCTCTGAGGAGGAGCCAGGATCTGCCAGGGAGCTGTGATGGAACCAGACCACACTCCAAGCTTTTAGCACCTTCATGCTGGTGTTACTTTTAACTTCAAGGAGAGCCGAAGCACTCAGCTCCTGAGCTAATAAAACTTACAGATGTGAAGGTGGATCTGCTTTATGATCAGCTTTAAATTTGACTTGAGAACCATGTAATAAAAATCCTCCATAAAATATGCTCTAGAGAGCAGCTCCCCTTTGCACAGCCAGCTCTGGATTAGGCAGGACTGGCAGCAGCACCACACAAGTTCTTCACTTATTTACAGCCTCCCCTGCATGCAAAATCCACGCTGTAGCAAAAGGGTATTTCCTTTAGCACCAAACACTGTTCTCAGCTGCAACTCTCCTCCTGGTGATGTGAAAAAGTCATTTTTATGACAAAAGTGAAGAATAATGTGGATATTGGCGTCCCTCTGTGTCTTAGTTTGTGATACCTCACTGGTGTGTCTGTATGGGCAAACAGATCAGGGTACAGACCAGTCACTGTGCACCTGAGGTGCTAAAGCCAGCCAGGATTCTCAGCTGAAAAATAAAAGGGTTAGAGAAGAAAGATTCAATGTTAGGACATAACAATCTACAGCTGTTCCTTAAAGCTTGTATTCTTGTGTGCAAAGTCTTCTCTTTGCCTGTCAATAAAGCACAGTACATGCTGAAAGAAATTCTGGCTCAACAAGCAAAGCTCTTCCAATTCTATTACGCAAACAGCTCTCAGGGTAAGGACATCTTTCCACTTGCCTGGATTTCTAAAATGTTCCTGTAGATACATGTGTGCAAACCAGTAATAATCATGGAAAATAAACCAGGGATTATTCTTACAAACTGAGCAGACATTGCTGTAGGATGGGGAATAAAACCCCCTTTGCTGGGCAGCCAACCTTGGAGGAAATTCACCCCTCTAATCCAAATCCCTCAGTCAGATCCCGACTTCAGATGCTGCTCAGAGGAGAGTTGTTAAGCACATTTATTACCAGTCTCAGGTGGCTGATGTGGGTGTGCCAGTTTCCCTGCTTTCAGCTCCTGATGCTGTGCGTGACCATCCAGGCAAGGCTCAAACCACTCAGATGATTTTTCGTGAGGCCCAGAGTTCCTGGGTTACAGCACGTGGGGCCAAGCATGAGCAGGCTCACAGACATGTCTGCCCTGATCCAAATGCCTCATTTTAGCTGTGCCACAGGTATGCAGCCCCAGCAGCAACCCCACCCTGTAGAGGGGGATAGGCCTGCCAGGCCTCTCCCTTGGAGAGAGGGCACTTGAGTTAGGGTGAGACCCTGAGGAGGGGAACAGGCTCACCAGATCCTTCCCTTGGGGAAATGCCCTTAAGGTGGGCTATGATAAATTTACCCTAACCATCCCCAGGAAAGAAAAAACAGCTCTTTAAGGTACAGGATGATCCCATCATGCTTTGGTACACATGTAAATCCTTTGTAACTCATTGGTCTCTCCCCCGGGCACCACCCCTGCTCTCCCCCATAAAAGAGAGGCTTCTCCCCCAGCTCAGGAGGGAGCAGCTGTCCCTGGCCCCTCTTCGCAGAGTGCTTGACAATAAAGTTATCTCTGTGGAATCGCCACACGATGCTCCTGTCTCTCTGTCTCCGTGTCAGCCTGGGGAAACCTCACAAGGCAGAGCTGAAATCACAGAGCTGAAATCACTGCTGAGAGCTGCTCACTGGCAACCCCAGGCTGTGTCCTTGCTGAGGATCCCCGGTGGCTCAGGATCGCCCGAGACCCCCAGGAAGCTGTTCCTTGTGGGACCTCTCTCTCCAGGAAGGTCATGGCATCCCAGGGTCTGATGAGCAGACCCCAGAAGCAGCCACAATATCACCCCACGGGGAGCAGGGCTGCAGGCACAGGTACTGCGGGAAGGACCCGGCATCGCACTCACCACTTTCGGTTTGAAAGGTGGCTGAATCTCTCTGTTCTCCAATTTTTCCCAGTCAATTCTCCTGAAGAAAGTGTGTTCCCTGATGTCTCTTTCACCTTCCAGGCCACAGCCAAGGCGTTTTGCAGGATGTTTAGTCATTAGCTGTTGGGAAAAAAACACCAAATGATTCAGTTTAATGAGAGGGACTTACCCCTGCTTGCAATGCTCTTGTTCCTCTCCTGAAGATACACACTGCTAATAAAATTGTTTTGAAATGCTAAAACTAATTTTTTGAAGTATTTTCTTGTTTGGTCACTGGAGACAGCAAATCAGCAGCAAAATTAGGGGCTGAACCAGGGAAATTTTTCCCACTGGGCAGAGGTTGCTGCCGGAGGTGCAGATGGTGCCCAGGACACACTGCCATCCCCACTGGCTCACAGCTCACTCCTAAATTTCACCTCCAGTCTCTCAGTTCAGTCTTACAGAACTTCAGAACAGGTCCTGCCCTATCTCAACAATCAATTAAACATCATAAATTCCAATGCACTAAAGCTGTATGGAGTACAACCCCCCCCACTCCCATTTCATTTTTCTGGGCCTTGTTCAAGACATCTCATTACAGAGCCTCGAATTCTTTGGCACCCAGCTGACAACATCTAATCTGTGCTTCCTTCCTTGCATTCTTAATGACATCCTGGTCAATACTATACCAGTTACAGAGATTAAACAGACTTGGGGAAAAAAACCAGTCCCAAACCCACCAGCCTGGCATGCTCAGGAACTGCAGTGTGCTCCCTAATTAACAAGCTCCTCAGCATTTTCCAATTGCTGTGTACATTGGGAATTGTGCAATGTAGCCTTAAACTCTCAGTTCTGGTTTTGTGAGGACTTTTAAAAGCTCTTTTACAAATTATATATGATTAATGTACTGCTGGGAGTGATACCTCAACAGATCTTCTTAAAACCTCAGCTGTACCACTTTAGTCTCCTTCCAAATGTTGAGTTGATCTGATTCCAATTCTGAACCCAAAATAAAAGCGACTCTAAGCAGGTTTGGGAAGTGGCTGTGCATTGGGCAGGATTCACAGTTTTCTTCAAGATTAACAGCAACTTTCCCATTTTTGTTACCTTTTCCAAACCCCTTGCTTTAACAGTAGGTAATAAAAGAAAATGGGAGTATTGATTCCAGTAGCTTTAATTCTTTCCAAAGTTGCTGCATTTACCAAACCCAACAAACTCTCAATCAGTGGAATGGAAGTCAAGCAGACAAATCAATTCCAAGAGCAGAGTGGGCACGTTTGTCTTGCCCAGTGGTGCCCAGCCCTGGGATTGCTGAGCTACCACTCTCTGCAAGGGTCAGAAGCTTTCTCATACTGACTTCTTAGCTCAGGAAAAATTCCCACTGAAACCTGAGATTAATTTGTCAGTTTAATGCAGATGAAGAACATGTCAGCATCACAGAGATTTGCTCTTAAACCTCACAGTGCAGGGTAATTTTAGCTTTCTGCCCTCCCTTGGCATGAGCACCCAGAGAGCAGCAAACAGGGGAGCTGAAAGCAGGGCAATTACATCAAGTTCAGACTGTGCTGGTTGAATATGTGATCGTCACTGCAAGGCAACAATCTGAATGTACTTTACAAAAATACATCATGTTTATTTTTTGTTGGCCAGCACGTCTACACTGGGATAAGCTCCAAAATTAGCAAGGTCTTTCATTTTACCTTCTTGTTCTGAACACCTTCGCTTTTCCTTGATGATTTTCCTTAAGGAACTAATATCCAGCCCATGTATAATACTTCATAAATGGTTGGAAAGGATGGGAAGAATGTAAATACCAAATTAACTAAGTGCAGTGGTATTTTATCAGTGTAAGTCAGACATCAAATAACCCATTACAGACGGTGGATTGGAAAAGCTGCACACTTGATGGTGCTCTGGAGAATCGCACAGAATCAAAGGAAAGTCAAATGAATTCTTTCTTCCTAAGCTAATCCCCTGAAGCCAAATCTATTATTTTCCTCAAAAGTAAAAAAAAAAAAAATTAATTTAGAATCTAAGACCAATTTTAGGCCACACAGGTACCACTGGGTCAGGATTTCCCCATGGTTTCCTTGCATTAATGCTAAAAATTTTGACATAAGCTCATCTTCACCTACTTTAAAAATGATCCTGCTAAACTCCTGTGCTCTGATCCTGTCATTAGGTATTCTGGGCTGAGGACTTGCTGGAGTATCTCCAGCCAAGCTGAGAAATCTCACCCTGCAAAATCAGGGCTGTGCTGCCGCGGGTCGAGAGGCAAAGCGGGAGGAGACTCTTCACACCATCGTCCTGTTTATAAATCCTGCTTTGGATCTGGCAGCTCCTGACTCTGACATTTGTTCTTTCCATAAAACAAGCAGGCACAGCAGGAAGAGCCCAGCACTTACCAGTGACACCAAGTGACAACACAGCTCAGCACTGCCTGACAGAAGCTGCACTTTAAAATACTACAGTGCTGTGTCAAAGCCAGGCAAACCCAGCTACCCACAAGGATTGCCAAAAAGGAATTTAACGATACATAAAATTTTATCTCACCCCCTTGCAAATGGAGACAGCTTCTTTGGACAGTGACTTTGGGTAGGAAACATTGTGCTCCATTATGGACTGGAAAAGTTCGTCTTCGTCTTCCCCATCAAATGGAGGCTGTTGAACATAAATCACAACTGAGTAACTTACTGAGTTTTCCTTTTTATGTTTTTAAATTCTCCACTTTTTATGAAATGGCATGACAACACCATGCCCAAAGAGATCAGTACACAGCAGTGCTCCTTGTCCAGGAACACACACCAAACTCACAGCCATCTGCAGCCTGGATATCTGCTGACCCAGAAGCTTAGTGTTTGACAGTGTCAGATTAAAATCAAGGAGAAATGTTCATTTCTGTCCCCGGAATGGCAGCCAGGTTAATGAAATGTGTGCAGGATTATCTTTGTGATCAGCTTTAATCAGTTTTTAAAGCTACTGTGCACCAGACAGGCAAAATACTTCAAAGGGTGGAGTTTGGAGACTAACTTTCAATTCCTTTGTGCTAAGGTATATCCATTCCTTACTTAATTCCAGTTAAACTCCAGTTTGTTTTATGCCATGGCTGTAAGTTCTGCTTCTGAGGAAGGGCTGCACTGTATTTTAAAACACAGTGGGTAGGAAAGTGCCCACGGATAAATCCTCAGGACATGGGCCCTGTGCAAGACCCAGCTAATGATAAATTTCCTTTTCTCTAAAGCATTCAGCCTGCAAATATTTGCAATTCAGCCTGCAAATGTTAACAGCTGCAATTGCTACACTCTAAACTTTTAAAGTGTCCACTGGAATTCTGCAGAGAAATTCTTGCAGGCATTTGTTACAAATGTATGTTCCAAGCTTGGGAAATGCCTGCCTTCGGCTACCACTCAGCGAAAGCCAATTGCAGGAATCTTTTCCAACTCAACACTAATAGAATTCCTTAAAGTTGCTACTTCTCTGCCATTTACTGCAGGACAGAGTTGCTCCCCTACCCAAGTGACTCAGACAGCAGCCTCTCATTAACTGTGCAGAATGAGGGGTCTGGAACTGAGCAGATTTCCAAGTGCTGAGACCCATATTTTACCCCCAGGGCATACAGTACAAAAACTGTATTCTTGGGACTTAACTGCAATGCAGAGCTTATACACACACTCTTATTATGCTTCCCTGTGGTTTCAAACTACTAAATGGTATTTCTTCCACTTGACATGCATTTTCCTGCTCAAGTGTCTCCCTTTCAATTCTGAAGATAGCTATTTATAACATTATTGCAGTACAAAGGAGCATATTCAAAGGCAGAGCTTGATTATGTGGGTGCAACATAAAGAGCTTAAAGCCTAAATACATTCTCAGTTGAGTCAGTCAAGAGTACAAGGAGATAACAGCAGAATGAAAGGCTTCAGTCTTATCCCGTAATGGTCTAAACCTTCAGGGAGCAGCCTTGGAGTGCAGGAGGAGGTCACAGTGAGCACGGGAGGGTGAATCTTACCTGGCCGGCCAGCATCTCATAGAGCAGCACACCATATGCCCACCAATCCACAGACTTCCCATAGGGCTGGTAAGCAATAATCTGCAATCACAAAAAAAACCCAAAGGAAAAATGCCTGTGTTAACAAAGCCCCAGCCTTGTAGCATATTAGGTACATGTGTGACATGGAGAGAAGGACTTTCCTTGGGAAAGGCCAGAAAGACAATCCTGTAATCCTCGCTCCAGCTAATCACGGGTTTCAGTGGGAGTTGGATTGTTTTACAAGTGTTAGTCTAAACCCACCCACGCCTTTGGTACCCTGATATCTTGGAAAATGCAGCTCTCAGGAGTCCTTGGGATGTGCATTTGAAGGCAAAGGAGGAAGTACAGCACCACAATGTAGGAGACAAGGTAAAACCATTATCCAACCGTTTGTGTCAAAGTTTGAAACACGAGACTCAATTTACGGATTATCAATAATTAAATTTTCTTTCTTTTCAATATTGATATTTTTGTTCTGCTGTAAAAGGAATAAGAGTTTAGGAAAAGAGTGAAACCCCGAAAAGCTCAGTTAAGTTTACCCAAGCGGCATGATTGTGATACTCAGTACGAAATACCAGCTACACCAAAAAGAAAGGGGGTTCTGTTGTTCAGTCTAATGGAAATGTCAAGTATTTTCCATCTTCTAGTTTCACATCTGACTCACAGACCAGTACAAATTGAGTTCTGACACAAGGAAAGGCTGTAAGTGCCAGCAGCACCTGGGTCCCCCCTGTGTCATCTTCTATAATCGACGTCTCCTCAGAGATCGGTGTTCATTTATTGAAGAGCTGCATTTGGTCATGGTGTGGAGGAGTTTGGAGGCGCAGGTGTTCCTCAGATCTCTTTCTAAATAACTGTGACGGGACACTGTGAATTGTGAAGGGATACAGGGCCCCAGTCCCTGCCTATCCCCGCTGAAGGCAATATCAGAGCCTTTGACTCCAACCTCTCTACTCCACTGGAATGAGCAGGGAACTGAGGCAGGCAATACCCCAGAGGGGCTTGCATTCTTTTTCCTCTTTGCTCATGTTTTTATTCTTTATGAAATAAATTGCCAAGTCAAGAACACATCATGCATCCTAAATTTTTCAGTTGTCTGAAAGAGAAGTTGAGCTGCCAAGTTCCGTCGTTGCTCAGGAAAATAGTGAGTCACCAGTGCAATAAAGCCTGGCTACTAAATAAAATTATAGGCTCTGTGTGAATATACGTCCTTCCCTGAGATACAGCAGCACTCGACTTAAAAATTACTGCAATGTTTCTAACCAAAGGATTTCAAAATCAATTGCGCTTTGGAATATATTAGACAACCAGAGATATAAACAGGATTCTCATTTGGAAGGTCCTACATAAAGGCAGTCTGTATTAGTTGTCTCTTAGCACTAACATGGGCTTAAAAAGATGTATTTGGGACATTCATTTCATATTATAGTAGTTGACATACTTGGTTCCTCTCCCTTCCATTTCCATCACCTGTAAGTTCCTGCTGGAATCAATATTGCCTTTTGAAACACCAAACACTTTCAAACTTTCATCCAGGAAAAATACTGGCCTTTACACACAGAAAATGACCAAACATTTCATCCTCAACCCTTCTCTGACAATGTCTGCCTGCCTTATGGAAAAGAGTATTTTACATTAAAAAAAGGGATATTTTTCAGGTCATTAATTTATAAGGGCAGAACGTTTTGTACAACAAGTGCAGTCCAGATATGTGGTTTTGGGAGGAACAGTTTATTTCAATTAGAAAATGAGAAAAAGATCCACAGCAGTGAGAAAGAAAATGCTGCCACGCTGCCAAGGTTCTGTACCTGGCAGCCAGGTCTGTCCAGGAGCCCACAGTCTACTTCTGTCCCTATTGTGAAGGCGTTTGATGGGATTATTGAGAGGAGGAAATCATTAAATGCAGCAATGCAATGTCCTACGGTGAAAGTTGTACCAAAGCACAGACTCAGTGCTGATTTTTATCCAGCAAGGGGTGAGTCAAGGCTGGGTTCTTCTGTACAGCATTCCCATCAGGAAATGCAATCTCCTCTCTGAAATCTGCCTTTGGGAGAGAACAGCAAACAGAATCATCAAGAGGGGCGGAATTTACACGGAAAAAGCTCCAATGTATGGTCAGAATCACCACAGTTTTCGTGCTGTTTGATGCCACATCTGATGAACAGAGCACTGCCCCTCTGAGCTGGGGCACACCTCTCTCACCTGAGCCAGTCTGTGATGGAAGAGTGGGAACCAAGACATAAATACAGCCATTGAGGCTGGACAGGTCCCACTGCAAATGCAATGACAACACCTTTTTCATGGAGCTATCTCCATGTAGGAAAAGGTGGTGCTGTCACTGTCTGCTGCTGTACATGGGGAGTTTTCTTCCTTTCATACACCCAGCTTGAATGACCAGCTTGATCCTGGTAAGGCTGTGGCCCATGGGAAGCCCAGACCAGTCTGCTACTCTCTACAACTTCCTGAAAGGTGGCTGCAGTCAGGTGGGGGTTGACCTCTTTCACCAGGCAGCAACTGACAAAATGAGAGGACACAGCCTCAAGCTGCATCAAGGGAAATATAGGTTGGATATTAGGAAAAAGTTTTTTACAGAAAGAGTGATAAAGTACTGGAATGGACTGCCTGAGGAGGAGATGGAATCACCGTCCCGGGATGTGTTTAAAAAAAGACTGGCTATGGCACTCGATGCCATGATCGAGTTGAGGTGTTAGGGCACGGGTTGGACTCGATGATCTTGAAGGTCTCTTCCAACCCCTACATTCTGTGAATTCTGTGAATTCTGTTTGCCACGTTCATTCCCCACCGAGCGCGGCCCGCACGGAACCTGCGGATAAACTCCTTGCACTGGGAGCTGCTCACAGCACTAACTGGGAAGTGCAAACGAGAGGGAAGAATGCTCACTTCAAGGGAGGGATTACATGTGGGAGGAAGCAGATGAGCTTTCAGTGTACAGTCAAACACGCATTGGTACGAAGTCAGCAAGTTCTAAACGTTGTATCTGCAGTAGTTCCCTCCTCATCACCCAGAATTCATTGTGTGTCACCTCCCAGCTGCTGCACTCAAAGCCATCCCCGCCTGCCTTGCAGCAGCTGCCAAAGTCATTCTATCTGCATGTACAATTTCTGGTATCTTTTAGAGCAAATGAGGACAATGTGAACATGAGCTCCTCTCTCACCACAGTGTGCACAGCAGACCCACAGAGCTGTGAGGGAGTTCTTGTCCCTAGAAATGAAGACCTGTACCCTCCTCCAGCTTTGATTCCTGATTGCCACTGGCCAGGCAGCAGTGGAAAGCTAATGGCATCCTTCTCTTCCCCTCCTTCTCCATCATTAATTCAAATGATTGCCTTTTTCATGTCCTTTTGCATTTCAGATGTCCTATTTTACCCATCTATAAGAGCTCTGCTTTTTCAGGTTTTTTGGATCTCAGTGCTCAGAAAGAGCTCAGGAATTTTTCTCATCAAGCAAAATTGGCAGAAGGAGTTGCTTTTTTTCTTTTTTTCTCAATTTTGCCTCCAAGGAAGGAACAGTTAAGACAGGACACAGAGATTAATATCAGCAATTTGTAGGAATGTTTAGATCATTGCAGCTAGTAGCCAGTTGGGATGAAAAGATTATATCCCAGAGGCAAGAGGAAATCTTTTGTGAGCATATATGATGCCTGCTGGAAAAGTTAAAACTCAGTTATTAAAAGAAATAAATATTACTAGCACAAGAAATGGTCAAATGCACTTTCCAAACCTTTGTAATACCTATTTGCCTCCCACAATCCTGGCAAATTCAAGGTTGGAACAGAAGGTTTTGAGGCTGTGAGATGGAAGAGAAGGGAAATGGAATTTCTAATTTAAATTCCTCTGAAATTTAAAATCAGCACTCTGGCTGCTGCAGGGATGCTGATGGCGGGGTTCTGTGCTGGCAGAATCCCTTCCCCCTAATCCTCTTGACATCCATCTCCTCCTGTCTCTCTTGACTGGTCAAGGAAACACAAAGTACTAATTGATTTCACAGCTATTTCACCACTCTGACCATAAATATTTAAGTTCAGCATATCAGGAAATACTCTGTACAGGATAACCACTTTCTGCCTGAGAGAAGCTGTCAGACCTGGGATCCCACCAGTTTAACCTCTGCACACTTCTCAAATTGCACTGCGCAAGAAAATTGACAATAATTCCAGCCCATTATACACCTAAGTAATAGCAAATGGCAACTTTCCCACTCGTAAAAAAGGGAAAACATTATTTTGCAGCACACCAAATTGGGGGGTTCACTTTGCTGAAGGCAGCACTGTACTCCCCTGGGTTTCCACGCAGAGCTGGGACGCGGGACACCGGCCGAGCTGTCCCGGCAGGGTCCTGGCAGCTGTGTGCTCTCTGATCTCTCTGGGGGCAGGTCCTGCAGAGGCAGCGTGGGCTCCCTCAGGCCCCACGAGAGTCACGCCATTATCCCCCAAATGCTGCTGAAAAGAGCTAATTCTCTATGTTTGAGCGCAGCCCACTCACAGGACTCTACTCCAGATACCTTCAACAGTTTATTTAGATTTAGCTCTTTTATCTCCACCCAGCAGGGAATGGCACCGTGCAAATGAATTCTCATTAAAAACTATTAGAAATTTATACATTTTAGCCCACGGAAACATGGGCTGAAACACCCCTGCAAGCAGAACAGGAACCTTCCTTTGAAGTTACCACAGAACTAGTTAGCAATCTGTCAGTCACAATAATGTCTTCAGAAACAAGAGAAAATCAGCCAATTAAACAAAATAAAATCGAATCTGTTTGTAAGACAGTAGACTAATTTTCTCCCACTTACTGGATGCTTTGGTAAAAGGTTTATTTCTTTACATGAAGTTTCCAAATAAAGTAAAATAATTCGCTCCAGCATTGACCCACACTGAGCATTCTGGTATTGACAAAATGTTCTTTGGCATTAACTGGCACAAGACAATTGCCACAGAAAGGATACTTTAATTTGTAATATTGGCTTCATTTATGTTTTGACAGAAGAAAATGAGATAGTGCTCTGGTTGTTCTGATATCCTGCTGCATGCAACAGCAAATGGTGAAAAAACCAAGGGTTTATAATACACAATATTTCATTCTGAAAAGCATGAATTACAAATTGGGAAAAAACAAACTATTTTTCATTCCAATTTCAGGGAGATGACAAAATTCACCTCAGACACTAATTTACTTGTCCGTGTATAAATCTCCCCCATTCCAACAAACATTCGATTACAGCCAGGAATGCTTCAGCCAGAGCTGCCTCTTGCTCAGTACCCGGTGAACAACTGAGTCTCTTGGATCAGGATCCAGCCTCTTGCATCAAATTTGCTGCCAAACAAATCAAGGCTCTTGAAAGCTCAGTATGCACAAATACCAGATTTTAATATTCATATATTTGAATTATATCCAAATCACCACATGTGCTTGTTTTCAATTCTTTGGACCTCAACTACTGAAATACAAATCATATCCAGACTCAGAATCTTAGCTCTAAGCTTGTATTAATCCCAGTGCCTTAAAGCACAACTGTGCTTCTCATGATCATCTTTTCATTTTAGACCCACTGCAGTTGGTTCAGGCTTCAATGTCACACTTAGTGGCTTGAAAGCTGCACAGGTATGGCCAAGTCACGGAAAACTCAAGGCAAATTATGGATTTATGACAACAACTCCACTCAAGGCCTGATCTCACAGTTTTTGGAAGAGGCCTTCAATGACAGGAGCTTTCCTGAGGTGAAGAGCAGCAGCTCGTGGCACCTGTGCAGCACCTGCAGGACATGGCCCAGAGAAGAGCACGGGGGTTTGACAGAGAGGTCAGCAAAAAGCTTTGAGACCTCATGAGTACCTTCCCAAAAACCAGTGAGTGGTTTTTGATTTCCTGAAAATGCCAAACAATCCTTTAAATAAATGTGTGCTGGCAGCTGTGTGAAGCTACAGAGAAACAGATTAAAGAAGCATTGTTTGCTGCCAGGGAAATATTTGCTGATCTCAGCAACAAGCTCAGCAACACCCAAGAAGTTTGTATAACTTCACAAATCGCAAAGTTTAGTATAATATTATTTCCCGGCTACCAATTTAAGATCACAAGTTGGTGAACCTGGGTTTTTTGAGTCTTTTGCTAGAAAGAACAAAATCTGAAGCACTTATCTCACAGAAAGTTAGTTTTTCAAACTAGGTATTTCTTAAAATAGTGAAGTCTTACTGATAACATTGCATTAATTCACAAACCTATCCAATATACCTGCAGAGGTTAAATGGTGCCATCCATGGAGAATCTGGAGCTACAGCCATCCAAACCCAGTGGTATAAAATGTGTAGGGACAGTTTCCATTTGAGAGATTAAAAGGTTCTTGAAAGGGTCAATATTTACCTCGGGTGCAATGTAGTCTGGAGTGCCACAGAAGGTCCTGGTTGTTACTCCATCTAACATGTGTTCTTTGCACATTCCAAAATCAGCAATTTTAATGTGTCCTTCTGAATCCAACATCACGTTGTCTAATTTCAGATCTCTGAGAAGAATCACAGTAATTAAAGTTTAATGCTTGGGATCAGCTAGGGCCAGCTTATTCTGAATCAGGAATATTTGCAGCTCTTTGGGGGTGGAGGTTCAGGGTGCACACGTGGGGCTGGCTCAGCCCGGAGGGAGCTGGGCAGGCATCTATGAATGACCTTAAAATCCTGGAATGGGTTGGAAGCGACCTGAAAGCCCAGCCAGTGCCACCCCTGCCATGGCAGGGACACCTCCCACTGTCCCAGGCTGCTCCCAGCCCCGTCCAGCCTGGCCTTGGGCACTGCCAGGGATCCAGGGGCAGCCCCAGCTGCTCTGGGTTGGACAATGAATAAAGAGGTGGCTGCGTTGGACCCCTCACCTGAGACTTTTGAACGTGTAATATTACTAAACATCACACAGGAATACAAAACATAAACTCTTCCATTTTCAAGAGGTTTTAATTGAGCTGGGCAGAGCACAGGTGTCAGAAAGCTCAGGTAAAACAGAGCTTTGGATTCTACCTCATCAGCACTAGCACAACAAAAAGAGCTCTACACTGATGGCTTTCTGTTTTAAAAATACATCGAAATGTTAAAGAAACTGATCCTTTTGGGATTTTAAAAATCGTTCAGAAATTACTTATGTCAGATCATACTCACCTATAAATAATCCCTCTGTTATGGAGAAAGAATAACCCAATTGAGATCTCAGCTGCATAGAACCTGTGTGGGGAAAAAAAAATCAACAGATTTCTTACTGCCTCATGATTTTCTTCCAGCAAAATAAATTGGAAATGAATCATGGTAAAGAATGATAACATAATAGCATATGAAATAAGCAATTTATAGTGTGTATATACAGGTGACATAAAAGACGTCTCACTTCTACTGGACCTTAACAGATGCATTTTGAGTATTTGGTGATAAAATAATGCAGAATTAAAAAAAAAACAACTCGAAAATGGTGCAGCTGGAGCACAGCTCTTTTTTACCCTGATCTAACTCTGCTGCAAAGGTCCTTATCTCTAATCACATATTGATGAATTCAGGATGCAGCTCAATGTACATTGCAATTCATACGGCATGAAATAATTTGCAGAAATAGTATTCCTTTACACAGGCTGTTAATAGATTAATTACACGAAGCTAATTAAAATGATTACCATATAAAATATAATTGCTGAATGCAGTTAAGAGGTACAGAATACTGGTGGCTGCTTGAAGCTGGTTGCTGTGGAACTGTGCAAGTTACATGCGAGAGGATTATTTAAAGATGAGATTAATTTTTAGGCTCAGCACAAGGGAGAGGAAGCAACTGAGCTCTGCAGCACTCGATCAGAGGTGTTTGTGAACACTTGTGATGAAGATGCAGCACAGGCAAAAGCTGTCATGAAGCACCACAGATTCTGTCAAGTGTTGGCAAGTGGCATTAGCTGGGAGTCAAGGATGATCTGACACCATCTCGGTTTGATTCAGCAACTTGTTAAAATGTTTGTCTGCATCTGAAATACTTATATTTAGAAGGCCTCTCATTTAAACAAGGCCTGATTGCTTAAATCAAAATGAGAAATTATTTTTACTGAATGCTTAAAGCAGTTGGTCACCCTTGATTTTAAAGTTTCATTAGTAAATGATGTATGAAACACTAATAAGTGGTGATGAGGTATTATAAGGATTACTAAAATGGTACTGATGGAACTATTCACTCTTAAATATGCTACAGATCATTTTCAGTTGCTCACTGATGTGCCAGATGTACAATTACCTGAAAAGAATCATGGACATAAACAACTCTAATCCCTTATCAACTCCTCACAAATATAACACAGAAATTCTTACAAGCTATACATTGAGTTTATCTTGTATAAACTGTAATTTATATTGCAATGCTGAGTCTGTTTGTACTCTATTTCTCTGAAGCACTGAAGCATGCATATTCAGACTGAAGAATTCTACTCAGTGGGGTTTTTTAATATTTCCTTTTAAAAACAACATCAGAATACGAAGTAACATCTTTAATTTCCTGCTGCCCTGCTTAAATTCTTGTCACTTTTCAAGTGAGCCTCTCATGCCTTTGTTTGTGCTGTGTTTTTGAATAAAGACACAGCTACCTTTGGTCTACGTGTGCAAACAACATTTTTAACACAAAGTTCAGATTTCGGGCCTTAAAAACAAACAAAGGCCAGCCTGGACTTCATCCTGAGCCTGGGAAGAAGAAGAAACCAAATCCTCTTACAGACTAAAATCAAGATGACGACACAATTTAAATACGTGAACATGAACACTCACACTGCTTGTGGCTCCTTAAATTTTCCTACTTGCTGAATGTGATACATGAGATCCCCACCATTCACATACTCCATCACAAAATACAGCCGGTCCTAGGATCAAGTATTAAAGAGGCATATAAATACATTAGAGACAATATTAGATATTCATTGATCAGCCAAAAAAAAAAAAGTCACTAGCATGTTATTAAAAAGCTTTTAGGATTATTAGGACTGGGAAAAAAATTATAGATCAGGAAATGGAAGTGGAATGTTTTGTACAACCTTCAAGAGTAAACGACTGATTAGATCTGTCTAGTTTTGCCAATTTTTGTGCCATGCTTTTACAGATTATTTGTCTCCAACAGTTTCAAGAATTATACAAATATAGCTGAGTCTGAAAAATCTGTCTCTAAAAATAAATGAAAAAAAAAAAAATCAAAGATCGTCAAAATTTCCTGCCTTGAGGCCATTTCTAATCCTTCCTAATAAGTCTTCCTTTGGAAGATGGTGTGGATGTGGCACTTGAGAACATGGTTTTGTGGGGAATGTGGGCTGATGGTTGGACTTGATGATCTTAGAGGACTTTTCCAGCCTCAATGATTCCATGATTCGATGTCATCCAGGAGGCTGGCACGGTGACACTGGATCATCACATCCATCCTGAAATCTGTCACTGGGAGATGTTTTGCAATGTGATGGGCAAATAGCCACTTCACGTATTTATAAGGAAGAAAGAAAAAACCCCTCAGTGTCACCCAGAAGTGACAGAAAACTAAATTAAATCCACCAACACTGATTCATGGCTAAAACCCCCACAGTGTAATAGCAGCCATTAAGACTTTTTAAGTACTGTCCTCAGAGCTTCAAAAGTGTTTAGGAACCTCTGGGAATCTGGGCTTGAGGCTCTGACTTCGGAAAGCACATCTAATTATACCTAGGAATTGCCACGCTGGCCTGCTCGAATGACTGCATGAAGAAAACTCTTTAAAATGAGTTTTTATATTTAAGATACAAGGGGTAGTTACATGTGGGATTTCTGCACCGTTTTCTACATGCACAGGCTACCATACATAGGTTGGATGATAATAAATGTTACTGGAGTGATAAAATCCATGACCACGAGGTCTGGGAAACATCGCGGTGGCAAGAAAGACAGAGCTCACGTACGACTGTCTGGAAACAAGAGTGGAGCTGTGTCAGGAACGGGGGCTTATCTTGCAGTGCCAGGACTCGCTTTTCAACCATGGTGCACTCCACATCATCATCCTGGATCACCACGTCCTTTTTCAGGATTTTGATTGCATAGAGCTCCTCTGTGCCCTTCCTGTCTGCCAGCATCACCTGCAGGAAAGAGAAACAGCGGCGTGAAAATCCCCCAGGCCGAGGAGGGAAGGGCACTCAGATGCCTGAAGATTTGGAGAGAGGGCAAGCCAGCTTTTCCTTTAATTTGTTTAGAAAAATTTGATCCCAACTCCACAATTATGATCACTGTACAGCCATTTCAGACACAGCACCCGCTGCTTGATCATGGGCTCGTTGCTGAAGGGCTGATAAAATGTTAGGTCCCGGGAGACTTCTTCAGTAAAGGGCACTTTATCACCTGAGTTTTGTTCAAATAGACAGAAAAATGGCAGTCTGTTCTCTCAGCTACTGGATTTCAAATATATAAAAAACGTTATTCCTGTTTTTTCCCCAGTATTCAGCCTTATCAATGTTGGTGACTTCCAGAAGCGGCACAGTGATCAAGGTGTTAGAGCCAAAAAAGTAGACTTAGTTTTCTTGAAACTGCCAAAAAGTGAGCATCTGAAAGTCAGCAACGAGTTCCCATCTTGCCCAACAATCTGAGTTTTTAAATTTATTTTTATTTTTTCAAGAAAACTCTCAATCAGGACTGAAGCCGGCTAGTCCTTGGCAGAATAATCCTACTCCCTGTTAAGAAATCCTTCCTCAAAAATGCACATTACTTTTGACTCTGGATTTTGCTTCTTAGAGAACTGTTTATTCATTCCTCCTCAAGGAAAAGAAAAAAAAAAGAAAAGAAATGTGAGTGAATTAATTCTGAAGAATTCCTACCTTCCCAAAGCTCCCCTTTCCAAGAACCATGAGAAAGTTGAAATCTGTCAGCTTCACCCTGTCCAGATTGTTGGATGGCACACTTGAGTTCTTGTCTTCTGTTGAAGTAATGACTTTGTTACCAGCTGGCCCAAGTTTGGCTTTCTGAAGAACACACACACACATACACACACAAAAACAGCAGAGTGAGAAGAACAGCCCATTTCCCTGGCAGAAGGGGTCACCGGGTGGAAGTTAGAATTGGAAATGGCCGGGTCTGAGGTGGCATTCCCAGGTGAAAATCTGCATAACAAAATATGCACAGACACACCTTCAAAGACTCATTCCAGCAATATTTTTGACATTATTGAGGGATTAAAGTGGAAAACTGTGTTTGTGTATAACCAGATAAAGCAGATATGCTTATCTGGTTAAAAGAGCAAAACCAAAGCAAAGCCCCAAAACAAAATTAAAAAAAAGATCATTGACTTTCATGCCAAAAGCAGCTTATATGGTGCTTTTGCTCTGAAATACAAAGAAAATAGAAGAGGCTATCCAAAAATACCATGCTATGATGTGCATTGAGTATTTTAGGATATAAACAACCTCTTCAACACATTCTCTTTTAAAATGGAATTCTTCAAGTCACTGCATAGCAAGAGTGAAGAAAATTTTGGCATGCACTAAGAAAAATAACCTGCATTAAAAAACCCCACAACATGAGAATTAATGCAGATGAACATGGCCACTTTCAAACCAGCAGTACAATCAACTTTGATTTTCAATCAAGGGTTGATCGGGAAAAGGGAGGAAGGGGAATATTACAGGCAAGGGCTCTGCCTTGGCCAGACACTCTGGTTTACAGGAGGTTGCAAGTCTCAGTATTTTGCATGAGACACCATGTCATGGCTCAAGTAAGCTGCATTTCAAATCTCAGAGTTAACAGAAGAAAAAAAAGTAAGACTCACCAAAAGATAATGCAGGCTACAAGATAATATCCTTTTTTTTTGTTTTCTCAAAAGTATCCCGTATACCAGCAGAAGCAAAGCCAATAAGGTTTAATAATTCTTTGGGATATAAGTGCTTTCCCCATCTGTCTGGTGTGTTGGTCTGGTTAATAACCTCTAATATGGTTAATTTACTTTGTGCCACTGACATATGTTTGACAGTTCAGGATCACTACTCTTCTCTCTGCTCCACAAAAGGACAATATTTGTATATCATCACTGTTGTACAGATAAAGAAAATTACAGAAATGGAGGTTTATTCAAAGTCCCACAATAGATCCCTTTAAAAGCCAGGCCTGGCCTATACCTTTGGCACTGGAAACTGAAGTTACAAACTTTCCCCTCCCCAGAGGAGTTTGAAACTGTAAAATTGAGATTCACTGACTCCATCTACTCTTGCAGGCAGTAATGTCAGATAATCATCTGACAAAATAACCACATGTCACTTGAAAACCATATTGAGCTTGGATAACTCTTCCTGCAACTTTTTAAGTGCAGAAAATCTTATGCCCTGCCACAGTGATATGATTTTTGCAAGCTTCGATCTCTTTATTAAAAAACTTGCAATACAGCTTAGAATGGGGAATTTCCTCCACAGCAATGCTATTACTTGTTGGCATGAAAGCAGCACTTGGAGATGCTGATCAGGATCAGGTGCTGGGCAAACATTTAGGGGGAGCCAGTCCTGGATGTCAGCTTAAATCCCCGAGTCTGCAAGGGATGTTCCCGTGGCAGATCTGGCTGCTGGGACAAGTCTGGGCTGGAGCTCTCTGGCAGCACAAAGCTCCCTTCAAGGCCACACAAGATTGAGCCATAAGCAAAACAAGTGAAACCCCCCCCTCAAACCACAATATCCGTTATTTGTACAAGATAAAGACGTGGCTCAAGGGAGCAGCTTTGCTGGCCATGCCTTTGTGATGCTCCCACATATGGGATCTCAGATGAAGATCTTGCTTTTCTGATGCACAAAGCAATTTCAATATCCTCCTTTTCACAGAGTAATGGAGATTCAAATCAGGCCCTGAATGGAAAGCATCAGCTTTATTTCTTACACTTTAAACCCACTGGGCAGGTTGTTGGCAGCTTGTTCGAAAAATGCGTAATTCGAAACAAAAAATCAAATTTTGTTCCAAGGCCATTTACTTTTTTGGGTACAAACCTGCCAACCAGGCGGGGAGTTCTCTCCGCAGTGTTGCAGTCCCAGGCTCTGGGGTTTCCAGCACTTCTTCCATAAAAAACCATGGCAAGTTCACCAGAAGGCTCCTGTGCCTGCTGCTGGCTCCAGAGCTGGAGGCACTGCACTCACTCTGAGCGAACACGGGTTGGAATTGTTGGGATCTGAAGGCAGGATCTTAAAATAGCATTTGAGAACCCAGGCAAGGCCTCTCTGCATCCTCTGAGCACCTAGATTCAATGAGCAACAGACATGCTCCTCTCACTTCCATTTCTCATCTCTTTGTACATTAGATGTCACTCTCCGTTTGAGAATTTCTTTCTGCAGATGGCGGATTTCTGAGGAGAACGCGGGCTCCTCCCGTGCGGCCAGGGGGGCTCTGGGCTGCCTGAGCCAGGCAGGAGCTGAGCAGGGCAGGAGCTCCTTGGCTGTGCTGAGCTGGGAGCGACCTGTGCCCACGGGAAGGTGCCAGTCCTGGGTATCCCCTGGCTGAGCTGCCATGGGAGGAGCAGAGAGAACCCTGCTGCAAACCAGCTGGAAAAACCAGGGACGGGGCAGCCAGGGAATGCTGGGGAACAACCAGACTGACTCCAAGGAAGCACATAGCCCCAAAGTGGCAGGAACTCATAAAGTATCATAACCTTATCAAAGGCCCTTATTTCCCATCACCTCGGCCAGCCATCATCCTTGCAGAAGCATGCAAAAAAACCTTTTTCACATTTGGCATGTGAATTCCTGTTTCTGCTTTTTGGCTTAAGGTCCTAGTGGAAACAGTGTGGGAATTTCAAGACATTTCACTGAGCTCTATCATGAGTTTTATATCTGAAACACCTCGGCTATAGCAAAGAGAAAATGCCATGCAGCCAATATCCTCTTCCAGACTGCCAGAGCAAAACCAATTTTGCAGCTACAGAAGGGACATAAACTCAAATTATTCCTAAAAGCTTATTGGAAAAGATTGATACTTTGCCTTTCCTACCACAACTAAAATTGAAAACTGCAGAATCCTATTTGAATCCTCCTTTATTTTTTATGGATATTAGAACTTGCTGAAGTTGAAGATGGCATTCCAGGCCCTGGATTAATGTTCAATCTACATTTCAACTCCTTGGCTTATTATCTTGGATAAAAACACAGTCTTGTTACAACGAAGCCAGCTTGCAGCAAACCAACCAGGAAAACAGAATGTTAAAGATAAATTAGTCTGCACTGGGAGCAGGAAAGTTAATCTAAAAAGAAAACAAGACATGCACATCATCTTACTTCCTCTGGTTTGGACGCACCTTATCTCGGCCAGTTCTTTTACCCTGAAACCACAGGTGAGACATATCTTATATATCCAGCCCAAACTCACTTCTCCATGGAGTGTTACAGAAATTACAGTGTGCTACACTGGAGACACTCTCAGAATGTGGCAGGTGCTTTTCAGAAAAGATATCTCAGGTTTCACAGTAAAAATGCCTTGGATTTATTTTTAATCTAAGAGTAACAATCGTACTTTTAATTAAATATTAAAAAGGTTATCCAAAACCTAATGAGAAGTGTTATACAAAGAAGAAACAGAAGTGATTTAGGGAATAGTAATTCTTTATTCTTTAAGGCAATTGCAGTAATTCTCATTGATTCTTTTCAAAACTTTCTGATTCTTCCCTGTGAAGACAATTGAATAGGACAAAGCAATAAATCTGAATGTTGGTTCTTCTGCCCTCCATTTATATCTGTAGTAGAGAACCTCAGGAATTACAGAGAAAAAAGACTGAACTGGTCAATTTTCCACATTACCCAATAATAAATAAAATTTGTGAGGATTTAAAAAAAAAATGCAAAATTCCCTTTGCTGCTCCCAATCTCTTCAGGGCAAGGAGCCTCCTTACAAGATGTCAGTGCTGTAACACACACCTTGTATTGCTCTCCTCCACTGCTTCTGCTCTGCTGCTGTTTGCAGCACTCAGCTTGGTGAGATTGGCTTTGCTCCTGTATGGGAACCTGGATCCAAACCTGCCCAGAGTGCAGCCACACCCTCCCACCCCCCAGCACAGCTTCAGGAGGGAGAAACCCACACCCTTCTCCCATGTAAAGAGATCCAAGCCAACACAAAGCTTGGTGTGCAGCTCACTAGAGGATGTGCTCCTCGGTTGTCAGGGAAACTCACTCCCAGCGAGTTCCCAGATGCCAGCAGGATCATCCCTGGCACCACATTTTCAAGAGGAAAAAGTGATAAATGAAAAAACATTTAACAACAATGCTGAACTCCCACCACACGAGCAGAGTGCTGTGTGGAGAGCCACAGTCCATCCCTTATTTATTGGCCCCACCAACACCTGACAGGGTGCGAAACCCAGAGCTCTGCTCCCGGCAGCTGAGTCTTCTGGATTCTCACAGCTCTGCTCCACATGGATTCCAGCATTCCCTCCTCATCTTTCCAGCAGGTGCCACCCACCCCTCGCTGCGGTGCCCGTGCGGGCGCTGAGCGCAGTGAGCGAGTGACGGGACAGGAGCGCGGCACTGCCCGCTCCCCGCTCCAAACCCCACAGCTCTGCCTGCACGGGGCTCAGCAGCCCAAGCACTGACTGCAAGACTTCATCTCACATCACAGAGTCACAGAACAGTTCTGGTTGGAATGGACCTAAAAGATCATCTCAGCCCACCCCCTGCCATGAGCAGGGACACCTTCCACCAGACCAGGTTGCTCCAAGCCCTGTCCAGCCTGGCCTTGGACACTTCCAGGGATGCGGCAGCCACAGCTTCTCTGGACAACCCATCTCAGGTCCCAAGAATTGAGATTTTTGGAGCAGGAATGTCTCCTTGCCACGACTTAAATCGCTCTAAAAAGGATAAAAAATTCCCTGCTTCACACACTGCAACCAGCAGTTCTCTGCTCTTCAGATGTCCCTGTGTGATGGAATCAGCCATCTCACACTGCCACACCTTGAGCCAAGGTTTCTGCTCCTAATTCTTAAATTAACCCAAAGCCATTGCAGGTAACACTGCATATTGCCTACAAAAATGGCAAAACGGATGGTGAGAAGCGAGGAAGGAAGAGCCTGAACAGTAAAATTCCAGTTTCACTATTCTGGCCCACGGGGCTGCAGGTGTGAAGTTAATGCTTGGTTCTGCCTGTCACTACCTGGACCCTGCACAGGAAGCATCAGAGCAGCTCAGATCTCAGACAAACCACAGAAGATGTCACTGACAGAACCAGCAAAGCTCATGCTAAGGATGGAAAAGCTGAACTAATAATGATTTATCCAAGTCTCAAGGAAGGATCCGTTCAGGTTTCCAGTCATGTACACAAAGTGGGGACTTTGGTCAATGTGTTGAGCCATTAGCAAGCCTTTAATAAAGCAAATAAATCCAATAAATTTCAAGTCAAAATCTGGAGGAAAAGCCCTCCCATTCAGTGAAATGTTCTCCGTCATTGTGGCAGCTTGTTTCTTCCATTATTGCATTTCCAATTCCATGTAATTACAGGTGCTATGATAGACTATCAATTTCCTAGGTTCTACAACTTAATTACCAAGATGCTGAGAATTTGAAATGAGAGGAGTCCATTTCTAAGCCCCAGCAAGACCTAATGCTTCACTAGACTGAGGTTTAATCTTAATGCCATAACCTTAAGGCCAGCTTATAACTCATCAGCAGAGAGTTTTGTTGGAAACCAGCGAGGTGCCCCGTACCAGGGACACCATCAAGGATTCCTGAGGTTCACACATGGATTTCAGTCATTCCTTGGTGAATTTACACTGCAGCAACACTTCTCTGCAGCAAGGGGAATGTTGAAGAGATGTAAATAACCAAAAAAGCAATTATCAGCACTCTGAGATTAATTTTCGTGACAGCAGCGTCACTGTGGCAAACTGTGATGTAATTAGTAAAAAATGCAATTTATAAAAATGGAAATGCATTTTTCTTTCACTGGCTAAAATAGTTTTCAAAAAAAGAGCTGGGAAAAAATTCGTATCATTCCTATTGCTAGCAAAAAGTCATGAAGGCAAATGGGATGTTTCATAAAGATATAAATGAGGTGGGTAATAAAACTCTTCCTGGGAGTTAAATACAAACTACTTTATGTCTTTAGTTTACTTTTCCCCTCATTTCCTCTCCTTCTCCTCTTAAAATTTTTTCATATTCACCCTGAATTACAGTAAATTTATTTAAAGGATTTGCCTGAAACAAATATTTGTGTGGTATCTGAAAAGGATTAAAAAGGCCTTTTGCAGAAAGCATGTCTGAGGACACGGGAACCCCACTCCTGAAGCCACCAAAGTGTCGGGCCGAGCAATCCCGAGGTGAGCAGGCCATACCTGCTTTTACACCTGCAATTATAAAATATTTTGATTAGAGGAAAAAATATCATAAAATTTGAATAAAGAGCTGTGTACAAGATGCTATACTGAATTTTACTGAAATAACAGTTTAATTTACGGGTTTGTATCTTTCTAAAAATATATATATACACACACACAAGCAATGTGGATGACTTCCTTCTTTTCAGGCCTTTTGCTGGAGCCTGCTCAGCTCTGGGAGCTTTTCCCTGTTCTTTGGTGACCTCTTGTGGTTTCTCACTCTGAGCAGAAATGATTTTCTCAAGCTCAGCTTTACTTAGGATAAAGGAAAAAAGGGAATCTGAAAGGACAAGACAACGATTTAATACATCATGGAGCATCTCAACAGACCTTTTTTGTGGGGTTTATAAAATTCCCTATTAAATTATTTTTCTTAAAGTTTTTTTGTATTGCTGGATAGAAGTTAGAACTGTATGAAGCACCTGAACACATGATGTCTAAAATATTCCCAAATGTGCCGGGCACAAAGTGAAGGTAACCATATTCCCTTCAAAATGGAGACTGTGAAGTCCAATGGCTATGAAAGACATTGGAAAAGGGATGTGTCTGTCCTCAGCCAGGAGTTTCAGGGGATATTGCCCTGGACAACAATGTCTGTCTGTGTGAGCTGTGAAATTCAGAGAGGGAAGAGTTGCCAGTTCCCCATTTGGCACTGTCAACATGTTTAATCTGTTTAATAATCCTGCGGCCACCTGAGTCCACTTTGTTTCCTGCCTTTATTGCCAAACACTCCCTCCCCTGCAACAGAGCAGTGCCTAACGAGATGAAATGTAATTAAAGAGGCTGCCTAGGAATAATATTCAAGAATTCTTGCAGAAGTATCCTGTGGTAGTGGTAATAAAAATCCCCAAAAGCAAACAGGATGCTACAACAGCAAATCCCTAAGTGTCAAAAGAAGAATTGCTTTTCTATATGCTCCTTTGTTCTTTAATTATGCAAATTACTGCTAGTTCTCAATAATGAAAAAACCTAAAGTGTGGAATTTGCTTTTAAGCATAAAACTCATTTCAATAAAGAGAAAAAAAAAATCTGTTCTAAAAGAATTTTTAAGGTCTTCAGTTGTCCCTGATCTTAGAGCAAATCCCTGCAATCAAACCCTGCCAGCCAGCAAAGCTGCAGACCAGGACTGACTGTAAAACCTTGGGATTCTGTATCCAAATCTTCATGTGCTCTGAAATGATTTATCTCTCTCACACACACAGATGAAGGTGTTTTCTGCATGATGCTGAGAAATAATCTATTTAAATACACACTCTGCAGTGGGAAAAAAGCAGGATAGGTGCGTGACCCTTCCCAGTGTCTGATTATTCCATAAACAAGTACTCACAACATCTCCCATTTGCTATGATATTATAAATTGCTTTTTGTACTTTTACTGGTTTCTAGCTCAGAACTGCCGGGTTATCCTCAGGAATGCAGCCCTTCCTCCTTCACTTGCTCCTGCTGCTTCCTTTCAGTTCCAGTACTGCAAACTTGGGCATGAGACCTCCCCAGCAACCCCACATGAAATAATTCCCCGCAGGTCATTCCCAAGACAGGTCAGTCCTGGCACAGGGATCTTGGATCCCCCCAGGGATGCTCCTGAGCTGAGCTCAGGGCTCAGTCCCACTGCCAGCAGCAGGGGAATGGGGATTTGTAGTGGTTTAGTGAGAGAAGACAGATAATAAGCAAGGAAGCATTTTTGCCATGAAAAGCCCTGAATTCCAGAGTGTCCCCACAGAAACCGTGCCAGCTTTCTCCGCTGGAATTCATGTTTATAATCCACCAGGACTAAACATAAATTTTGCCGGTGAAGCAGCAGCTGTGGGGAACCCTTCAGTCCTTTTTTTGGGTGCGCTCCTATGGTGGAAACATGAATTAACCAAGGACTTTTGTCAGCTTATATCAGCGCTCTTCAAGGCCTGGATTTTACAATGAGGTGACAAAAGTTCCTATTTATCACAGATGAATTTAATCAGGGGGACTTTTGCTCTGGTTTAAAAATGCATTGAAGCAGAGAAACCTCCAACTGCCCAGCATGAGACAAGTTTCACCAACAAAACCACCATGTGATTTTATTTTAAAATATGAAGAGGTGTAAAGCATTGAGGAAGGGCAGTTCTCTTCTGTACAGGCTTCCCTGAGATAAAAATCAAAGTAAAGAAAAAGTAATTAATTTGATTTTTCTGGTTCAGTGTTAGAATATGTTAAAATCATGCATTAATAATATAAACAATTCTTTAAAAATAAAACACGTGTTTTTTAAGTAAAGTATTTTAAACCTTCAGTGGTAATGTAAAGTATTCCAGGTCAACTTCAGTTGTAAAAATACTATTTGAAGATGATAATGGCTTCAATAATCTTAGAGTCTTAGAACAATTTACAACAAAGGAGCTTCAAATTTTAATTTAAGTTGTAACTTGACCAACGGATAAAACTGGAAGTGTGGTTTGTGCCAGTGGCCTTTGCCCTAATAAAGCAAGATAATTTGTTAGAGATACATGCAAATATAAACAAAGCACATGTATGTTCTCAATGCTGAGATGTAACTTTTATGGCAGTAACCCAGTGATGTGGGGAGTAGTGAAAGGAGCAAAATGAGAAATAAACAGGTGAATTGGTATTCCAGGTATCAGAGCATCTGTGCACATGGGTAATATCTCTTACAATATAGCATACTCCAAATAACATTCAGCAATAGATGTACTATGTTAAATCATAAAACATGCATGCTCTATGATCTAAATTTATCTACTTCAAAATACAGTGACTACGAGCATTATTTTATCTGTGAAAGTCACTTAAAGTTCCATGAATGTCTTTCAAATTAAAGATGCACCTTTTTCCATTTTCCGTGAGAAGGTGGCACTCAATTTAAGTAATTCCTTCAAAAAGAAAGGCACACTGCATCTGCTCAGGTTTGATCTTTTTTTGTAGTGAGATTCTAATCTGGGGATCACTTTGTAACAAATTATGAAAGATTAGTACTTCAATTTTTTATTTTTTAAATGAATTAGAAAAGCTTGAAGTGGGGAAAAAAACAAGTGCATCCTTAAAAGATGGTGAGAATGAAATTAAACTTAATAAACTTCAGATGCTGGTAAAGGGGGTTGTGTGCAGGAGAACACCAAGGAGAAAACTACCTTGAAGAAGTGGATATTTACATGACAGTCCTGGAAGAGACAGGAAAGGGAGAAACACTGCATGGTTAGTACGGGGCTGGCTCAGTGCAGCAACCACAGTTAGCAGCAGAATAAACAAACACAGACACAGCAGCAGCGGCACAACAGAAATGGACACGTCTGTTAAGCACAGAAAAAACCCACGACAAATAAATCAGTGTTAATTACCCGAGCAGGGAGGAGGGGGCACAGCCAGGGCCGTGCTGCTCCTTGGAGATCCCTCAGCCTCACGAACACACGCCCCATGCATGAACAAAACGTGGCAAAACAGCTGCACGTGTGCACAGCTGGGCAGGGGCGCTCCGGGCTCTCCCCACTGAGTGACCTCGGAGAGGGGCGGCAGCGCCCACGGGATTTGGGAGGTTTGGGTTTGCCTTGTTTTGCGCCACGTGTTTCACCTTTATGTAAGGGATAAGGAAATCCCTGCTATCGACACGGTTTTTTATATTCTTCACCTCAAATCACAACACACCGAGGAAAGCCTTACGGAAATCAGCAGCTGACACAAACTGAAACCAGAGATTTATGCTGTCTAGTGAAGAAATTTCAAGTTCTCCAGTTTGAGCTGTGGTGAGTGGATGGGAAACCTCCAGACAACCGCATATGGGAATTCCCCCTGCCAAACTATAGTACAGAACAGATGGAGTCATCTAACAGCATCTCTATAATGCTGCAAACTATTCTCTAATGATTAAATATGCACAATTTAAAAATAGGAATGAGTGCCATGGCCAAAAAAAGCAGCTCTTCTTTTTATATCTCTATATGCATAATGAGTGTGGATTGATGTGCCAGTGATATTTTGGCTGGTCATGATTTCAGTGTGGCTTAGTGTCTGTTTCCTGAAAAGTAAATTTAATCTTGTCATTTGCAATTCGAAGTGTCAGCAACATTACTTGTATTTTGCATGTCCCCTTTGCTGACCTGCCTGAAGCTTCAAAGTGGGAATGCATATTGGTTAGAGACAGATATGGAAGAGATCATATCTTTTATTTATTTTTAAAAAAAAGAGTAAAGTAACTGCAGTGTAACAGCTCTGGGGCAAAACATCACCATCCTTCAAAGATGTAAAAGTAACATTTCCTTCACAGCCCTTATAACACTTGGCAGAGACCTGGAGAAATTAACTCACAAATTAACAAAGTCACAAGCTCCTCTACAGTTTGTTCTGGGGGTTTTGTGGTTGTTTGTTTGTTTGGGGTGGTTTTTTTTGAATGAAAATAGATTTAATTAGAAAACTCACTGGGTTCTCAAGAAGCTACTGAAACAGTCCCTGGAGTATCTGCTATGGCCCTGGCTATGCAGCTGCAGCATTTCTACCCAGCCTCCAGCTCAGAATTAAGACAGCTCTAGGATGTCCTGGTCACTGATTAAAAGAGAGAAATATAATGCCCTTTTAATCTAAAATTGTTGCGAATATCAGAAGAATCCCAGATTAATACAGAAAGTTGTTGTCTTCTCCTTTCTAATGAAGCAGACAGAAATGGCTTTAAAAAAATTAGGAGGAGTGTTAAAGAGCCAAGAAATGCAGGGCCTGCACTGAAACAATCTGAAACTGTGTACTGACGTTGAGAAAAGAAATTATAAATAAATGAGTTTCTTCAGCGTTAGACTGTAACAGCAACAAAACTCATCAGAAAGTTTTAGTTGTGCCTTGAACTCTGGGGACAGTTTCAGATCCTATTTAACACCAGCTGTGCTGCCACAAGGAGAGGCCTGATGGTGTAAATGCACCTGAGCTTTGTGCAGATGCACAGCCTGAGGGCTCCGGGTGGGAAATTCGGGTCTGCACAAGGATTAACACGCAAGTTTGGTCAAACAAAGTGCTGCCCTGCATCCTGGAGCAGCTCAGGAGCAGAAATATCTCTCAGATCCTGCGTCACTGGAGAGGTTCCAGGTATTTATAACTGAGCCTGATGGCCAAGCTCCACATCCTTCCTGTTCTTATCTTTAAAATGATAAAGCATTTTAGAAGACATTTTCTTTAATAATAGTTCTGTTTAGAAGCACTGAGGTGTCACCAAAATGTCACCACTGGCACCACACACGCCCCATGCATGAACAAAACGTGGCAAAACAGCTGCACGTGTGCACAGCTGGGCAGGGGCACTCCGGGCTCTCCCCACTGAGTGACCTCGGAGAGGGGCGGCAGCACCCAAGGGATTTGGGACGTTTGGGTTTGCCTTGTTTTGCACCACGTATTTCTGCCACTCCCGGTGCTCAGACCCAACATCCACCCTGTTCTCAGCTCTGTTCCCTCTCCTCATGATCTGGGCTGCAAAAAGGAGCTCCAGGTGCAGCTCCTGTACAGCCTCCATCAGCAATTCCTTGGGCCAAAGCAGCTGGGATCGCTCTCACAAACAGGACTCAAAGCTGCTGGGATCCCTCACACGAACAGGACTCAAAGCAGCTGGGATCCCTCACACGAACAGGACTCAAAGCAGCTGGGATCCCTCACACGAACAGGACTCAAAGCAGTTGGGATCCCTCACACGAACAGGACTCAAAGCCAGGGATGTGGATGGGGGCGTTTGTCCCCTCCCAGGGTCCAGGGGCTGTCCCCATGGTGGGACAGCAGTCGCAGCTCTCAGAAATTAAGGGAAAGATTTTATTCCTGTGAAAGCCACCCAGAGAGCCACGCTAAAGGAAATAATTAGAACAAAAGAACATATCTGACATGTGAGGAGCGTGCACCAGGAGGACCATTGTGTGCCTTCCCAGAGATGCTCTAAAATGAGGATTTTACGAGCAGAATCCCATTTCCTTGCAGCAACGTGCTGGGATCACTGCAATTGCCAGAGCTGGGTGCACTGACTCAGACTGCTCCCATCACCAGCACACCTTGGGCTCAGTAAATGTGTCCATGGGTAAGGATTATGGCTGCTCTGTTCTTTGTTTAATTAAAAAATCCTTTATATGGACCATAACAGCTGCTTTACTTTTAATAACATTTCCCAGTGCTGGTGATGTGGAAGGAAGCTGGGAGATCATAGAACAATTCACCAGCCTACTTTTAAACCAGTATTGTTCTATTATTATTCTAAGGTGATATTTAAGTATCAAGAAGTGCTTTACTAAGCAGGAAAAGTAAAAAGGGCCTGACCAAACTCAAATAATTTCCCACAGTAGAAGTTTCAGAACGTGCACATTGCTTTCCCCCAAAATTCAGGAAAAAAGGAATGATGCCATAAACGGCAAAGGCATCTTACTGCTCAAATCACAACTGGGTAGAAAAAAATACCAGAAGGTTGCATTATTTCAATATTCTGCTTTTTTCTTTGACTAGAAGGGTACTGCAAGAAGAAAATAAGTCCATAACAAAGAATAGATGCTGCATTAGAAGATTTGCTAGTTTGGATCCACGGAGGCACCTGGGACTGTTGGGAGTTCCCATGGCAACCTCTGCATGGACAATTATGGAGCAGCCACAATTATTCTGAATATGCCCGGTGAGAAGGGAGTTTCATTTTGAGATGGCCACAAATTCTGCCATTCCACAGAGAAAATTCACAACTAAAGGTTAAAACCAACTGAAAAATAGTGACAGATTTTATCCTGCCTCCACTTCCTACAGGAGTATATTTTTATCTCTAAATATTAATAATGATGTATCATGTATAAATCACTGAGGACAGATTTGACCACACTGCTAAATGAGCAGATAATAGAACTGTGAGTTTTAGGGAGAGGTGAGATCCAGAAAACACGGAGATTGAATAAAATTTATTGTATAGAAAATACTGCATTGCACCTCTGCATATATACCTCAATTTCTATATACTACACAAGCTCATACTAATTATACATTGAATATAATAAGAAAATTCCTTGCAATAAAATACAAAAGGTAAAAAAAGCACCGTCCTCCTCAATTCTTTCTTTTCCAAATTTGGTCTCATTTGTTGGGTAGGATCCATTCTGGGCAAAGGTTGGGTGTTAATTTTTGAACTGATTCAGATGTGGCAGAATGGGCCGTGAGGAAACTTCCCATGACAAATAGTTTTCAGCATTCAGTTACAAATATAAATGAAGAGAATCTTTGAATCTATTATTATTTCCTTATTTATGATCTTGTATAGCTATTTTATGGTAGATTTACATTGAATAAATGCCTTGAGAATTTGTACCAGAAGGTCCAGTGAGCAAAGTAGCATTTCCAGGAGATTTGTGTGGCTAAGAGTCACATTTCCATAAGGAATCTGGGCTGTGAAAATGATGTGCTAAGAAGGATGTGATGGGACTGTGCAAAGGGTTTGAGATCAGTGAGAGCTGGAGGCCAAATCTTAAAGCTGCCTGTTGAAAACTAGATGCAGGCAGGTATTTCTAAAATTCTGATTTAAATGGGAGGTAGCTCCTAAGTGGTCTTGGAGGTCCTACCCACATTTCTAAACTTTAGTTTAAGAGGGCAAAGTCAATTTTCAGAACATCTCAGAATTTTCAAGATCAGAAACTGGTTTCAGAAACTCCACATCCATTGGCCCTCTGGTCTTTCCTAACCTGAAAATAATCTTATTCTTTCTTAACAGGAAACAATGAAATCCTAATCCTGAAGTTTCTCTACTCTTGTGTATCTTAGGTTTTTATACAGCCCTTTACTCTGAGGACCACCGTTATTTATTTTAAATATTTGATACTACTAATGCAGTATTTTTGTGGAAATTGTTGCAATTTTATACTCAAAGTTAAATCAGTGTAACTTGGCTACCAATCACATTCACATGGTCATATATCAAAATATAGGCCAAGCACCACCACTGCAGACTGGATTGGGAAGAACTCCTTCCATAAACTGATAAATGGGCAGGTGGCCCAGTGTGACCCCTTGGTCTATCTGTATTTTTAATCTCCTGACAAATTCACTCCCCTAGGAAAGTGACAGTCAAGACCTGCAAGCTTCTTCCTGTAAGGCTCCAATGCTGATTTTAGAACAGTGGAAATATTTATTTAGGTGATGTCATTAAATCACAAATAGCAGCATTTTTCTCAGTGCTGTCTACTTGTTCCTTATTACAGGGCACCTAAAATAAAATGCCTGTGCAAGCCAGGATATAAATGAAAACAGAAATAAAGTAAAAGATGATCAGAGTCAGCACCACTTATGTGCCATACCAGAATAGCTAATAAGTGAAATACCACCATTCAGACATCTGTGCTGTGAATTTTTAGAAGCCATCACAGTGATGCCCCTTGAAACCAAGGAAGAATATTCCATGGAGGGTGCTGCTTGCCTCTGCTCCTTCTCGTAATGATAAACTTTGAGACAGGGTAGGAGGGTGAACCCAAATCCTTCAGCCATGTAACACTACATTACACCAGCCCTGGCCTCGTTACAATTATAAGGTTTGTTCAGCTACCAATATTCTCATTTATCATCACTGAGTTTTAAAACTGTTCATTGCCCAGCTTGGGAAATTACATTCCTGGAGACACCGTGTGCCTGCTGAAGACCCATTCCCTTCCCTGGATTAATTCAGTCACTCAAATAGCACCACCCAGGCTAGACCAGAACAGAGAGAGCCTCACATACACAGTGCTGAGGCTGAACTAATTAGACTTTGAGCCAGACTAATTATTTCTGAGGCAGAGCTGCCCCTTGGTGAAGCTGCTGTCTCTGGGACCAGGTCCAGTAGCTTTACACGAATCCTCTCAGGATTTCTACTCCACTTCATTGTAGGACATGGATAAACCCTGACTGTTCCTCCTGCAACCAAAGTATTTACAGCAGGATTAAGAACCAGCCTCAGAGACTGTAAATTCAATATGCAACCACACTGCATGTAATAGCTGACAAAATTTTTAAGTGGACAATTTTAGTGACTTGTCTTCGTGCTGTCTCTGACCTGAGACAAAACAGGTAAATTTTTATACCCATATATAAATATTCACCCAATTCCAGGCTCTGCATAATGCACAGAAACATGAACAGAACTACTTTTGAAGCTATTCTTTCTAGGGAGGATAAAAAATAAATATGATCTTGAATAGCAAATGACCTAGTGCAGCAAAATGAAATCACACTGGTCAGATCACGATTGTAAAGAAAGGAAAATGGAATGGAAGTTCAAATACTTCTCAAATGTATAACAAAAATCATAGTTCATGCTGCAGACATGGGAGCTGATCCAAATGCGTTCAGAAGAAATTGGTGCACCTTTTCTTTTTCTTTCTTGAAAGTTGAACATGTGCCGTTTTTCCTCACTTTCGTGGGTTAACCCATCTTTTATAATAACAATGGAGAATTCTGCCTGATGGTGAACATAGAAAATTGCCATTTCAGGTTGAAAGGAACAGGCAGGTTTATGCACAACAGGTACATTCATTATGTTTTGGATAAACAGCTTGGCTAAGGTTGTAAATGTCCTATCAGAACAAAAAGAAAGCAACAGTGCAGATTGGAGTATTTCCAACTCCTGGCTGTTGATGGGGGAGATGAGCTGGACCCACCAGCACACCCCTCCCACCCCAGGCCATACCTGTCCTGCTCCTGGGCTCAGTGGCCAGCAAATATTTTGTTGTAATTCATGGCTGTGGTTGTTGGAAGAGGCAGAGTCTGATCATTAACAAAAAACTCCTTTGTGTGGCACACGAGACCATTCCTGTGGCTACCAACCTCTCCAGATGGCACCACAGGAGGCAAGAAACTGCAGAGAGCATCACTTTTCTCTAGACTGTCTTTTTTGTACATAACCAGCAATACCTTTGATCCTTAAAAAAATCAACATCCTTCCCCACACTACAGAGAGCAGAATTTCACATGAAAACCTTCTACAAAGACTTTAAAGCTCCAAAGTATGAACACTGAAAGTATTTTCTTAAAAACACCCCAACTTACAGTGTGAAACATTCAAAATATTAAAATACTGTTGTTTCTGAGAATTTAATTTGTCAAATAATGCAGATATCTGTGATAATGGCTGGCAGATTTCACAGCAATTGTTAAAAGACATTGAAGTTATTACATGTACTTGACACCACATATTTTAAAATACCAACTTCTAAGTGTCATAGCAGAAAAGCTGAACTGTCAGGAAAATGATGCCACCTCTGAATTAAACCATTTGGTCCAATCTTCAAGAAAACCAAAGACACACAGAGCTGTCACAGGAACAGAAACAGCAGCACTCTAACATATGTATCATTTAACAACCTTTTTTTTGGTGTTTTGTAGTTGAATGAAAAATAAATGCAATATTTAGTTGCACACATCTGTGTTTAATCCTCACCTCAAACTTCTGCCGGAGCTCTGCATTTCCATCTTCATCAGCATCTGGAATTGGAACGTTGTAATACTCGCCCTCTTCTTGATTCAGCAGCTTGTACCTGTGGTGGATTTGAGAAAAAAACTGGTGACTTTACAATTTTGTCCTGATATATTTAAAATCTGATTTAGTTGTGTGTGTGTGGTTTGTATCAATCTCACAGGTGTGCAAAGAACTGATCTCAAAGACCAAACATCACCTGATCTCTAACACCAAACTCAGAAATAGAATATGTTTTACCTGCAATCAGATCTTTAATCCCAAGCTGTCAAGGCAGTTTAATGGACAAGGAGATTCTCCCCACTCATCCTGGGATTTGATGGGAGACATCAACCCTGAGGAGGAACCTTTGTCCATAACCCTAAACAACTGTCTTTGAAGAAATGTCCTTTTTGAGGAGATGTGATGAGTTCTACCTCTCTCCTGGCAGGTAATGAGATGGCATTTGATGAGATCAGTTTCCATGTGCTCTGAATTTGCAGAGCTATATATAACATGATACACTTAGTATTGAACACATCATATTGGAGATAAAAATAAAATTTGTATCACAAGACTGTGTACACAGAGTTGAGTTTGCAGCAGCTTCTGGCTCCAGCAGAAGCTTCAGGAAAACTACAAAAGAAAAGCAATTGTTTTATTATCCTCCTTTGATATATATAGCCTGTGTTTCCTAGGTTTAGTTGCACTTTCAGTGAATTTATAGCCTGCAACACAGTGAAAAGCTCAAAAAAAAGGTAGATCACATTGGAAAAAAGGACAGGTTTAAAAGTTCTGATGATTTATTCTCTCCTTGTCTTTTCCGAAACTCTTACCATCCACTGGCTGGCATCTTCATAAGCTCTGACACCCCAAAAGAGAGAGATCCCATGAAATCATTCCTGGTTGTTCGATCCCAGTCCCAGACCTCTACGGATAACCGGCGATCTTTGTCGGCAGGTTTTAATTTACTGAAAAGGACAGAAATGGAGGACGTGTCAACACTGAAACAAACAACTGAATACATCCAAAGAGCCCCATTAACTCAGGGTGTTAAACTCACAACGTGAATGACTCATTCCAGTCCGGATTCAGGGTAGAACGGATGGTTTTTGTTTTTTGTTTACTTTCATTCTTGGGATCTGGGATGAGCTTCAGTTTGACATAAGGATCTGAAAGTCCATTCGGATCCATGGGAATGAGGTTTTTTGCTTCTCTCACTGTCAATATAAAACACAGGATTACGCATCACCAGTAGGAAAGAAATTACACGTCAGACCAGAGCTACTGAAGCACGTTGACAAATAAATAAGATGTGAAACCCACTTGTCAGACTTGGCATGCAAGAAACTACTTGTTGTAAAGAAAGGTTGTACTGAGTGATATTTATAAGAATAGCAGGGAGCAGTGACAGGAGAGAAGAGTGATTCACAAGCAACACGCAGCTTCCAGGCACCTCTCCCTGCAATGCAATGATTTAATACCCAAATCCATCACTGTAATTTTTCTGAGCGGGTACCGATTCTTTGTGCTTTTGTTCCCTCATCAGTCTTGGGTTATACAACCACAGGATTAGGAGCCAAATACTGTAAGAGCCACAGCCAGATCCCAGTGGATTGCAGAGGTTCAGGTGTTTGACACGAGCCCTCTCTGGAAGGTTTCTAACACCAGCCTTCCCACGGATTCACGGCTCATTAGGTGTCAGATGGAATTGTTGTGAGCATTGTCATGACAGCAACCAACGGGACAAATGCAGGGACAAGTGGAGCTTCAGCTTCACAAAAATCCTAATGCAGCTTCTACTTTTACAGCGTCAAAGGAAGAAACAGAGTTATTAATCTCGAGTTGCTCCTGATCCCCAAAGAGAGAGAAACAGTCAGGAGCCCGCAGGGGCTGGAGTATCCCAAAGGGTGAGCACAGCCAGCACTGCCCTCCCTCTGCCAGACACCTGAGCAACATTTCCACACCACAGAAGAAGAATTCTGAAGAATAAAAGGTGAATTTTCCTCACGCTGTCAAACCTTGTCCCACCCAAACCAGCCCGTGCTGCGATGAACCGGGATCAGGCTGGGATGGGGAATTTGGAGCTCACAGCTGGGCACCTCAAAACCTGGGAGCAGCAACCCTCTGGGGTTTGGGACAGAAAACAGCTTCCACCCAGGAGTTCCTTTGTGATGGTCCGAGTTTAAGGTTAGAATTGTTTCTGGAAGGAAGACTGCAAGAAGCTTTGAGGGTGCCGTGGTTCCTAAGGGATGAAGGAATTTCAGCCTTTGAGAACCACTGAAGAGATTATCCAGGACTGACACTGCCCTCAGCTACTGCTTTCAGTCAGGAGGGCTTTCTAAAATTTATCTACCTAACCGAAGAAATCTGAAAGGAAATTTAGGAAAGATAAACCTTTAAGTAACTTAATATTTCTTGATGGAAAGTATGTCGTACAGAAATTTGGACTTTCGAGCCACTTGAAAGTCAGTTAGAGCTTATGCAAAAAAAGAAAAAAAGGAAAAAAAAAAAGAAAAAAGGTGTCAGGATCTTCAGCAACAAATAGTTACTGCTTGCTCAAGGCATTGTTCTCCTTTCCCCCAGATTTAAATGGCATTTTCATACTAAAATCCAAAAATTATAGACCTACCCAGGATTTCAATCCATTGTTTCCCAGCATAGAGGTTAAAAGGCATCCAAACAACAGAGGTATTTTTTTATACATCGAATAAGAGGAGCACAGGAATGTGAGCTACTGATTTGGAAGACACCACTTTATTTGTCAAGATAATTCTCAGGCACAACAGATACTGTGATATAAAATAATTAATGAAATTAGATCATGGCTGGAAATGAATCACATTAACTGGACCCAACAGTTGATATTAATTAAGCTGCCTAAATTTCTGGTTTCAAAAGGAGATACAGAAAATGCTTATGGGCTAAAATTTTAGAATAAATTGTAATATTATTCACTATGTGTGTTCCTCAAAGAATTGTAACAGGAAAAAAGTCACTGTGTTTTAAAAGAACAGAAAATAAATGCATCTTTCTTGCAGACCATTTCATTTGTACTTCCCCAAAATGCATGTCTAAAGCTGACAGGGCTTTGCAGCTGGGGAAACGGTGCCTTTCAGGCCAGAGAAATTGTCCCCACTCTCATTTACTCCGAGTTTGCCCCCTGATGGTCTTCATCCCCAGTGGTCAGCTGGAAAAACGTTTCTTTTCAACCCATGAAAAAAACCAAAACACCCAATTAAAAAAATTTAGCGCACTGAAAATAATCTTCAAATACTTCCACGGAATAACACTGAGATTAAATAACTTATTTTAGCGAAGTATTTACAATCCCAAAGGGACTAAGAACCACGAAGCGAGTGAAGGATGAAGTGACAGCTTTCAGTGCAAGCTGCTTTCTCTCATCCTATATTTGGGTTTATTATTGCTTTTTTGGTTGGGTTTTTTTCAGTGTTCTTCTGCATAGTTTTTGTGACTGCACTGCCAGGTTTGGCACAGGAGCTCTTACTTCAAAATCCACTTTTTGATTTTTATTTCTATGCTGCACTTAGCCGTAAGTGCGGAGCAGAACTCTCCACATGTTCTACAGCCTCCTAAAAATACATGCTGATAAGTTTTCCACTAAAATTCTCTGAACAAAATTGCTTAATTTTACCATCTTCAGGCTGAGCTTTTATGTTTAAATTTTACCTGCAGAGGCTCAGTGTGAAACACAGAATTTTGAGTGATTGGCTGGGTGGATGTGGAGGCTCCGCCATGGAGAGATCCCTGGACAAAGCCACCCCTGATAAATGCTGCAAAACAGCTCTGGCAGCAGGAGGACATGGCAGGATGTGTAAAATTGCTGCTTTCTTCTGCAGCAAACACAGAAAACGGAAAAAAACCCCTCTAAATGCAAGGAAGAGAAGCTCAAAGATTAACTGGGAAGGAAAAATGCAACATGTACTAAATACAGGCTGCTAATGAAGTCATTATCTCACTCCCTGTTTTAAGATATCTGGCCCATTTGTACTTTTGTCTGCATAATTAATACCCTTAGACATCTTTTTCCAACTGACTTAGCACTTCTTTTCCCGAGGAAACAGCGTGATGATACTTGTGCTAAATAGTGCTTATCAAGAATTAGCATCCAAGTGGTTCATCTCTTTAATGTGCCCTATTTTTAACGGGACAGATCAGGTTTCTCTGGGAGAACTGACATGAAGAGATTTCCCCTCCCCACCAAAGGCAGCATCTCTTGTGTGCGGTTGAGAAAGTTAAATGAAAAATAACTCCATGAAAATAAATCAATTTACAGCAGCTGAATTCTGCTATAATTGTAACCATAGCAAGCAATTTCATCCTGCTTGGTAATTACTGGTTCATTAAACTCAACAGTGTGATAGAGATGCTGCTCTAAATTAGAGAAGGTTGAAGGGAGGTGCAGTTTGGACTCACTTTGGGCAGAAATCTGAAATATTCCTTGACAGTTTTCTGTCATAAATAGTAAGGATGATAATAATCTCTGTACCAAGCAAAGCAGCTGCCACCAGCTAAATTTCCTAACATTTTGTCCAGACTGGGGACTCTTAACGGGGACTGAGAAAGCACACAGATAAAAAGACAACAAAGACAAGTATGGATTGGAGTCTCCAATAAATCCAGTCTTGTTCAGGTTTTCCTTCTAAAACCCAGAAATAACTGTCAGCTTGTGTTGGGGAAAAAATGTGTCATTTTCTTCCTCCTTGTTAATGGAGATCGTAAATGTGTATTCAGCAGAAAATGCAGATTATTTGATGTCTGTCCTATGGCTCTTCTAGCAAGTGCTACTTACAAACCAGCAGAATCCATCCAGGAGCCATGCCTAAAACTGAGACTCCCACTTTTCCAAGAATAATGTAAGGACATAACCAAATACAGAGCTGGTTCTTAGGTATTCATACTTTAAATTAAAACCTAAATAAAACAGAGTGGGCTGGCAGAGAACAACTAACATTTCATGTAAAGAGAAGAAATTCAGGCAGGATTCTAAGGAATTCAGAGAGTGGATGACAAAGCTGAAACTTTTTCCATGAGATTGTGCAGGTCAAGAGTTGCAAGCCATACACAGTTGTGGATTTATAGCTTCCTGTGGTACCAGCAGATAAATTTAATCATGGGAATGCCTAAATATATGTTTCTGTCCCTAGGACAAAGCTGAATGATTCGCAGCATGAGTCCACTCAGCTCCTTTACGAGTCAGTCACAGCTACACCTTCTTCCTGAATTCCCAAACGTGGATAATAGAACAGTTTACAAATCACAGCAATCATTTCTTGCCAACCTTTTAGTCCTACAGGCATCTTAGATGAGCAGGAATCTCTCACCCTTGTGCCAAAAGCTGCTTTTAGGAGACACTGCAAGACTCCAGTGGTCTCACCTGGCATGGTGTCCAGAGAAATGAAGGGCAAGGGGGACTCTTGTTAGCTCCAACACATCATAAAGCTCCTGTCTTCTCACAACAAAGCACTGGTAAATTGTCCCAAAACTCTCATTGCTTCCTGAAGAAGTTTCTGGAGAAGATTTTCTGGTTTGCCAAGTTTATAGATGTCTGAGTGAGTGACAGAGGATCTTACACTCCCAGCCAAGGAACTTTCTCTTCAGTACCTTCTTGCACCCCCCAATCACAGTTTAAAAGATTTACCTATTACTGAAAATAGTCTTTCTTCCCGTTTTTGGATTTGTACTCTTCGTATGTAAAATCCAAAGCTGCCTCCAAAACTGCTCTACTTTCACTGAAGATTTATTATGGGATTTTTAAAACTCACTGAATGCTTCCCTTCTGGAGCTGCTTGTGACTCACAGGTACAACTGACTCTGAAACAAATCCTGCTTTCCAGGCAATTTTCAGTCTCTGTAGTTTTCATCACTAAAAGGGCCTTCAGAGATGAGACTTTTCTCTATTCCATAACTACTCCCCTGCCCAGTGAAGATTTCTTTTCATATCCTTTCTGAGCCCAGTGCCTGAGCCCAGAAAAATGGCAACATAATGAACACCTGCACTGTACAGGTGATGTACAAGGAACAGTTGATGAATATCCTTGTCTAGAACAAGAGGAAAAATGAACAGATGTTGTGTGAGACTTGATTCCTCTGTATCTATTAAGATACTGTCTCCTACTAACAAAAAATGTACCATCATCCCCGACACTGCTTCCCAAGTTCTTGTGTCTGCAATAGGTTCTCCAGTTTCAAGTTCACCTGGGAATCTCACAGAAGAAATTCTATTTTCATTTTAAAGGAAGATTATCTTTACAAAAAATATCATCTTAAAATATACGCACTGCTGGGCAGAACAGCTGCTTAATGAAACATAAATCTTACCACAAGATGGATCAAATAATCTGGAAAAGGCTTCAGGCTGTTACATTTCTAATTCTTATCTTATATACATATATAGGATCTAGTTAATATTTTTGGATGCATGCAGATGGCCATTACTGAAAAATTAATGTTTTTTTTAAACCTCCTGCCTTGCCTGTTTCTTCATGGTGAAGTAAATTTAATGGCTGAAGTGGGAAAGAAGCTTTTAGTTGTCACCAGGGCTGGCATTGCTAAAGGCACAGCTTTTCCTGTAATGACTGCAGCAACCCTGCAGATTCTGGGAATGTCAGAAAGAAGATATTAGTGAAGTAAACCATGAGATTTGTGGGTTTTGAGACGTTAAAAATGTGTCCCACATGGAAACAACTATTTGGGTTCACTTTATAGGCATTTGGTATGAAAAGCTGGTCAAACAGCCAGAATATTCATTTATGCTCCCTTTTAAAATCAGCTGCAGATTATGAAATTCATGTTTAAAAAGACAGACACTGACAGTGACCTAGAAAATCACAGTAAAAGTATCAGAGTGTGTGCCTGGTGGGGTCTTTTAAGGAAACAATTTTGATGAGAATCTAGAAATGTGCCAGAACTCTGCAGTTTGTGTCCGCAGCCTGTCGGGGTGGAGGC
Organism: Dryoscopus gambensis; assembly: GCA_013389985.1. Lineage (NCBI taxonomy): Eukaryota > Metazoa > Chordata > Aves > Passeriformes > Malaconotidae > Dryoscopus > Dryoscopus gambensis. Next base: position 357,988 of record WEIT01021286.1, read on the forward strand.
TCCTGCCCCAGCTGCCCTCCCCAAGCAGCGTGACAGGACATTCATGCACAGGGCCAGGAGGTGGCTCAGCACTCACACATTCATAAATAATCTGGGAGATGTCCAGCGGGGAGTGCGGAGCTCCCGGGGAGATCATTGCTGGAGAGCCTCTCGTGTGCTCCCAGCCTCTGCAGGGATCACCGCCAGCTTTCCTCTGCTTCTCAACAACAGAAGCACCACTGAAGAATAAAACCAGATTTTCTGTTTCTTGCAGCTCAGGAAAATACAGTTAAAAGCCCCTGAAAATTCTGGGCTGTGCTTTTATGTGTTTTAGTAAGATTTATGTGACAGGGGGTGCATTAGCTGCCAGAAAGTCACCACCATCCTGTCACCAAATTAGTGTCAGGAGGGCAGATCCTCCTTGTCAGCTGCTGTCACATCCAACTTCCAGTGCCTGAGAGGTCACAGTTTCAAGTCCCAGTATCGTGGCAGCATTTTATAAATCAATGCACCAGATGGGGCTATTTTTCTCACAAAAGTTATTGTTCATTCACTATAAAAATAATTCAAAAAGAAAGTTTAAAAAATCGGAACTGTGATTCAACCACCTACAAGCTCACTCAGAAGAGCCCTAAATTATAAGACGGGTCAAAGAGTAAATGTAAGAGTGAAAAAACTTGTTACACACATCAGGAGGAAGAAAATTCAGTGTAAAAAGCAGAGATTAAGAATAGCAAAAAACACTTTACTATGCTTAAGAGCAACCCCCCCACGTCAATCCAACCTATGAAAGGGTCACGAACTCAGAGATTTCACAAATAAGCGTTTCAAGAGTGTTTCTATAAAAAGAAAACTACCGCATTTCTGTACTGCAAGTGCCATAAATTATTAATATTCAACGCAACTCTCAAGCAAGTAACTCAACCATTGAAAATGAACCACTGATGTTTAAGAATTACAACACAAATGAGCATTGAACGGGGCAGACTGAGTAGCCCTGGGAAGATGGTGAGGTTATGGCGGAGGATATCAATCCAAATTTCCAGCTCCTTTGTGAAGAAGTGCTGCGGAGTCTCTGCAATTCCCACAGACAAACCTGTGTGTCCACACTGATGCACCCGAGTTGAAGATCTGACCCAGTTAATTGGAATTAAGTGTGTTTGTACATGGGCTGAATGATTCCCATCATTAATTCCATTCAGAACCTGCCAACTCGAAGACTGTAGATAATCTGAGGGAGCCACTGGGCAGCTCCACCCGGCAGTGCCTGCCTCACCCCCTTCCTAGAATTCAGCAGGAATCAAAACCCAGCCCCATTTCCAACATTTTACCTGGAAAACACTCAGTGTGCCTGTACTGTGGGGCTTCTTGGAAACAAAAGGCAGCACAACACCCTCTGCAGAAGAAGGCAGAGGGAAAGAAAGACAAATTGGGATGTTCTAAATAAACCACATCCCCTAAAGGACCACATCCTGCAGTTGTCCTCTCCAGCTGTGTCCTGGTGGGGCTGGGAGGGTTGGGATGCCCATGGATTTGCAATGTGCCAGCACCAGTAGCAGGTCCCCGTTTAGCAGCACAAATGTTTTGCGTGTAATCAAGGCTGGCTGGGAAAGAATCAGCAGGAACTAATTAACAACCAAAACAGGATGCAGAGCAGGGATATTGAGGAATTCAGCTGAAGGAGTTCAACACCTACAGAGTAATTCCTTTGAAAAAGATTCAGACGAAGGCTCAAACCAAACAGTCAATCACTGATTATTTTTCCTGCTGTTCCTAAACCTCCTGGACATTTAATTCACCTCCTTCCCCAAAGCTAAAGGCAGTGATGTTGTGCCTGGGAGCTCTGAGAACATAGTTAGAATTCTAACTAAGGTTTTGTCAATAAATATTTTAGAACCAATAACATTCTAGGACAATTTTTTCACATTTTGTAATATGTCCATGACCTGGCAATTGCTAATTTCCTTTTCAGTTAAACATATACAAAAGGCACCTGAAATGTCATTTTGGCTTAGTCCTAATGGTATTTTTTATACAAAAAAAACCCCAAAAAAAGCAGCTTGCTTTCAGGACAATTGTCGTTTTCATTTAAAGAAATTTTCAGAAAGCTTGGAAATGCTGATAAGCCTCAACCACAACCCCAGCACTGTAATTGTTTTATACACAACAAAGTTATAGTAAACATTCTTCTTCTTGTTCAGAAACCTACTTAATTGTGGGATGGAAATGTTTTATTTATAAAATGACATTTGCCAAGTACACTCACACCAGAAAGAGCCCATGGAGAAAACCTACAAAAAATATGTTACAATTTTACCATGTTCACCTCTCAGACAAGACCTTTTCAAATAAACCTCTGAACTAAAGGGATCCTTGTTTGTATAATCACTTTACAGTGCCTTGGTTCCACAATCGCTCGTGATAAACATTTTTATCCCTAAAAGGATTATAAATCAACTGAATCATCAGGAAATAAGCACATGTTATTTGTCAAATCACATGTATTATTGCAGAAAGTTTAAGCCATATTTAAGAGCCTTTCTGCAAAGCGGCCTAGAATAAAGCAAATACTAAATTTTGTCACTTGGATGATTTTTAAATTAATTCCCTCTCATGGTACAATTACTTTTAGAAGCCACATCACCATCTCTGAAACGCCTCATTACTTAGTGAAACCACCTTCTGCTAATGACAGTACCTTGGACAAATTTCCCCCTCCCACGTTGACAGGAAGCTCTTTGAAAAGTTAAGCCACAATTAAGCATCACTTGGGATCTATTCTGATCCTTTCTAACTAAATTTTATCAAACTTCTCCTTTTCAATGCATTTTACAGGGTTTGACAGGAGAATATGGAGGTATCTGGATTTAGAAAGAACAACGCCATGGAGGGATAATGTCAGCAGGGAAGTTTGCTGGTTCTGGAAGCTGTGAAAATTCAGTGATGGTCTGATTTCCTCTGTGAAAAGGGGTAAGATTTCTGCTGAATGGAGGGGGGGAGGAAACATCCCTCTGGTGTGTGCCAGGCTCTGCCACCTGAGCACGCTGACACGACACTCTGCATCCACGGGCGGCATCAACCACACCACGCAACACGGGCAGGAGCTGAGATGTTCTCAGAAACCTCCTCCTTTGTCCTACTCTGACTTTGCCCCCGAATTCAGTTCCATTTTGCAACACCAACCAGGCAGTGACAAAAGCACTTGTCATGGGGTGATTTGTGCTGTATCCCACATTATTCAGCCCCCACTTGACCTGGACGAGTTACAGGTGTGTCAAATCAGGTGTTTCCACTAAGGGTCAGAGACCAGCTGACCCTCGGTGAGGTAACACATAAGAGAGAGGAGAAGAGCCCAGAAGGGGCTGCTGAGAGAATTACTGGGAAGCCCATCCTGCTATCCTGGGAGAAGACCAGCTCGCTAAGTTACAGAATCCTGTCACCAGAA
>WEIT01021286.1:361627-394415 GCA_013389985.1 Dryoscopus gambensis
ACTTTAAGGCTCTGGTGGGCCGCTGGGGGTGAGGGTGTGCTCATCAGGGTGTGCACAGCCACAGATTATTCACAAAGCCCAGAGAAACACTGCCAAGGAAACCAACTGCTGCCCTCTCCCTTCTTCCCTTCTCTGCCTCCTCCCCAGCTTGGTAACCTTAACCTTATAGAATGTGAGAATTATTTTTCTTGTATTTTAAAACTCCCTGGGAGTAATATTTGGGATTGAATCCCAGTTGCCTTTGTTTATTCAATACTCTGAAATACAGGAAACAACTCCTCAGCTGATGAAGGTTTAGTGTATCTCTTGTGCTCTGAAGATGATGGGTAACTTCCTGAACAGCTACTCACTCTGCTGGGCTGTTTTCCACATGAAAAACTGACAATACAGTGATTTTCTAACTAATATTTCCCAGGTTTTAAAGCTGTTACTACAGATCTCCTTTTTTCAACTTATTTTTATGAACATAGCTTCACAGAGTTTCTTGATTCAAAGCCACGTTGTATGAAATCCTCCCACTTCTGGAAGGAAAATTTCCATTAGTGGCTGTAATGCACGAAGATCTGAGCAAGGCACACAAACTCACCGTGTGTATCATACATTTATAAAACCTGAAAAATTCCAGAATGAGCTGTTTACCTGTTACTTCCAGTTTGTCACCAGTGACTTCAGCTTTCAGATAAATCCTTCCTCTCTTCTCTGTGTGGTCCATGCCACAGAGGCTTGGGACGTTTATCACACATTGCTTGTGAACGTTCATATCACAGGCTGTGGACATAAAAATGGTTCAGACACCCATGAGAAAATTAATTTAAAGTGAAAATGAAGACTAAATGCTTAATTATTGGCAAGACTTTCAGATTACAGCTGCCTGGTTTTCAACCAAACACCACCGCTGGTTTCCATCCTGCAATACTTTCTGTAGAGAGTTAATACAGCAGAAAATAAAATAATCTATTTCAGAAAGCTAAACATATCATTAATGAAGTGCAAGGGGAAAAGAAGTGAAAATGGAATAAACACTTGCTGGGAATATGACTAAGAAAACAGAGCATTCACGTCAGCAATGAAGGGAGTTAGGTTTAAATTGATTATTAGGTTTTGCTAGTGGGAGACTCCAAGACAAATTAAATACAAGGAAAATACTAGACCTTGACTACAAACTGAACTGAAATTTCAGTCTTTGGGAGTGTATTCACCCAGACAGTCCAAAAAGAGGCTTTCTCAAAACTGCCATGATAAAGGCTCTCCAGCCACATCAAGCTGAATACATCATGTTCTCAGCAGAAGAGGTGATTTTCATTAGCAGGTTATTATGGTACTGAAATATCCACTTGAAATATACCAGGACTATAAATAGCTGACATTTGAAATGGCATTTTCCACAGAAAAGAAGTAAGAAGCTGTTATCCAGGGCTTCCACTGGCTGTCCAGACCAGCCCTTTGGTGGCACAAGGAAAACTTCACTTACTGTCACATTTCATGCCCTGGTGCAGGAGCCCGTAGAGCAGCGACCCACAATGGTCACAAAAGGTGGGGCTCCCATAGGTGTGGATCTTGAACTTGTGCTTGCTTCTGGGATCCTGCAGGGAAAACCAGACAGATTCTCAAGTTATAAAAGGTAAGACTGACACACTTTTAATTTATTACTTCAAACACCAAAAGCTTTCCAGGTCTGCAGCTTATGCTGCAGAAAAATACATTTCAGTGTGTAGCTTGTTCTCAGCCTTACAGTGGTACCTGCACTGGCACAGGCACGTTGGCCTCAGTTCCTAATTCTCCTTTTTATGGTGCTCTGAGAAAAAATGTGTCAGCTCAGGCTTGTTCCCATGATTTATGCACACTAAAACTTCATTTACTGACTGCTCACATACATAAAGTTTAGTGGCAGTGTTCAGTCTGTGGCTGAAGAGTCACAGACTGATTGCAGAGTGTTACTGTCACTGTCCTGAAATGTGACACAAAATACAGCAGGAGAACTGGGAAGAAACTGTTCATGGGCTAATCTGGAGTACAGCCCAATGACTGTAAAATCAGGATTTTACAGACGGGATCATCCTGAAATGCTGCAACTCGATAATCTCTATTGTAAACGAAAGCGAATGAATTCAAACTTGGCACATGGTAAATATTTTACAGAGACTGCTGTTCCCATCTGATTTTTGAGCAGAGAAACTTAAGAGTGAGGACATTTTAAGGCCGCCAGCAGCTTGGAAATGTTTCCTAATTTAGGACCAGTGAAAGGGAATACACCCAAATCACTTAAATGCATGACACATCCAAAGACATCTGCTGTTTCTCGAGGAGTAAGGGTCCCCTCTGGAAAACCAGGAACACTTATTTCAGAGGAAGGAACCACATCTTCCATATGTTCACCCATGTCAGGCTCATGCCAGAACTCCACGTACACCAGGCTGGAGATGTGCCATGCCAAAATAAACGTGGTGATGGCCCTGTCCTGTGCACACCCTCTTTATCTTAAATCCTTTATGTGTCCTTCCGGCTCCAGCTGCATTTCAGTCAGAACTATCCCTGCACAGCCTTGGTCAGAAATTTGGAAAAGCAGTAACTCTTCATTAAAAACCTCTCTGGGATTTGAAATCAATCCTTGCTAGCACTCTTTGCAGAAAGACCATGGACATCATGAAATGCCACATCTAAAACATCCTCAGTGAAAACACAACTGCAAAACGACACATTAAAATATTTTTATTCTGTCTATATTTTGTATTATACGCTTGTATTAGACAAGAACTGTTAAATTGCCTTATAAATATACTGATTTTTAAAATTTACCTGCCAATCAAAGCTTTCCAAAAAATCAAAAGGAAAGCCCAGCATGTTACTCAAAATGGAAAACCTGCTGACTCTTTCCTCAAAAAGAAAAGATCCCTCTAGTACAAGTGCTTTCTCAAGAAATTTGGGAGCTTTGATTAGTAATTATCACAAAATATGACTATGAGAAGGCAAAATTTTCCCTTCAAATTTTACTATTTTGCCATATTACCCTTTGTGAAAGTTTTTGGTGTTTTGGTAGCATTCTTCATGCAAATCCATTTTGGCATTGATTCTAAAGTTTCACACTGAATCTATAACCACTACTTTTCACTGTATGGAAAGAAATTACAGAGCACCCAGGAAAACAAGTAAATTCCAAGTGAAATTTCAAATTCAAATTGAAACTATTTCAATAATTCTGCTCGTTGTTCAGCCTGAGATACGAAATGCAAACTGCTACCAAGTGTATTCATTTTGTAAACACAGGGAACCTAAATGGAGTGACAGCCAGGGCTCCAGAGAACATCTGTTTCATTATTTATTGAAGATACAGCAACGGGCCTTGTGGCTCAGGGTCATGGGAACGTGGCTGTGCTGAAGGGTTCTCTGGTGGCTCGGTGACTGTGTGCCTTCCAAACAATTTAAACCACAGTTGGGAAGCTAATTCTTCCCTAAATTGTTTTGTTTAGATGACAGAAGGGGACTTGTTACCTTATAAATATCTACACTTAAGCATTACTCTGGTAATACATCTGTGGCTGAGAAGGACAAAAGCCACAGCTCCTAAGAATGACACTGAATAAACAGAGCTTTAAGGTCGTGTTTAACATCTGACACAAGTGGTATTTATGGGTAAAATGTAATGGTGTAGAGGGAAAGGAACTATTTTATTATATATAAGGAAACTATTACAGTCAGTCTACTAAATACATGGAACCTGTATATTATCCTGAAATGATATAACACTGCCAAATAATTTCATTCCTAACAATGAAATGTGCTTGGAATTAAGTTAAGCAGGGGTGTGTGTGGCTTAAAAATGTTGTGACATGTAAGGACAAGTATTCTGCACTCACTGAAAAGCAACACGAGTGAGGGCTCATGTCTGACTACAAAGCTCTGTGCGACTACAAAACCCCAGGAAAAGCATTCTTAGAAAACAACAAAAACCAGCCACATGAATAAATAAATCAATCAACTTGGATCAAACTTTGGAGTTGGCCCTGCAGGACCCAATGTATATAATTTGAATCATGGTTTGCTTTCTGTGCTGAATCTTAGTTTTCTATCCTTGTGTGAAAATTCCTTCCGTGGGGTGTTTCAAACGAACAGTTTAATATGAATTAGATTTTGTAAGGAGAAGCAATTATGTTCTGATTATTATTAGCCATTATTCTATATGCACACACAAAGTCATTCATAATAAGAAGAGGACAATGGAAAATAGTACCAAAACTACTCCTGAACCAGAAACTTTGCAGGAAATCTCTCTTTCAAGATTCCTTTAATAGAATGTCCTAAAAACCATTTAAAACCTGCCACATAAGAGATTACACTCTTCATCGGTATTTTATCCTCTGTTCTGCTTCAATCCTATGGTTTTTGTTTTGGGGTTTTTTTTTGGTAAATTGAAGTGTGGAAGGCATTGTTATTTAGGAAACAAGTCTCAGAACATCCAGAGAAAGCCAAGAGATCACTCTTCACCCATTACAGGTGACAAAACTTTTCCATCTTATTCCCATATTAACAAGGATTTCTAATGCACTTAGAACTACCCTTGAATCTATGGCTTGCACTTGAATTATAAGCAATCATATCAGTAATCATTACTACATTGCCAGCTCTAATTACTTGTATTAGCAGCAATTATTTTATGAGTTGTTAATACAGGTTCATACTTCCCAGTGTTAACATGCATTAATGAATTTATGTGCATCATGGAGGAAACCACTTTAGCATTTTTTTGGCTTAAGGCAAACTGTGCAGCTAAAGGAAAGCTCCTGTAAATTTTCTCCACATATCCCCTTCTCATCAATGTAAACTTTCAATAATTCCCAAAGCAGAGCTGGCAGCCCCATTTTGTAGTAAACACAGGGAGCCAAGCCAGGATCTGACAGATGAACTGCCAAATAATGGCTGCTATTTGCAAGAGAACTGAACTTTGCATTAAACTTGGCATAGATTAATTGTGAAACTCTGAAGGGAAAACCTACTTCTGTTTCCAAAATCCGTCAAAGTTATGAGGGGGGAAAGTGGCAATGGGAAAGCAGTGGGGAAGCACTTGTTCAGCAGTGATGAATGATGTGCTCTATTAAAATTTGTGTTATTTTTGTGCTAAAAAGTGAATTCTCTGCTACGTTAGGACAGTCCTCCATGTTTGTAAGTACAATTTAATGCAGTACAGTGTAATTAAACGGGATAAAAACTTCTGGGCAATTGATATCACAGACATTTAGATACTTTTCTTTGAAAAATCTTTGAATTGGCATAAATTTAGCTGTGCATTTGCATACTTTCTAATAGAGCGGGGTTTCAGAGCCTGGGTGCAGCATCCCTACAAAGATGAACAGCAACCAGGCAGCTATGCCCCACAAAATTAGAATATTATTCATCAGTCTCAAAGCTGAGACGTGATTACAGAGAGGAGCAGCCACAGAGCCACAGCCACCAGGAGAGGGTTTTACACACTGGCACCAGGTGGCACTACTGAAAAACCCGAAAACGGAGCAGAAACATTTAAAATAAATCATGAGTTTGCAGAAGTCTCTTGCCCAGACAGCTGTGGATGTGTTTAAAGGGGTTCAGGCAGGAATCCTGCCGCGCTCCAGCAGAGGGAAGCAGAAGAACACAGAGGCATCTCCCCAAACCCCACACGTTTTTCCATCTGTCTACTGCCACTGAGCTACGTCCTGCCCCCCGCCACCATGCCTGCCTCCTTCCTTTGTTTGGCACAAATGAACCCATTTCCTTTATTGAACAGCTATGGAAAGCACCCCCCTGTGAGGAATCATTCCATAATTTCTGTGGCTCTTAGGCGGGGGTGTGCAATAATTGAAAGCGCATGGTTAACCAGCAGCACATGTCAAACTGTGCCTTAACACATCACAAAACAGCTTATGAGCATTGTATCTCAGAATTCTTTCTAAAAGCTCCCTTTTGATCAGAATTTTATTCCCCCTGATAGCAACACTGAACCTGCTATAATTTTGCAGGCATTAAATCACCACACTGCCTTTAATTTTAAAATATCCAAGCCCCACTTTGTGTGATGTTGCACCAGTGGAGGTTTTACACGCCAAGCACGTCAGATTATTACTTGTGAGGTCTTTTCACAGGATGCAACTTGACACTGTCACCAACTGTGCCACCAGAACCAAGGATGCACCGTGCCCTGGGCTGATCCCCAGCGTGGGCAGCAGGAGAGGGGAGATTCTGCCCCCTCAGGTGAGAGCCCACCTGCAGAGCTGCCCCAGCCCTGGGGCCCAGCACAGGAGGGACCTGGAGCTGCTGCAGAGAGCCCAGAGGAGGTCACAGAGATGCTCTGAAGGCTGGAACCCCTCTGGATCCAGGCTGGGAGAGCTGGCGGTGCTCACCTGGAGAGGAGAAGGCTCCAGGGAGAGCTCAGAGCCCCTTCCAGGGCCTAAAGGGTCTCCAGGAGAGCTGGAGAGGGACCTGGGACAAGGGCTGGAGGGACAGGACACAGGGAATGGCTTCCCAGTGCCAGAGGGCAGCCTTAGGTGGGATATTGGGAAGGAATTCCTCCCTGGGAGGGTGGGCAGGCCCTGGCACAGGGTGCCCAGAGAAGCTGTGGCTGCCCCTGGATCCCTGGCAGTGCCCAAGGCCAGGTTGGATGGGGCTTGGAGCACCCTGGGACAGGGGAAGGTGTCCCTGCCCAAGCCAGGGGGTGGGACTGGATGAGCTTTAAGGTTCCTTCCAATCCAAACCATTCCATGGTTCTGTGACCTGTCAGTGCCAGAGCCTGTGCTGGTGATTAAGTGTGAGGAAAAAGGACCATTTTCAGTCATTAATGCCAACACATGAACGTTAATAAGGTGTTAAGCAGGAGATAAGATTAACTTTTTAAACTGCCTAGGGCTGGTAAAGGGATTTTTTTTCCATACTTGAACTGCTATTTTTGTGATCATTAAGAAGCAGAAAATGCAGAAGTGGAAGTGTAAAAACATTTTTGGAGGAATGGAGAATTATATTTTCCATTACAAACAACCTTAAAGGAGTTCTGCAGATGAGCTGTGAGGTCCTCAGGTTGTATCAGGGCCTACTACAACAAAGAACAGTTTTGTGCAAAGAAATGCAAATGTACCCAATTTTCCATTTTTTATTTCCATAACAGAACCACAATAGTATTCTTCATCCCCAGTCAAACTTACATATATATGTAGTTACTAATTTAAAAGGTGTACAGGAAAAAAAGTCTTACAATTTTCAAACTACTTCCCTTAGACAAAGGAAAAAAGTAATTCCTGAACGTCAGCAGCACAAATTGTGGTGCTGTTTGTGTTTCTGCTGAAAACAGAGGTGACAATATATTCCATATATGCAAAACAACTTCCAAATTGTTTCAAGAGATACGAGGTCACTGTTCCTCCTTACCAATGGAAAAGCCCAGAAGGACTGGCAGGTGTTTTCCTCATTTCATACACAGCCTTTAGCCATTCCCTACTGTGACAGAACCACTGAATCCCACATCTTTCTTTGTCCCCCCTCCAAATGTCTTTAGAAGTATGGATCTGCTGCAACAGATCAATGAAACCACTGCAATTTGTACTGCATATATTTCCCTTAAAACAGCTTTAACTTCCCCAAGCGAATACCAAGTTAATAAAACATATTTGAGAATATATTTGAGCGTGGCTTTCTCTGTACAGAGCCAAATCCCACATTCAGCCCACGCTGTCCTCAGGCAAATTTCCCTCTCAGCTCTGAAGGTCCTCAGACTCCAGCTTTTCTAAACACCTTCCAAGCAGTGACTACAATATCCAGGAACCCACTCAGATACCACCTCTGTTTGAGACACTTTCTTCTGCTTGCTATTTATTTTTGCGCCGAGAAAACAAAAATATTGATTGGTGATCTGCTCTGCATCTTAATTTAAGGAAACAGCTTCAGCTTTGAAGCTGCAAGAGCCAAGGAGCCAGATGCTTCTACTGGAAATAACTTCCAGGGCTTAAAATATGGCTTCTGTCATCAGAGCTCAGGAGCAAGGAGGAGGAAAAAGTCCTTGTCTAACTGGTCACCAGCTTTGTTCTTCCCTGGCTGAGTGAGACTGGGAGAAAAGAGAACCTGAGACTCTTGGGAATGATTAAGATCTTATCATTTTTTAATATAAAATGTATAAATGCTTAAAGCTCATTTGATATTTCCCCTCTCAGAGCTGCAGTGCGGGAAAGTTTTATTGCTTTCAGAGAAGTGCAATAAAAGAGCAGACTTCTACTGCCTCAAAATCAAAAATATTCCAGAAGGATTGAGGCTGGCTGGGATCTCTGAGACTCCTGAGCCCAAATTGGGCTCAAAGTGGGGTCGAGCAGTTGGGTTTGGTTCATGGGGTTACTCCTCCCTAGCTGCAAGACACTCTAGAGCTCCAAATCTACCTGCTAAGCACCCAAAAAAATCTTCTCCAGGCTGACACCCCAAGAGCTCCTTGCTGCAGTGGAGGAGGACAGGAATGGCATGAGTGTGCTTTCCAACTCGGTGAGAAAATACACCCAGGCTCTTTCCAGGAATCTACCTCCAGGCAGAATGGGAAGTTTGGAGTGACTCAAAGGAATCACCTGGAGAAAGAATTCATTCATTCAATCCACTGACATCTGCAGGATGGGAAAGCTGAACACACTGGTAGGTGTTCAGAGCATAAATTAAGTTGTATTCAACTCTACAGTAGCAGCGTAAGGTGCTGGTGGGATAGGGAAATAAAGGCCAAGCAAAAACACAGGTGATGAAACCTGTGCAGACCCTGCTGGGCCTCTGCCAGACCTGCACCAGCACCTGAGAGCAGCTGCAATGCAGCAAGGTCAAAATCCAGCCCATTCCTCCCTGGGTTCAAGGGTTGGGATGACATTCAGAAATGAAGACTGATTCTCAAGTGCTGTAGAAGAAAAGTCCTTTAGGATTATAAGTTACACCCCGGCCAGAAATGACAACAAAAATCCCTTTTCCTGTTGTGTTATTAAGACCACTTTTATTCTTTACTACTCTAAAGAGAATTAAGAAAGTACACAAAGAGGAAAAAAAAGTCTTTAAAGAAAATTGAAATTTTTTAATCAACTGTTTCTTCTCTATAATTGTATAGAAGAACACAATGTGAACACAGTTCAAAATGATTCAAAGGCAGATTTTTCAGTGCCCTCTTGGAATTCACAGTAAATTATTATTTTTAATTAAAAGAAACAGGTGGTCATTGAATCAACCGATTTTGATTGCTGCCTTTTGTTCATATTCATCTTGTATAGAATAGAACTGATTGAGTTGGCAAAAGGAGAAAGAAGATCTGCATGACTGTACTCCCAGGGATTTGTAATTTCCTAATTACTAGAAAGACACATAAATCCGGAAGGGACTCGGTGTTTACTGGCTATTTTTTCTTCATTCTTTTTTAATGAAGAAACTGCAGTATAATTACAGAAAGTGCACAAACAAAAGATCCTGTTAGAAAATGATTCATGACCAGGAGAAATGGAGAGAGCTTTTGTTTCAGATACAACTCACCATCGTGTTACTATGTGTACATCATTTCAATAAAGATGAAATCCAGGGATCTGGATTCAAAAGGAACTCTAGAAAGCCAGAGACAGCTGTACATGTCTTGCTTAACCCCCCTAATTTATTAGCTTTATAATTTTGTAATTTGTTAATTCATTAGTCAAGCTGATACACTTTTCAACACAGAGCACCCTTTGCCCCTTGAATACGTATTACAAAATAAAGTTTAAACTGGTCAGAAGCAAGAAGTAATTTTTCTAAGTCCCTGCTGTATAGAAGAGTATTGCTATTTCTCCATAGGTACAATGTGGTGAATTGTTCAATATTCCAAGTTACAGTGGGGTTTCTATGCTTTCCAGTGGATCTGCAATGGGGTTGGGTGCAGTGCATAATTAACATGATAAAGGACTTCATTGTGTGACATCAGGTTGCTTAAGAATTATTTTACACTAGTAGACTTGTGTACAATGATTTCTCATCACTTCTTAAATATTTCAATATGTTTGAGTACAAGATCTTCCCATCAGTTCTTAAATATTTCATAACTGGCCAACTTGCTCATGATAGAGATGATACAACTTATTTTTTTTCCCTCATTATCCTCAGCTGGAGCTCATATCATCCATCTCTCATTCCCCTAAACAGAAAATGAAAGGAGCTAAAGGCTGAAAACCATCCTCACCTGAAATGCCCCATTTTCCTGCAAAAGCAGTGACCCCAAGGGCAGAGGCATCAGGTCTAACAATTCAGCGTGTGCTGGAGCTGGAAGGCTGTTCCTACAGGGAATTGTATGAACACTGATCCAGGAATCCAGGGGGAAATGGGACTGGCTCCAGACACCCTTTAGGAAGCAATCACAACCCTAAATAAAGTTCCCTGCTGGCAAATTAAAGCTTCAGAAAGAGTCTCTGTGACCCCAAACTTCCTGACTGCAGCCAACGGCAAAACCGAAACAAACTCCAGCAGTTATTTGTGAAGCCAAACCTGCCCTCAGCTACTCCTGTCTAAGGGGGTTTGAATGAAGGTTTTTACAATGATTAAATGATAGATTCGAGCCCAGAATCCCGAGCTGAATTGCCAAAAAAATCCCGGAGCGAAGTGGGAGCGGCGCTGTGAGCGCAGATAAGGAATGCAGCTCGCTGAGCTGCTGCCTTTGCCTCCGAGCTGATTCAATATGCAAGGCCCTGAATAATAACTGGTTTACATTTCCCACTCCTCCTCCGTTTTCCCCTCTAAAATGGTGAAGAACCCACCAATTTATAAAGGCACACCTTACTTTTTCTCACTAAACCCTTACCCACCTATTTACACAGCTCCTTCTCTTCTTCCCACCTCCCACAGCAGCAGCTGCACACTTCAGCAGATTTCCAAGGAAAGACATTTATATGTCTGGATGCATTGCTACCAAACAGGAACATCCATATATACACCAACATATGGTCCAAAAGCTGAAGCTAACCCCACTAACTGCTGTACAGATTTGTTTGTGGAAACTGAGTGCTGCAGGAGGGTGTTTCCTGCACAGTGAGAAGGAAATCCAAGGAGAAGTCGGTCTGTCCCAGGGAATTACACAGAATCAGGGAACATCCCGTGAGACACTGCCCAGAGCTCTGCATCTCTCCTTCATCTTTACTTCAAGTTAAGAACTGGCACAAGCATCGTTATTTTTTTGGACACACTCCACTGGAATCCTGCACTGATGTTTCAGTAGGTATCACATCCCTGTCAATCACATACAAACTAATAAGTACATTTAAAAATTTTCCTGCCCTTTACAAAATGACCCATCTGTTTATTCTGGTACAACGGCAAAACAGTGCTGAATGGAGTGAAAAAAAACCAAGAAACTTTTTGAAAAGTCTGAGAAATTTTTGGTTCAGAATCAGTCAGAATTTCACAACTCAACAGCTCCCTCACACAAGAACCTGTGGGGTGTCCTGCTGCTTTCCATTTGACAAACTTTATTAGAGACTGCCATGAATCTGAAACACCCGAGCAAATTGCCTTCAAAGTTACTCACTGAATAATTCATTTTTTGCCTGATATTTTATACATTGGTTAAGCACCAAAATAAAGGCAGGAGGGAGGGTAAAATATGCATAATTTAAACCCACCGTCTCTGTTCTGTTCTGCATCTCAGCTCTGGGTTTTCAGAGGTATGAATGTTACCACCTATAAACCAGGCTGACATTTCACCACACAAGCAGAGTTTTGTCCTCCAGAGACAAAAATTCCACGAGTGATCTCTACCTACAAATCCCATCAATGATTGAAGGATTTGATTCAAATACATTTACCTCCAAATCTACACCTCAGCGTGAAAAACGCTGCTCTCAATAAATCATAGCCATGATCACATCATGGGAGATGCTCAGGCCCAGAGTCCTTGGATGGTCTTTTACATTGTATAACCACTCAAACACTATTTATTTCTGCATGGAACAGATGTTTTTCCATATGTCTAAATAACCCTTCTTCAGAAAAGTAACTCAAGCACATTAAATTTTGCAGACCGAGGAATACAGACATCAGACTTGTCAGTATTTATAGAACATTTGGGATCTTTTCTATAGGGGAGTCAGTATTTCTCTTTGTATAAAGTCATTAATCCTACTCTTCTGTATAAAATATAAATAGGCAGCTAAGGGTGAATGTGCAAGATGCTCTGACATGCTTTCCTACTCAGATCCTGACCTTACAATGGCAGAGATCCCAGCCAAGCTGTCTGGCCCGTAACATTTTTCCATGCCAATGCAGCAGTTGCTATTTATTAGCTGATTAAAAATGCAGAAAACAATATTGAAACTGGAAAAACAAGTTAACGGTGCACAATAAAGCCCCTGAAAGAAGGACAGGCTTCCAGCACAGGCTCCTGATTCGCAAACATTTGCCAACTCTGTGTTTTAAACCCAAAATTCGATGCCACTCTCAGGGAGAAAAGTGTTTCACTGACACCACAGTTGAGGGCACACTCAGATTAAAAATAAGAACTGACACAAAGCTGTCCCTTGAGTCGAATTTGACCCTTTTGAGGTTTTCCAATCAAAAACCTGAACACAAGAAGGGCTGTTTAACCACATCAGAGGAGAGCTGGGAGCCCTGGAAGAAGGATTTCCTCGCGGCTGCCATCGCCGTGTTGCTTCGAAGGCTGAACGAGTCTGAACTGCTTCACAGCATCAGGAAAAGTCCTCACAGCATTTAGCAAGGAATGATAATAAAATCTATAAATATTTAATGTCTAGCAATTAACTCTGCCCTCTTCAAAGGGAAAAAAAAAGGAAATACAGAAAGCCTTCACCAAAGCATTTAGCAGCATGGCAGCTTCCTCCCCCAGCTATTTCAAGTGTGCCCATCCCAAAACCAATCCACGGACACAAACTTCAGTAATAAGCATTTTTCCTTCTCCTTCTTTAATGAGAGTGTTTTTCTCAAGGCTGTTGATGGTAAAGGAGCTTCCCAGATTCCTGAAGGCTCTGGGTTTGGAAGCCAGCCTGCACAGAAGCGTTCTGCTGGCACAGTGTGCTCCCAGCAAAGGGAAGGCGAGTTTGCATTCCTGCTTTTTTTTCTCAGAAGTCACTTTGTGGGTAAGGACTTCCCTCGGTGGAGCCTCTGATGATGAAGATCTCGCTGCTGCAGCAAACGCTGCAGTGGTCACCTACACTAGGGCACCATGAACCTCCATAAATACTTCATTCTCCTCGTTATTGGGAACATAAACTAACAAACCACGGCCAAACTCTCCAAGAATCCTCGTCTGTGACACCGACTGTAACAGTTTTTGATTTCACAGGTCAAGTAAGACTCTTCAGTGAAAATTCCTCTCTCCTCCTTGGCCTGAGAGCTCCCAGCCAGTGCAAATTTAAGGTGTCCTAAATGCTGCTGTGCATGTCATCCATCACTGCTGAAGTTTATCCTCTTGAGTGCTACCTTTTATCCAGTTCTGTTTTATCCAGAAAATATATATGCAAGAGCAACACACAAGGAAAAAAAAAAAGAGTGAAAAATACATAAAAAGCTTTAATTTAATAAATAAAGAGCTTTTTTCACTCTCTTTACAAAGGGGAAAAGTTGTGCTATTTTGGCTCTACCCTCATTTCACAAAATTCAGTCACCAAACACGTACTGGGAGTCCCCGCAATGACAACTGTAATTACAGCTGTAATTAATTTGCCAACACGAGGTTGGACAGTTGTCCGCTCATTGCATCGTTTATCACTTAGACTCAGCCTTTAGCTGGGAGCTCTGCAGGCTGATATTGCCACGGAGGAAATAAAAAATTGGAAAGATCTTACGTTCTATGCATACAAGGTATTGCAGAGCAGTGTTTATCAGGATTACAGCAGGCATCCAGCAAAACTGCTTGCACGTATGGCAGCAGAGGCAGGGCATTATTCCTCATCTGCAAGTAATGTCATTTTTTAAAAGAAGAAGAAAAGAAACTGCTCTTCCTCTATAATACCAATCTACAGATTAACAGAGGCTCTTTCTAGCACTGCCAGCTAAGCCTTTGTAAGGCTGCATCAAAAACAATTATTAAAATTAATCCCAGGTACAAACGGAATTGCATAATATCAATCCTGCTGAAAGAAAAATCTCATATGCTAAACATGTGGAAGACTGACATGCGGAGCAAAGAAAACACCTCTGAAGGCCAGTTTTGCTCACTCTGGGGAAGTGATGGGCCTGTAGGAGCACACGAACATCACTGGTGTCAGTCAGGTGTCCGTCCTTCCTTCTGTGGTGGCCACCTTGGCCACAATTTGGACATCCGCAGCCTATTAAAAAGCAGCTGGAGGTGTTTTTTTAGCTGGAGATTAAAATAAATATAAAAACCAGGGAGAAAAATGCTTCCATGATTGACTACTCTATGTGCACAACATAGAAAAACCTAAATGTAAAGCAATTATTAATGAATTAACAGCCAGACATTACAGCCTCAAGAGTCCTTAAGAAAATTCGCTTCATCACAGAAAATGTGTCCTCACCATTAAATGAAACAAGGAAACAATAATGTGTGCCCTCCAGATGAACTTTCACATTTCAGAGAAAACAAATGGTTTCAGATAATACTTTTACAATGTGCATAATCTAAGTTATTAGATGGCAACATAATGCAATTAGCATGACAAAGCTTAATACTAACATAAATCCGTCTGTTACAGCTTATATGGAGAATTTAATACTCAGGAAAAAAATCCATTCATTGTTCCTACTGGGCCTTTGGTTTCTTACAAGAATAAATTAATTTTTTTGATTTTAAGTTTGCACTAAATGCTTCATCTGTTCAAATAAACTGAAGATGGGCTGCACCAAGCAGATATTGTATTTTACTGCTTTTTATTCCCTGTGCTGCAGAGGGATCACAGGCTTTGCATAACAGAGCTACAATCATGGTGCTGTAGTCCCTCTGATCCATGACTGACATTAAGTGTCTGATAAGAGAGGCACAGGGGAAACCCATAAACTTCAGCAAGTGGAGAGGCCAGAACACACCAAGGACTAAGCCTCGTGTGACTGCTACATTTCCAGTCAGATTTAGGGCACCTCCAGCAAATTCATGCAGAGGGTGTGCAAACAGGAAACAATACCTGGTACAATTTTTTTTTTTTTTTTTTTTAAATTCAGATAAAATCAATGTCTTAACCTCTTTCCCACATTTTGGACATTCCTGTTCAGTCAAGATCATTCCTCAGTGCTAATGCTGCTCAGATTTTTGTTACAGCTCTCTCCATTGCCCTTTTATGAGATTTAGGGCCAGCTCTAATGCCTTGAAGCAGTGGCAGGGACAATGACAAAGCACTTCTCTGCTCGAGCAGACTCAGCCTTTGCAGGTGCTTTTGGAATCTGACGTATTTTTGAAGCCAAAAGTGGTCGCTGACTCTGCACCTACCACCCTTGGGATTAATTCCAGACAAGTAATGTGGGATGTGAGCTATGGAAGGGCAAGCCTCAGCTCAGCCATGAGGCACAAATCAGCCACTCCATGAAGTGATTCTGCCCCACAAATGATGATTATCCTGGCTGCACTGCAGTGCTGGAGCTGCTGAGAACGAGCTGTCCAACCACTCTCTGCAAATGAGTCAGGGAGGAAGGAAAGGCCACGCTCTGGAGATCTTCTGACTCCCAGAAGTTACCTGAGAATTTGTAACACCCCTTCCTCACAAGGGAATTAATTTATCTGATACCAGAAACACCACCACAACCCCCGTGAGGTTTTTCAGCACTGCTGCTGTCCCCCAGAGCAGCAGCAATCCCCACCTCAGCGTGCATTTGGGGTGAGGCCAAAGAGCCTGACCCACCCTGATGAGGACTGATTCTGACATGCAATCAAAGCAAAATCAAACTCAATTCCAGGCTAGACAGACTTTTTCTGCACCTATGCCAATTTTTGTTGCCGTGCCTTAAGACTCCCCCCCAGTCAACACCCAGCACTGCAACAGGCTTTGACTTAACATTAAACAACCTGGCCTGGCTTTCTGCGAGCAAGGTGACAAAAGTCTGCACGACAAAACCCACAGCTGATCATGACTGACTGAATCTGGCACAGAAATCTATAAAAATGAATTATTTAAGAAAAAAAATAAATTGTAGCCCAGAAATAAGATCAGTTCCAGCTCGAAGAAAAATGCAGTTTCATAATAAAGATCAGTTAGAAAAGTCAAATTAAATTTGCAGTAAAATGTAACACATGGTTACAACATTTTTAAAAAAGTAATGAGAGTGTTAAGTGTTTAGAAGATCATATTATCTCCCTAAACTAAACATGTTTTTAGAAGTGGTTAAAACAAATGTGTCTCTATGAAGCACTGTTACTTTTAGTCCCAAATTCATCCATTTGCTTTCAATTCATCCAGTGCCTTCCCCCCTTGCCCACAGTTCCTGCCATTACCTTTGTGCCTGGCTCGTCAATCACAGGATTAGAGACTGGCACCTCTCTCCTTCCATTCATCACTTCCCCATTCGCCTTCAGCACTCAGCATCATTAATTTATCAAGTCTCATTCCGTTCAACTCCCACGGCTACTTTAAGTGTGACAGAGCATGGTCTTGTGCCATTATTTTTATTTTTTACATATTTCCTGTCAGGCAAAACAAATGAGGCTACTCTGCAGCAGGAGCACAGCATTAAGAGAAAAGCTGTTATCAGAGCTTAATAAAAGTTTAAGTACACGGAGTATAAAGACAGCTCTACGCTGTACTATTATTATTAGTATTATTTTTATTATTATCGTTATTAATGGGGAAGCACCTAAAAGAACCACAGAATTTTCCCTATACAGAATAATTCTCATCCCTGTATTACATGAACTCTTTGTAAAGCTCTGTTAAAGCATTTGGACATGTTTTATTACCACAGCAATAACATTTTTTTCAAGAAGTTCTTTAGAAAAGGAGTAAATTTTGAGTCTGTCAACCAGCAAAATAAATTGTCCTACAGAAAACAGCACAAGTCAGTTCAGCACAATCCAGTTAACTTATTAGTCAATGCCAGACACGGTGGAAATCTTCCCGACAGAGTGATCTGGGCAGCCTCAAAGGTCACAGCAAACCTGTTTTTTGCCATGCCACGTCAGATTCCCAGAGCAGAAGTTGTACCAGCATAGCCAGGGGTTGTTTTTTTGAAGATTTTGTACTTAACCACCGTTATAGAACCTAAAAATAAATTTTAAAAAATGCAAAATAAAGGTCTCCAAACTTCTCTTTTTTTTAATCAATAACAAAACAGTTTCATTTGGAAGGCATTGAACTATTTTCCAGAGATTTTACATTATGGAACTGACAGTCCTCTACCAGCAAACCAGTCCCTACCTATGACTAAGAGAAAGAATCACAACAGGTTTGATCAAATATGACATTTATCTGTGCAAAAACCACCACTGAGCCACTTATTTCACAGATAAATACAGATGCCGTGAGTCAGATTTTCTCGTCTCTTCCTTAATATTTTTTGTATGACACTGCATTACAGATAAGAAAGAAAAAACACCTGAAGTCTCACCCTGCAAAAAGAACAATTCCCAAGTGCTCCATAAATAAAACTCCAGCAGTTCTCATGAGGGAGAGATATTAATTCGACGTCCCACAGCTGTGCAGTTTTTTTTGCTATTATATATGACATGGTTCCATTGCTGCTCTTCATCTCCAGCAGTGCTTCGGCTGGGCCCCACTGTCTGCTCGTGATCCATGGGTGGTGAGAGAGGTTAATAAAACACAGATTTAAAAATGCACAAGTGACTTTATCCAAGCACTTGGCTGATCGTTTTTCCTCTAAGCACCAGCTACTCTGTCAGTACATTCACCACTTGTGTCCGATGCAGCTCAGCCTTCTGACTGACTGAACAATTTCATTTTTTCAGTCTGTCTTTAACAGGTTCCAGCCCCAACACTCACTGTCAGCGCAAATACGCTCAAGTGTCTCCTAAAATATGCAATATTAATTTTTTACCAGGACCCTCTATGCCATATTTGAGAGGCCTCAGTTTAGAAGACAGGGTATCTACTGAGCCAGTTGTGTGTGCAAAGCTTGGATTTTACTGAGAGCAAGCAATCCACTTCTTGTAAAAGCACTGGCTCCCAATAAATACACAGAATATAATTAACACAATTGAACAGTTGCTTTTCTGCCTGCCCCAAGACTGTACGAAGCAAGTATTTTAAACCAAATAGAAAAATGTTCTCATGTCTAATCAAAGACACAGTGAAGCAGGTAAATACTCTTTTAAATCAAAGTTTTCTCTGTTAAATAAAGAAATGTTGACTACAGGGACTGAAATAATGCCCAAAATATGAACGCTGGATGTTTCTGAACTAAGATTGTACATTTGAAAACCTCCTCTCCAGAGAATAATGTATACAATTATAACTGTCTTTACATAAACTGCAGGTTAACAAATGAACAATGACAAAAGCTGTGGGTGAAAAACACTACAGGAAAGTATTAATTAATCTGGAGCTAATGAAAAAGAAACAAAAATCCTTAACCTAAAGCTTTCTATAATGCTCCCTGATAAAACACAGGTTTGTGTTCACATATTACCAGTTTATTTATCATGTCCACAGCATCATGAAATGGGGAGTTTAGAGTAAGTACTCAATCCAATAAAATGATAATTTATTTTGGTAGTGCAGGGTTAAATGGCAATATTGACTTGAAACACAACTCCTCAGTTCAAAGAGGGACAAATCTGTGTGGAGTCACTGAATGCAACAGGATTGTTTGGGGGGAAAATATGACAAAGGAACAAGGAACAGAAATAAGAGACAGTAAAATTGAAGCAGAAAATTGGAGATGTCACAGTAAGTGTTATGGGAAGAGCAGATTCTCTTTCTACCATCCTATAGGGATTGGATTACTTATATATATATAAAAATAAATAAATAAATAAATAAATAAATAAATAAATCTGTATCCTTTCCAACCCAAACCATTCTATGGTTCTATGACATATCTGAGGATGCTAGATCAGATTGGAGCAATGATTATCCCAAGCACACAGAACAAATTTTAAAAACCACCACCACACCCCTGATCTCTGAAAATGAAGTTTTAACCACCAGAAAAAGAAACTTTTCCAGTGAACTGATGGGTGCCACACGACTCTGAAATCAGTATGCTGACGGGGAGATACTCCCATTTTTGGGGCCTTATGATTCCTGAAGCAGACATCTGCTTCCAGATCCCTGGGGTTTTGAATTATTTTTAAACTCTGAACAAAGAACACTTAGTACCACATACTTCTAGTTTCACAGCTGGGTTATTTAAAGCAGACAAAAAACTTATTGGAATATTTTTTTTTTATTTTGCAATATTTTAGCTTGAAGTTGTTAATCTGTCCCTTGAGAATTCAGGACCTCCTAGAACACTCATTTTAAATATTTGGTATCTTTCAAAGATACAATCTTCTCACATGGCCTTGAAATAAATGCCTGAAATATCTCACTGTAATAACCCAAATGGAGCCCTTGTTAAGGAAGGGATTTGGTTTCTTCTTGATTAGAGAATCACGGAATGTTCTGAGGTGGAAGGGACCCACAAGGATCACCGGGCCCAGCTCTGAAGGGAACGGCCCACACAGGGATCAAACAGAACCCTGGCGTGTCTGGCACCAGGCTCCGACCAACTCAGACAGCATCAGAGACCTGAAACCTTATTCTCCCAATCTCCAACTGGAAAATGTTATGCCCAGAAACACTTCCTGAGGCTGAGAAGCAAAGACCTTTTATTTTCACAGTGCTCTGCGAAGGCAGAGAGAGCTCTGCAGAACAGGGGGTGCAGAACCACCCCGAGGTCAGGAGAGTGGGAGCTCTCTCCAGGTCGCCGTGTGACCCAGGCAGGACTCATCCCCTCCGTGCCCAATTGTTACATTTCCCTGGGGAATGGTATGATCCTCCCAAGAGACCCCCATAAGTTGTAACTATGTTAGCCTGACCCTTCCTTCCTTTCCGTATCCCATTGGCGCAGGGCCAAGAACCCACACCTACCGAACCCCAGACAAAACCCGGCTCCGCCATTGTTCTTCCTCTTTTTCCTCCTTCATCCCTGAGAATAAACATAAGGAAACTGAGCCTCTGTGGATCTCTCGCCTGGTTTCTGAAACATCTCCCCTCTGAAGCCCCCCAAGACTGGGCTGGCCTGACAAGTTTGGGGGCGGCCAGGGGGGAGAGAGTTTCACCCAATTACCAATTTGTGAAACACCTGTGTGTAAAGGTCCTTCTGCTGCAGGGATGTGCTGAGTTTGGGGTGCCAGGCTGAGCCCCTCCTCGCCGGGGCTGCAGAGCCTCAGGGATGGCTCAGCACAAACCCAGACACGGCCCCTGACTCGTGGGGAAACGTCAGCGGGACAAAGCGGGCAGGTGAAATAATTGGTCTGACATGGTTCAAGAGGTAAAGCCCGAGCTGGAGGATGCACTAAGTGTCCTGATACGACAGAGGCAGTTTCCTTGCAAAATCAGCCCAAAGGCTGGAAATAAGAAGCAGCAGCAAGAAGCACCCAGCAAAGCCTCAACAAAACCTGGGCTAATATTGAAAGCCTGCTTTTGTATTTTCTAATGATTCATTACTGACTTGCTGATTGTTTTGAAGTTCTTAATAAATTCAAACAGAATTTACTCACAGTAACAGGGAGCTTTAGTAAATTTACATCTTACATGTTTACAATGGAATTAAACTTTCCTCTTTATTGCAGGATGACGAATTTTGTAGCTAAGTCTCCAACTTCAAATTGCTGAACAGATGCTCAGTCAGCCTTCACTGAATCACTCAAATAGCCAGCAAAGATTTTTGCTTGTCTTCTCTGCTGTTCTGTATCACAGAAACAAAAATATTTTTCTTTTTTTTTTTGCAGAATAATTCGATTTCTTTTAAAAGATCATTAAAATGAGTTTTAAAGAAAATTGTGGAATATTACTTTACAGTCTCAGCATTTCAGGATACGATCACGGAGGATATTCTGGAAGCAGCAGGTTTATGCAAGGTCAGGGCTCTGAATACCCCAAAGGAAAACCCAACTCAGAAAAGCAGCCCAGGGCACAAAGTGCTTTAGTCTCAAGCATGCTATTAAAGAAATGTTTGCTGAAAACTGACAGTTCTTTAAGTTTGATGAAGAGTTACTTACAACCAATTAATCTGAAGGACAAAAATGTTACTTTCTTTCCCATTTTTAACTCCTGGATGAACTATGAATAATAGAAGTAGCAGAATCCCAGGAAATTCATTCCCGTTGACAAGACCTGAGCCCGTTGCTGTGTTCCCCAGTTCTCACTCTTCCAAGGAGAGCAAAGGAGCTCTGAAGGCCATTAAAAGAAAATCTAACTGATTTGCCAAACAGAATGATTTTATCATCTGAGGGAAAGGTGGTCAATTACTCAAAACTTCTGCCAGCCAGTTAATGAAGACACTTTGGCAGCATCTTGTGCAGAGACTATTCCCAGCAAGAAATGAAACACCATCTGCATGCACAGAGAAGGGAAAACAGAGGGTTTGTGCTGAGGAGGAGTTCCTGATCAGTCCTTCGGTATGAGGGGAGTGTCAGGGCTCAACAGGGAAACAAACAATTAAAAATGATTGTGTTAAAAACTGAATTAAAGAGAGCAAACAAACACTGAAATGAACTAAAATAAAAGTGAAATCCATTTAATCACAATAGAAGACTCAAAAATCATAGTCCATCTCACGCAGAGAAGAAAAGAGCTATTACATTTGACCACCAAGGTCAGTGGAGGCAGGTCATAACTTAAAAAGCCATCAGCAGTCCCCACACTTTACTGCTTTTATATTTCGCTGTTTATCAAGAGGACATGCCCAGAAATCACTTAGGCAGGAATAAACTTAGGACACCACCTAAAGCACAGGTGTACTGCAATAATTCAACACTACTGATTATCATTAGAAAAGTTACCGAGGAAATACCAAAATACTTCAGGGTTTTTCACATCTCCTCACTTTAAGCATTAAATATGGAGCGTTTGTCAAATCAAGATACACAAGGAACGCTTCTGCTGGCCAAGTAAAATATTCTATCTGTAGTAAGAGCAGCTTTGCTTCTTGTTGTGGCAAACTGGTCCTTTCACCCACCCCTGCCCAAAGAGCTCTGAAAACAAACAAATCAACCAACCAACCAACGAACCAATCAACCAGGAAAACCCCACAACAAAGACCTAAAAGACAGTAAAACCTGAGGAGAAATGCCCATTAAGGAAGGGTGTCAAAGACTGCTTGGACTGGTTGTACTGCTCCTTTCCACCTGATCTATCTCCACAGGAGCTTTACTCTTTTCTTCGGTTTCAAATTCAAAGACGAACAATGTTTTTTTTAAAATTTTCATGCAGACTGGCCTTTGTTTCCCCAACTTTTTTCAAGCAGACAGCAAATATTGTCTCAGAAGGTAACAAGTTATCTTGAAGGGACTCTGCAGACTAATAAAATGCTTTGAAGAGATTAAGGAGGTCGGTCTGTCCAATTTAATTGAACGAGACACAGATGGTATATGGTTTAGTTTAATTAGGCTGTTTAAGATAAAGAACATCTCAACGTAAGGTTTGCCAGTAAAGCACAAATCACTAAAGAGAAGCATCTACTTGAAAATATATAAGGCCTAAACCTTTGCTGCATAACTGAGAAATTGGGGCAATTTCTATCTAAGGATCAAATGATTGGGCTCATTAGAAAGAATAAGGAAAAACTTCACAAGGCCCTACATAAATGATGAGTAAATTGAGAAAATTGAAAAACACATTCTGAGAAACATTTATTTACTACAAAAGTAATGCTGGTTCTTTCATTACAGGGACATAACACAATAAGGCCCAGTAATCTATCACAAACTATAGCTACAATTAAATATTATTATTCTACCCATCCATTAAGGAGATCTAATTATGGAATATCATTAGCAAGGACATAATTCTTTTTCTCCTTTGTTTTTTTGATTACTACCTATTTGTTTTCTCCCTTTATTGACAGACTTCACTTTTAAGTTATCATCTTTTAAGTCAGAATAACATTAACAGTCTTTTAAAAACTGGCTATACTCAGATGATTTTGCACAAGGCTGGGAAGACTGGACAAATCCAGTTAAAGCTGTTTTCTTCTAGTCTGCTTCTTGAAATCATTATTCTAGGAAGCTTTTTGAACCAACAGTTTCCTGCCACTGGCCTTATTTACAACTCCACCTCTTTTTAATCACAATGAATAAAACATATACAAAAGCTGCAAAGCTTATAAAAAAAAGATGGGGCGACTGTGTAACTCTGTATTTTAGGCAAAATAGATGGTAATTATGGGCACATCTATTCAAATAAACTGCAGCAAATGCCCAGCTCTTGGTGGTGACTGTCTGCAGGTCCCCAGCAGAGATCCCAGTTCTTCACCTGCAGAAGAAATTTCTCCTTGCCGTGGTTATTTGAGTCTCCTCAATCCCAAGGACGGCAGGAGGACACTGAAAACCCACGGCAGCATCTCAAATTCCATTTCCTACTAAATGAACGATAAATTTTTTATCTGGTTTTATAGGCATCACTCACTATCATTTCTCCAGCAGTCTGTGCCATCACGGCCAAAGCCAGAGCTGCTCCTGCCCGGGAGTTCGTAGGAAATGCACTGAACACTTTTGTATAATCAACGTTTTCCTGAGGGCTCTGAGCAGAATAGATGCAACACAGTTTATCTGGCATCTTCCTAGTTTTTACTGCAGTTGTAAATCTCACACGCTCTTTATTTTTGTGTTAAAGAAACAGTTTAAATACCAAGTTTTAAATCAAGCACAGTTCATTAAGCACCAAAGACTCCCACTGACTCAGATGCAAATGTTGTACTAATGTTAGAAATGCCTGGAAACCCACTGTTTCCCAGACCTTTTCCTGAATTTCTCTCCACTCCCTAGACCTCCAAAGCAGCACCTTGCATTCATTCCACTCTGCAAAACTTAGCTGCAGTCCAGAGCAGTTCACATTTTTACTGAGCCTTCCCTAGATAAACAAATGATTTCTTAAAACTGGAACACCGAGCCACATGACTTTCAGTACTGCAGGTTTTTTCCACCCAGGTATTTGTAGAACTGCAATGTTTTTAAAATAAATATATGCCATAAATACTTTTAGATGTATGGTGATGTTCATGCACAAGTAGACACTCAACTGCATAACAAACAGCCAGCGCAAATAGCAAATATCTTGTATTTTAAACAGCATAGAACACCCTCACCAACTCCCACATCAGGTGCTGATGATTCATTAACCTAATTTTCAGAAGCACCAAGTGTTTTCTTGCAGCCTCTGTTGGCTCTGCTGGGGAACACAAACACTAATGAGCATGGAAAATGAACAATATCTGTGTGCATGTGTCTGTGTGTGCATGGATGAGGAATTCCACATCCCCTTTAGAGTAGGGCACATTTTGCCAAAAGGCCTTAATTAAAAAAAATAAATCTCATATTCCAGATACCTTCATGCGTGACATTCTCAGAAGACAAAAAAAAATCTGCTACTTATGAAGGAGGAACTTGATTTTTAATGTGATCCTTTGGAACCCTAGCTACAGGAAATCTTTAATTTTTGGAAATCTGTATTGATTAAGACGCATTGGTCTTTTATTGCAGTGAGTAATAGCCCAAATTCTTGGAGTGTATCCCGAGAGTATTGGCAAAACAAGCAGTGATGAACCTGAGGGAATGGACGCTGTGACAGGAGCAGAGCGACAGGAAAATGAAATGCAGTGCAAGGACAGCTGAAGTGAGAAAAAATAAACCACCGCTTTTCTCCTCGTTTATTTTAGAACTACTTGAAAATAAACTTTCATTTAGAGGAGCCGTTTCTGGACTGTTATGTCACTAAAGGGACTTGATTTAGATCCAGAACTCCTCGTGAGGAGCTCGGAGGAGTTGGGGTCTGTCCTGGTGCAGGAGCCGTCTCCTCGTTTGACCCCAGGGCTTTGCTGCTGCCGAACACAAAGCACTGGGAACCACTTTGATTTGATTTGAGCTTGTAAGATCAGTCAACAGCTGTACCTTCTCACAGAAGAGCAAAGGATTAGTCTAGAATGGGAAAACAGAACATTTTCTACCCCTCTCTTCTATAATGCGCTTCCAGCAATTTTTTTTTAAAAAAACTGTTTTTTATTTCTCTTAATTTTACCTCTGTGTGGGCAGGTTTCTAAATAAAACATGTTAAATATAAACCCATTTGTTTTGACCAAAGCCTTTCATATTATTTATGGAGAGTCCCCTTTTGCAGGAATATTGAACAAAGTCTGTTGATTGCAGAGTTCTTTTTATTTTCCTGAATGGTCCAATCATGCTCTTGGCACACGAAGAGACAAGCAGCAGATGTTAAACAAAACTCTGAGGGATTTAGACATTTCTCCTAAAAGTTACAGGACTGATTTTATTTCTGCTGGGTTTGGGGGTTTTTTTACTATCCTTCTATCTTTTTTGGTTCTGCCTCTGCCAAAGTTGAAATACCAAAGTATTTTGAATATCCTACTCTATTTGGTATTAAACCAGGACTGACTTCACTAAATCTCAATATTGACAACTAGATTTTGGTAGAACAAGACCAACATCACAAAAAATACCCTAAAAATTTGAGAACAACTACAAAAATCAAAGTCTCTGGCTATTAAAGTTCTTATTTTTCTTTCTTAAGGGAAGTAAAAAGCTTTTAAATAAAGTTTAAAAAAGGGAATGCCATTAACATGCATTGAGGAATGGGACTTCAGGCTTCAGATTTAACAATACAACATCTCTACTCATAACTAGGTCAGTCTGTAGGTACTAACACAGACCTTGGGAAGTAAAACTGGGTTTCGACCAAGGAAGAATTTCACAAAGCTGTTTATAAGAAGTGACACCCAGATCTTCTTCCTCTTGAATGCTTGGATTGTAGGACTCAAATTATCTTCAATTATATGCAAATAATTTTCACAGGAAGGAAACAATAATTTGGGATAATCCCAGACTTCAAATGATTCTAGGGGGGAAAATATTCTAGAAAACCATTCTAGAGAAAAGCTGTGACAAAGAAACCAAGAAACTGCTCCATAAACATTCCATTATTTATGTATGGCCTATATAACATAGGTTTTCTATGTATTCTAATGCCCTTCTGTTCCCAACTCCCTCAAACCTCACTGCTGCAGTCAGGTTGCTTTTTATCCTATTTTTGGACAGGGTATATCAGAATTTTTATACATCTCTACTTGTAGGAACCCACTAAAAGGAACCATTCTCTGGTGCTCACTGCAGTCCCGATCCAATCAATCATAATCTTCTCTTTATTCCAAGAAATCAGACTAAAACTGCATCTGCCTGTGATTTTCCAGGCTACTTTTCCTGCTGGAATGACCATAGTCCATCTGGAAGATGGAGGAAAAAGCTTTTTGTTCCTTTTCACTTATTTTTACCCAGTCTCTGGCAACACAAAGAAGAATAATATTGACCCCACGGACTGCCAGTCTGTGACTTACAATTCACATCACTGTAATTAGACATCAAATGCAAAATTTAATGATAATAAAGCAATTAGGTGCATAGGAGAAAAGGCTATTTGCAGACCAAAGATGGATCATTTCTCATCCTATTATACCTTTTATAAAAAAAGAACTAAGACCTTAAGATTCAGAAAATGCCTTTTTAAGAGGGGTTACATAGAATGATTTTAACAAATTATTCTGCTTCTATTAAGTTTAGATTTGAGACTTTTTAATAAATTCTTTTTAATTAATGTCCCTGAAGTTAATAATTTGCTACTATTCTACCAGTCCTTCAGTGCCAGTAGGGTCTAACCTAAATAACCACAATAACCAGCTTTCAAAAAACTCCAAGTTTTGGGGTTTTTCTTTCTTTTTCTTTTTTTTTCCTTTTCTAAGAAAAGAAAGAAAAGTAGCCAAAGCTATGCAGACACTTCTTACAACTATTTTTGTAGAGGCTTTTATCTCCTTTCTGGTCTGTTCTCTGCTGGTCTGATGCTCCTGTTGCCATAGAAACAGACCCGAAGGTGCTTTGTTACAGATTACAATGGTTTTCCCAACATTGAGACAATCCTTTCATGCCTCAGTTCAGCAGGTACCCTTCTCGTGGGGACAGAAAGGAGAAGAAATAAATCAATCTCTGACTCTTCCATCTATTAGGTTCTCATTACCAGAATTTATGATATGCTTCTGCCTTCAGTTTATGAGCTCAGCCAATGATCACTGGGTACTTGAAGGACCGAGGTTCATTAATTACATAGGCCTTGCTACAGTTAATTTATTTGAAAGGGAACAGCAAGAATCAAATTATGAAGGGAATCATGACTGGCATCGTGTTAACTTCACCAGAAGCATCAGGATTTGGTTTTTCAGCACAGGTAATACATCATTGCTTTAAAATCTGTTTGCATCAAGTTTCATTAGGCTGATAGAAAAATCAGATCAATTAATTAATTTATTGAGAGAATATTAAGATAACACTTCACAGAATTCACAGAACTCACAGAATGTATGGGTTGGAAGAGACCCTCAAGATCATTGAGTCCAACCCGTGCCCTGACACCTCAACTCGATCATGGCATCAAGTGCCATATCCAGTCTTTTTTTAAACACATCCAGGGATGGTGACTCCATCACCTCCAACTTAATACATGTTCCCTGAGATCACTGATTGCTTCAAGACAAATCCTATCTTTTCCAAAAAATCTGTGAGCTGTTTGGATCCCTTCAGAGCACGACCCCAATAATGGACAGTGAAGATTAGGAAGTACAAGAGCACGCCCAAGAATGAACCCAAACTGCTCCTGTTCATGCCGAGCTCCCTGGATGCTCTTCCAGCACCAGCTGGATAAACGGAGCTCCAGTGGGGGAGGATGGAGCTGCTCCCTTCCCAGCCAGGATGTCCCCACCTGCCCTCCCTGCTTTTCCCCTTGTGAAAAACGAGGTTCACTTTCCTGTGAGGATTTAAAAGTTTTAATAAAAAGACAATAAGAGACATGAATAATAAAGCAAAAGTTACAGCGCTGGGTACTCTTGGCTCCCAGCCAAGAGCACACCTGAGACCTGGGGTAGTCTCCTTTTTATACAGTTTTTGCTGTCTATTCTTTATGCATATTCAAACTTTTCCAGGAACAGTTTTGCATGGCCACTCCTTGGGTCCGCCTTTTTAGAGCATGCGCATTTCTTGGCCTTGCGGTTTTATTTCTTTTGATTTTTGGGCTTGGGTCCCTTAATTCTCCAGACAGTGGGGGTTGATAACCGCTTCGAGTTTCTTCATACTTCACGCATAGTGTTGATAACAGGGTTCGGGCCTCTTTGTCCTTTATGAAGAGAACTGAGAGTAGTCTTGGCCTCTTTGTCTTGTATGAAGAGAACGGATAATAGCTCTGGGCCTCTCTTGTTCTTCACACAGGGCGTTGATAAGAGTTTTGTGGGCCCCATCCTCTGTCCTCTTGGAGGTTATCTTACTCGTTCAGGTAGTTGAAACATACTTGCTGAACCCTTTGCTACAGCAAAAGCATTTCTAACACTATATAATATTCATCTTAACACTATATAATGTTCATCATAACACTTTATAATATTCATTATACTTGCGAAAAGCCAACAATACAATATGCATTTATAACACCCTCTTTCATTGCTCTGTTCTGGGGTCAGAGCACCTTGGGAAAGGAGCTTTGCTCCCTCCTACAAGCACAAGTTGTTCTCTCCTCCCCACCCCCAGAGGCGCTTCACAGAGCTGTGATTTCCACCGAAGAACTGAGGCCACACCAGTGCAGCTCAGCAGAGCTCAGCCAACTTCTCCCAGCAGCCCAAGGACACAGCCCCAGCGATTCCCGGAGATGGGGACACTCGCTGGTGACACATTAAAATCACTCGTAGCATATGGGATCTGCAGTGCTTTTCAACATTAGCCCACTTGTTTTATTCCAAATTAAGATTTAATCTAATTTTGGTGCAAGAACTGCCACCTCAACAAACAGACAGTGCTAAAAATTCCCAGCGTTCTGCAAGGCTCTCGCAGTGGTCTGTCTGTGTCTCTTCTAGCTACTGAGTTCAGTGTGCCATAATCACTGTTTTTTATTTTAAAACCCACATAGTTGTGGGGGTGGAACCTGATAGAAATGTCTATGGTGCATTTTACACATGGTAGCTCATGTAAAAAACCAGATTATTAGTAATTCTTAGGCATTCTTCCCCTCTAAACCCAAATATCAGCACATGTACACAGAGTTTAAAGACTGACACCACAGACTTTTGCCAAGGGGAATCACAAGCATGAAACTCAACCCAAATTGCACAAAACTCAATATACTCCTAACAATTGGAAAATAAGTGCTGTTGGAATTATGCCAACTTCAATTTGGGGAGTTAGAAGGAGTTTTGATGGTGAAATCAGCACCCAGGAGCTGCTGCAGCTCCTGTAGTTACTGCCACCAAAACTGCACCCTATCCACAAGATTTCTTTTTACTACTGGGAATAACTTAGCTGAGAGATCTCCTTTTATAGTACCACAGCCTAATTGTTCCGCAGTGCTAACTTGTGAAAATCAGGGATATTTTTAGGTTCATCATTTATACAGATTTCCTAACTGTCTCAGCAGAACTCTGCTCAATGATTAACTCTTCCCAGCATCACCTATGTTATGTTATATATTGCACAGGAAATGGCTAGAAAGAAAAATATGAAGTCTAACTTTTATGTTACAGCTATTCAGCATTTGCACTGCTCTGGATTGGGAAAATAAAAAATATATTCTTTATAAATAAAAAGCTGTGAACTTTCAAATCTCAGAGGCTGTAACAAAAATCTGAACTGCACTCCCAGTGTCTTGGGCACAAGCTCCATGAACCATGAACTGAAGGCATGAAGGGCTGCAGTGGAAGATGTGAGCAAATGCTCCTCTGGAGTCACACACCGTGCAGGCAGCCACCCACCACGGATTTCCTACCCCTGGGGTGTTCAAGGGGAGGATTTACACAGCTCCTTTCAACACTGCAGCGAAAATTTCTCCATGCAGATGGACACAGAGCCAGTTTCGAGATTGGGTTACACGGAAAAGGTGGGAATTGCCAGTAGTGAATCTGCTCCTTGGTAATTTAATCCTGGTTTTGCTGGGCATCACTCACTGTAGCTAAAAGCCATTTCAGTTGCAGTAAGAGGAGCCTGCGCTTTAATTTAGGAGTAGAAGGTACAAATGTTTTCTCAGGGGATGATTAATTCAAACACATTCCAGCACAGGAACTGCTTTCAAGTAACCTGGAAGCTGCCTGCAGCTCCTTAAAAGAAGGCACTTAGGAGAGCAGTGCCCAAACTTCTCTGCACAGGCGGGGATGGGCAATTCCAGGAACCCCTGGGACCATGAAGCTGCTCCCGGTGCTGGAGGAGAATGAGCTCAGGGCACATCAGCATGCACAGGGCCCTTCTGGACAGGCTTCCTTCTTTAATTTCTCTGTCCTCCATTACAAGGAATCTTACCTCAGGACTATTGTGTTCAAACTGAAATTTCCTTGTCAGTATGACCACCCTTTGTAATGAGCCACCTTTTCACTGAAAAAACAACTAAAAAACTGGAATAAAAACAACTAAAAAATTGGAAATAAATTCTGATGTGTTGCAATGTCCAAAAATCATCTTTCCACTGAAGGCGATGGCAGTGCTCTTGTGGATTTCAGTGGCTATCAGATAGAGGTGTGACTGTTGATATAGAAGACAGTACTACATAGTTAATTTTGTGCTAAGAGATGTCAGACCAGATTTGTTACGTCTTAATTGCTCAGCTGCCATTGAACTCTGCACTCTTCTGAAATATCTGAATCAGACTTAAATCTTAAAGTCATTATATAAATCCTTGTGATCAACTAATATTTTAGATCACTTAAACTGATCATATTTCTATGCTTAATTGAAGCAGTAGCCTCTAATGTACAATGATTTTTTCATCCAAGGTTACCTGTTCGTCATCTTTTAACATCTATGATTTTTGGGTTCGCTATTGCTACCTGCAGAAAACTTTGAAAAACAAACATACAGAATCTATGGAAATTGATTTTTCAACAACAACAGCACCACTGAAAAAACAACTAAAACATTAGAAAAACAAGCAAACTTTCCCCTACAATTAAAATTTTAGGGCTTTGAGGTCAAACCCATAAGCATGGAACCTTTATTTCTCCACAAAATACTCTGGATATGCTGCAGAGGTTCAAAAGTCAGGGTAGCCACAGGAAATAAAATGCTTGTTTTTGTAAGAAAAAATATCTTGCTGTCCTGTAAAATTTGCTTTAAAGTACTTATTATAAATAACAAAGAATAAAAGTGTTCAGCTCCTTCAGTATCACTCACTGCGTTGACTGTAGTGTGTTGGTTTTGTTATTTAGGACATGCTTTTGGGGAAAAGGGAGTGATAATATAGCAAGGAGTATCATATTTTGACAAAAGTATGTTTGTATTTTAATTGTTTTATATTAAGAATATTACCTACTGCCTCCATCTAATAATGTCTATTGCAAACAAAGTCCACGTGGTTAATAATTATCATAATTAGAAACCACAGACATACAAACACACTGAGTTGTTTCCTCAATCTGTAAATAGAGGGGGCTTTAGAATTTTCTCTCTTTAGGATATGCAATGAAAAATTGCATCGGAGCTGTTTAAGAATCACTTCCAAAAATTCCTACAGGCTTCTTTTTAAGAGAACGTTTTTGTTAATCAGGCAAGCAGTGAGCTGCATCTTGCCAGTGCTCCCTGCATTTGTGTATCTTTTGTGACGAAGCAAGAAGGTTTTCATCTTAATTAAAAAGAAAATATTTCTGGGACAAGATTGCCTATTATTCAAAATTCAGATTAGCAATAAAAAAAACCCCCAAACCTTAGTGGCATATGGCTGGACTTGATGATCTTAAAGATCCTTTCCAATCTAAGTAATTCTATGATTTTATACTATTTTATCAAATTATGTTTGTTGCTGCTCCAGTCTCAAGATGTCCAACATTTATAACAGTTGTTTTTCTTCGTGAAACAGCTGAAGAGTTAAAAGCAAATCAGACAAGTCCTGCTGCTGCATTTCATTATCCTTGGAAAAAGACTGCAAAGCTTCCTGACTAAAATCCCTTTTTAACTAGTTCTACAGTAAATCTTAAGTCTATGCTTCCAGTTACTGCCTTTTCTTCTCATGAGTTTGGTTTGGTTTTTTAATTCCCTAGGCCAGTCAAGCAACTCTTTTTTTCCCACTCTGAAACCATCCTCCTACATGTAAATATGATCTAGAAACATGATTAAATGACAGTGGGGGAAATAAACCGGGGGGAAAAAAAAAAGAAAAATATTTCAGCATTTCCTGGAACTGATCAGAAAAAGAAATCTGGTCAAGACACCTAAACCCTCCGGGGCAGACCAGTTTTATTAATTTATTCTGTCTTGGTACAGAGGTGATTCTTCAAATCATTTCTCAGAGGCCCAGCCATCAAACGAGCAGTGTAATAGTGCAGTAAATGTGGACATCAGCACTGCCTCGAGCCTCAGGGCAAGCCCAAGCCACTGCTGCCACTCTGTACATCAGCATTTATGAATTAGTTTCCCACTGGTCCCCAAGCACATGAATTTTTAAGGGTCAATCTTTCTCCCAGCTCTAGAATCTCCGAAACCATAAAATGAAAATCCCAGTGGAGCCTCACAGGGCTCCTGTCCCATCTCCCCGCAGAGGACTCAAGGAATATCTGAAGCACTGTGGAGGGAAGGGAACCCCAATAAAAACCCTTCATTTCTTTTACTGGTAGCCCAGTTGCCCCTCACACACCCAAAACCTGCACTGTTATGGAGTTA
>WEIT01021290.1:220-26882 GCA_013389985.1 Dryoscopus gambensis
TATTGCAGCTGAAAAGTTACTTGTTTTAAGAGTCAGAGCTTCTGGAGAGAGATTTATGGCCTTACTGTGGAAAAGAAAGGGCAGTTTCTTGCAGTAGCCTGCAGCTGTGACAACACAAGGCGACTGGGACATAGGGAATAAAGCCTCGAGACAGAATCCTTTCATAGGGCCATTTCTGTTTTGGTCAATTTTATGCTCTATTAGGTGTGGTTTACCTCTTGCCTGCCCAGCATTACTGGCATGTTATTCCAGTGATAATGGGACAGTTACTGCTTCTTTAAATTGTAACAAACAAGGGATGAATGAGACTCCCAAATCCTACATTTAACAAATCAGTCACTGACTATATTTAACTAATATGGAGTGTGATGTAATTTTTGTCTCTTTTTTAAAATTTTCCTTTCTCTTTTGGTGGTCTGGTCACCAAATGTCTTCAATTCAACAGCTGGAGCAGGGCAACTTTGTCCTGTTCTGCACTCACGCTGCCGGCCTCCGCAATCATTTCCAGTATTTGGTGGTGACCATCTTGGTGAGTTGCACTTCTCTCCCAAATGTTACCTGGTTCTCACTGGGCTTTGGCACAAAATAACAGAAGACAAGAAGAGTTTTGTGTCTCAGCAGAGCTGCTAGGAAGCTACACTCTCTTTTGCATTGTCTTTTTGAAATAAAGTTGGTGTTCCCTACTGTACTTCTAAAAATATAGTGGTTTGGAACTTTTAATTCAGTCCTGGTTGGTTTTACCTGTAAGCAATTTTCTGCTCCTATAAAGGGCAAAAGCTTCTTCTAGAAAGGAGGTCTGGAATTTTACCAGATTTTTCCCTTTCCCCAATCTTATGTGCTGAAAATTAAACAACTTTATTTTGCATATTCATAGACACAACACTTCTGGGCTAGGCAGCTTGCAAGGATAAATATTTAAAATATCCAGAAATATGAAGATTCCTCTCTAGAGCAATTGGCAGCTTGATAAAAAGATCCTTGTACAGAACCTTTTTTCTTGACATGCAGAGATAGAATTCTGCTTGCTTAGGTGATACTAATCCTTTCCCACATTAAAAGACATATCTTTTCCAAAACCATTAAAACCAGTGTTGGAGAGCAAAAGAGGAGCATTGGGTATATTAAGGCTCTGCAAGTGATGGTCACCAAGGACAGAGACAAGAGACAGTAAAGTAAGTGAAGACTGAAATATAACTGTAACAATTAGATGACATTTAAATAAAGGTAAAGGGTAAGGCTGCCATTAGTGGCAGTACTTCAGTGCCTCGGTACTATGTTGCCTCTGGTTGTTGCTGCTATGGGTGGGTATTTCAGTGTCTGAAACAGTAATGTCGACTGCAAGCAACTTTTTCTCTCACAGATTGTTCCTAGGAAGGAACACATAGTATGGAATATGCACTCTAAGTATATCTTAGGATAAGTTTATCTTGCACTTAAGCTTTCTTCCTGTACTGTAGGGTAGAGTGAAATTCACTCATCATTTCTCAGGTTCAGGCAATGGGGGAAAAGGCATTAGCACAAAGTGTGACTATTTGCGGTATGTTTGAACTTTAATGACTGAGCACAGCTTTGACTGCTGTGGCTCGCATTAGAAAAGGAAATTTTAAGACACTGTCTTCTGATATTTGTGGAAAACCCTCTCATGGATAGCTTTATGAATTTTACTTTATATTATCTCATGGATAACAATGAATTTTAAAAAGTCACTCAAAGGATGAGGAGAAACAGGAATCTTCATGTTCACCTTCCTTTCAGGCCTTTATGTACTAGACAAAAAGATGTCTACTCCACAGCTGAAGAAGACTGTGGCAGTAAGCACAGTACAGATATGGTTTTTTGTCCCTCGCAGGTGTCAGCAGTGGTGAGCGTTCCCTTCTGGCAGAAGTTTCTGCAGAGATTTGGCAAGAAGTGTGCAGCATGTGGGATTTCGGT
The DNA here is from genome assembly GCA_013389985.1 of Dryoscopus gambensis. Lineage (NCBI taxonomy): Eukaryota > Metazoa > Chordata > Aves > Passeriformes > Malaconotidae > Dryoscopus > Dryoscopus gambensis. Next base: position 2,153 of record WEIT01021290.1, read on the forward strand.
AAGCAAATCCTCTGAGAAAAAAAATTCTGCTTGTGCTCATTTTATTTGACAACTAGAGCCACTTCAGGAGCTCTTTCAAGTGCTTATAAGCTCAATCTATGTGAAATTTGCTCAGTTACGGAGTTTATTTTAAATCATTATACCAAATTTCAGACAGATTTTGAGTTTCCAAGGGAAACTTTTGAGATATGGATTGATGCCGGAGGGAGGTCCCATTTTATTTAAGAATCTGCACAAGCTCTCCTCATTTGACTGCTCTCAGAAGTGAGTGTTGGTGAAGTTTTATAAATTCAGATCTGAGCTGCCTCATGTTGACAAGTTATCTGTTTGTACAAGGCTTGTTTTGTCCTTGTTATATGGTGCTGAGGTGTCTGCATTGGTAATTCAGTCCCATGCAAGGAAACAAAACCCTGTTACATGTCCCCCTCTAGGAGCACCCACATCCCTCTGAATAGGGAGGGACAGTTATTAGTGAAGTAAAGAAAAAGGTGACCTACCTGAGAAAAGAAGCCTAGTTTAACTGTGACACAGCTCTGCAAAGCCAGCTCAGTGAAACTGCCCTTGTCACTGATGGATTATTTTAAGTCCCTTACTTAGTGCAGACAGCAGCAATTTTCTGTCATCATTCTCGGTGAGTTATTGTATTGGCCTGTTCCTCCCCATTTTCCCCCTGTTTACCTACAATTACTTATGAAAGAGGAAAGAAAAATTGCCTTGTGCACAACAAAGCAGGAGGACTTGAAAAATCCAGCCCAAAGCTATATGTCAAAATCTGAACAAAGCTGGAAAATTTAGGTCTGGTGACAGTTGTTGAATAGAGTTGAACACTTATAATTTTTGGAATTAAAAGCGGTGTTGGAATGACTTCCAGAGAATCAGAAGTAACTTTAAAACCCAAGTTCCAAATATGCTGAATTGTTATGTGTTTTGAAGTAGGCATCTGGAATTCAAGCCCCATCCTTATTTCTTTTTACCACTTGAGCAAAGACAATTGCCAAAAGCAGTATTGGCCCATTGACTAGACCTGGGAATGCAGATTTCCTCCTTAGGAAATCTCCTCCTCTGCCTACTTGGCTACAAAAAATGCTTCCTTCAACCAACTTGGCTCTATAAATTTAGTTTTACATGACTGGAAAGCCTGTCAGTACCTCTGTAAACATGGTTTAACTTAATTTTACAGTTGAGCTGCTTGACTGTTGTGGTCTAAGTGGGGGATGGATTGAAAAAAAAGCCACCTCTCTGTTTCACCTTGTAGACATTTCTCAGGGGACTCACTGTGTGCTCAGTGATGGATTTTGTGTCTGACAGTGCATCACAGGAGCTTCCTATACTACCACCTTGCGTGATCTGTACAACTAATCTGTAGTCTCCCACTATGAAATAAAAGCACATCATTTAAGGCTCCTAATTTTGTCATTGGGGGCTGGTCTACTGGAAGGGAAGGAGACAGGGCAGAAAACAATTTTTTTTCTCTAAAATCTCACTCAGTTTTCAGGGTGAACATGTGATTGGAAATTCAGTTTCCTGAAAAAATAGTCACAGTGCTCCAGACAAATCTTTCCTGTTAAGGTGATTCTGTGTTGAAGAGAGCCCTGAAAGAGATTAGAAGTTGATAGATAGGTAGCAAGAATCTCGGCTTTCTTCCACTGATATTTCTCCCTTTTTACCCATTCCCCCACAATAGGTGACCATCAAGTCTAACTACTGATTAAGTATCTAAAGTTCCCAGAAGTTTAAAGCCTAGTCTTTCCAGAATTATCAAGAATTATCCTGCTCCCAAGCAGGATCCTTGATAGCTTTCTTCCCATGACCAGGTTGGTGCACAGGCTAGAAATTATTCTCTTCTGTTTATTTCCTTCAGCTTCCACGTGCTGTGTTCATTTAGGTGTCTGCTCTGCCCTCACAGGGCAAACACTGAACTTACACTCAGTAAGTCTCAGCTGGTGACTGCAGATGCAGTTGTCACGAGAAATTTTAAGAAGCGTGGCGTCTTCTTGGTTCATAGTTTTGGCAAGGTGTCTAAAAGCAGGAGATGGCTGTCTCCCACAACTCCAGCTTCCATCCTAGCCAGTACCTTTTGGCTGTGGGTTTTGGAGGATTTAGTAAAAGTAAAAGCACCCTCCTCACAGATATGCAATTGTTTATTTGCTGTCTATGAGCCCTGTGCAGAATGGACGGATGCCTTTGCATGAGTCCTGGCTCTGCAGCCCTGTTTCCACTCTCCCATCCTGTTCCCACTCATATCCTCCCTGCACCTTTTCCTGATTTGCCCTTCATAATGTGCTGCTGCACAGACCAGTACCGCCTTCGGCATCCCAGCAGGGTCGCCTTCCACAGTGCTGTCAGGGAATGGATGGAAGGCACGGGATAACTGTAGGATATTGTTTATAGCTCAGAGGGCAGCAGCCCTGTGACGAGGGAGCAGATGCCAATAACAGAGTATTTGCTTTACAAGTAAAAAAGAAGGAGCTGCATTAGCTGTTTATTGCAGTGGGAGCACTGCCCCCATGACTGCGCTGCCACTGCGCGAGCAAGACTTTAGAGCATTGTAACCTCAGTCCTGCCGGCCTGCTTCTCTTTCTCTAGGAAATTACAGTTACCATGATTATTATTATTGATCTAGAATTTTGTTTAAGTGCTTTGGTTTCTGAGTGGGTGCCCCATGTGGAGCACAAGGCAGTCATAAAATTGCTTATAGACAACATAAAATCTTGTATTGCTGGAGTGCTCTCTTGTGGTGAAATAACGATTTTGCCACAACACCCGGCTAATGCAAGGATTATCTGCCTGTGCTGGGAACTTGCAGTCAGGAAAGGTTATTTTCTGCCTCCTTAGCTTGGGAGCAAATGCTTTAGATGGGAAATGCATTTAAAACATAAACGTAATGGATTAGGCTCCAGGACTCCCAGAATCGCTTATCATACAGAACTGTAAATAGCAGTGCTTAGGGGAATCACTCTCTGTGAAAGCTCTCCTCATACCCTCAGCTCCCAAGCTGCACGTATTGAGGATTGAAACACTTAATGTTAAACTAATCCCGCATCATTAAAAAGCCCTGTAGATAAGCCCTTGGTTCTGGATTCTACATGTGCTGCTGTGCCTGTGGTTCACAGGCGTGGGAGATGGAGCATGTGATGGGTATAGGACAGCTGGGCAGTATGCATTCAATCAGCATTTAAAATAGTGGATTTTCAGTCCTGTTAGCCCATTGCTTCAAGTTAAAGTTGAAAAAATCTAGTGACTATGACTACTGCCAGAAAACAAATCCCAAGCATCCCAAATTAATTTGGTTTTGAGGGTAACCTCTGTGACTTGTCATGCAATGTCATGAGTGGATCCGGCTTTGTAGAGTGGAGTAAAACACGCTGACTTTTGGGTTTAGTTATTGCTGAGCATGCATATGGCTTTAAAGCGGTCATTGGAAGTGAAAGCAAATTCTTCCTCATTCAAGACTGAAGGTGATCTGTGAAATGGCATATTTGCAGTTTAAAATTACCACTGAAGCCTTGCCACTCTCCTTGAAATGCAGTGTGAGGATGTTTTAAGGCATTGTCTCTAATAGCAAATTAAATAGTTCCACTGGCCCAGAATAGAAACTGACATTTGGTCATCTCTGTTACTAAACTGGCAGAAATATCTTTGCCCAAGCTGATTAGCAATCTCCTGAGAATGATCAGTGTTCATGGATAAGGGAAGAGCAACTGATAGTATCTACCTGGACTTGTGCAAAGTATTTGATGCTGTCCTGCGTGACAGCCTTGTCTGTAAGCTGGAAAGGCATGGATTTGGTGGATGGACCACTCAGTGAATAAGGAATTGGCTGGATGGTGGCACCCAAAGAGTTGTGGTCAATGGTTCCATGTCCAAGTGGAGTCCAGTGAGGAGTGTCATCCCCAGGGGTCTGTATTGGGACTGGCACTATTTAACATTTTTGTCAGTGACATGGACAGTGCATGAGGCACCCTCAGCAGGTTTGCTGGTGACACTGAACTGTGTGGTGCAGGTGACACGCTGGAGGGAAGTGATGCCATCCTGAGGGACTGGGACATGCTTGAGAGGTGGAAACCTCATGAAGTTCAGCAAGGCCAAGAGCGGGGTCCTGCACTTGGATCAGGGCAATCCCAAGCACAAATACAAGATGGGTGGAGAATGGATTGAGGGCAGCCCTGAGGGGAAAGAAATGGGGGTGTTGGATGACAAGATGCTCAAGATGACCCAGCAATGTGCGCTTGCAGCCTACAAAGCCAAACACTTCAAAAGCATCTGAGGAAGATAATTCTGTCCCTCTGCTCCACTCTCGTGAGCACCCTCCTGCCGTGCTGCATCCAGCTCTGGGACCCACAACCTCACAAGGACATGGACCTGCTGGAGTGAGTTCAAAGGAGGACCGCAAAAATGACCAGAGGGTTGGAGCACCTCTCCGATGAAGACAGGCTGAGAGAGCTAGGGTTGTTCAGCCTGGAGAAGAGAAGGCTCTGGGGAGACCTTAGGGCCCCTTCCAGTGCCTAAAGGGGCTACAAGAGAGCTGGAGAGGGACTTTCTACAGGGGCATGGAGTGATAGGACAAAGGGGAATGTCTTTAACCTGACAGAGGGTAGATTTAGATTAGATACTGGGACGAAATTTTTTACTGTGAGGATGGTGAGGCCCTGGCACAGGTTGCCCAGAGAAGCTGTGGGTGCCCCATCCATGGAAGCGTTCAAAGCCAGGGCTTGAACACTTGGATGGGGCTTGTAGCAACCTACTCTAGTGGAAGGTGTCCCTGCCCATGGCAGCAGGGCTGGAACGAGATGATCTTTAAAGGTCCCATCCAAACCAAACCATTCTATTATTCTACCTGGGCACAGTTTGGGAATCAACCACTTTAGGGCTCTTTACAAAACGTATTTATATGTCTGTAGGACTTCTGGAGACCATGAATGTTTAGGAGTATGTATGTGGCCAGGGTCTGTGTGTTGGCTTTAAGACTGGTAAATAGGCTCCTGGGTCTGCTTAATTTACTAGTTCAGTTGTAGCCCTAATACTGCTAACAGAGACAATACTACTACCACTTGTCCTACTTTTCTCCAATTATTCTGTACAGATTGTCTCAGGGCTCTTTGGAAATGCTATTTCACCAAAATACTGAAGTATGAGACATTGTGCTGTGTGAACTGTTCTGTAACATAGTTTTGTATTTTGAAGGGAACAATCTGTACAGCACTGAGCAGTGCATGCTGTAACTTAGATATAATGCTTTTCTTCTGCAGTGGATGATTCCTTTTGCAGTCATGCTAGTGACCATTCCAAACCTGATCCTGGCTTACTTTGTGGCCTTCATCTCTGGTCTGAGCATTGCGGCATCTCTTCTTTTGCCATGGTAGGAGAATTTTACATTTGCGCTGGGGAGGGGGGGATGAATGTGTTTCTTCATTACATGTATGTACTACTGCATGGAATTTGCCTCTGAAAGAGGCAGAATATGGCAAGAGTCACATCTTCCAAGAGTCCTTTTTTGGTTTTATAGTGGATGCTATATGCAATGATGTGACCTTGGCTGCCCTGTTGTTAACAGATGACAGTTAGTGTAAGTGTAGCTGCTCTTTGTATATAAGAATATGTAAATTAATCGATAATCTAATTAGCTATAGAATATGTGATTTCATTGCTTCAGGAATTACGAAGTTAGGCAAATCAATTAGTGCTGAGCAATTAAGAATGTAGCAGAGGACACACAAGGCAAGCTGTTTCTAACCTTACTTTTTATAAGGGCATGTAGTTATAGAATAAGGGGTAATGGCTTTAAACTGAAAGATGATGGATTTAGATTAGATTTGAGAAAGAATTCCTTTACTGTGAGGGTGGTGAGGCCCTGGCACAGGTTGCCCAGAGAAGCTGTGGATGACCATCCCTGGTCAGGTTTGATGGGGCTTGTAGCAACTTAGCCTAGTGGAAGGTGTCCCTGCCCATGTTGGGGGGGTGGAATGAGATGATCTTTAAGGTCCCTTCCAACCCAAACCATTCCATGATTCTGGGTATCCCTGCTTGAGCAGTCCTCTGCTACAGATCAAATAACACAAGCCTATGATTGAAAGAAACCAAGAATTAAGGTCCTTTGCACTTGAGGACTGAAAATAAGTGGGGAAAAACTACTCAAGGATGAGCATGGTGGGACATTTCCTCTTCAGATTAAATAATTATTATTGAGGTCACATTAACCAGAAAGCAAGACCATTGCACCAGGGCACTGTTTTTCATAACTTGTTTGTAGAATGCCCTGAAAACTCCAAGAGATCACGGAATAAATCGTTTGAAATAAGTTGTCAGACTACATAAGCTTTTCTGTACAGAAGCTGAGAAGCCCTTTTTTTCCAACAGTAAAAGATTACATATATTGGAAATAAAATGTCAATTCACAATTGACATTTGAGCAGCTTCCATTCTAATTTCCCATTACCAAATTCAGTCTCTTTGTAGTAGAGAGAGAATAGGTCTCATTGGTTTCTGAAAATGTTGTTACCTTGTCCAAAGAGTTATTTCAGAGTGCAACTATTCAGAGATTCAGAGTCTCTTGACATATTAAGAAACATGGGGGTTTTTTCTGTTGTTCTTTTTTTTAACATCACAACTTCCAATAGGAATGACAGGCAGACTAGGAAATTCTGTCACCTCCCAAGTGTTTGATGGGTTTTCAGTGGTTTTCTACATTGTAATATGTGGCCATGCTTTTCTTACACAATTTTTGCCCTCCTTTCCAGCAGTAGAGCCCTTTGAACTGGATTCTTTCATGTGCATGACTACATCAATCAGCTTAAAAATGGAGGAGGGCTGTGCTCTATTTCATTAAGTTTGGACTTTGAAAAGAAATTTTGGCTTGAGTTTTTCTTTTATCTTGATCACTTCTAGGTCAATGCTGCCTGATGTTGTTGATAACTTTCGCCTGCAGAATCCCCATGGAAAAGGACATGAAACCATTTTCTATTCTTCTTATGTGTTTTTTACCAAGATGTCAGCAGGAATTGGCTTAGGAATTTCTGCAGCAGGACTGGAGTAAGTAACACTGTGTTTCCACTTAGTGGATCTACTCTGAAAGCATTCTGAGGTTACAACACTTTTACCCTGTGGAGTTAATTGCCTTCATGCCCTGAGCTTGAAAGTGCCAGCAGCTCCAGATGGCTGACCACTAAAGACAGGATTGTTGCCATCTAGGCCAGACAACTGAGCATTAAGTTACCTGCCCTGACATGTTTCTGTTCAGAAAAACCTGGCTTCCCTTTAGATTTTCCTCTTTTCAATTACTCATGTAAATTTTAGTGGCTTATATGAATAAAGAACTAAACATGAAAGTGCAGCAGATGAAGTTCCCCCACAGGTGATACAGCTGCTTTGTGCATTCCCTGTTGCATTTGGACTGGACCATCTCTATGAGCTTGTAAGTCTTTACGTGGATTTTAGTGCTTTCAGGGGTGCCAGTGCCCTGTTCAGCATAAAAGGATCACCAATTCCTGCATGGTTTTAGGGAACTGGATATTGATCAGAGCCAGGAACAGCCTTTCTCAGAGCTCTGTCTATCACCTAAACCATGTCACTTTGGGAGATGTTGTATGATCTCTTTCCACTTTTTCTTGTCTATTCTGACCAGAGAGATTGAGAAAGTGGCCAGGCATCCTCTGCCCCGCCTTTGTGCAAGACCTGGCAGAAAGGGCCTGTGCCTTCTCCCTGCTACAGCACACAATAAACACAGAAGGGAAATCTTGCCCTTGGCTCCAGATCAGGTTTTGGTAACCAGAATGTTTTGCTTTGGGGCCTTGAGCTGAAATTGCTAAATAACAGGCAATGCTTGGCTGAACATTTTGGGCTTAGGGATTTTAGCTGCTTATTGCTAAAACCCTCAAACAATTCACTGTTCCCCAATAAACCCCTTTTCAATGGCATTCCCGTTGGGTCCCAGCAATTTTCCAAGGCAGATGTTTGTGGGAGAACACAGAAAACTGAGTGATGCCAAATGAGCTGTAGCTTTCATTAGGTGGATGTTCAGAGGAAAAACTCATTCCACAAATTTGGAATAGGAATTCGAGTATATCAGCAGTTGTGGGACTGCATGGAAGCCCTGAATCAATGAAGTGTAAGTGTGTACCTAACTCTGAGCACTTGAGTAAATTTGTCTATCTTGAGATGAGTGCTTAAGTGTGTGTTTAAATTAAAGTTAATTATTGCTGTTGAAATTGGTCAAATTACTTGCATGCTTTTAAAGCAGAGCTTGAATACTTTGCTGAATATTAATAGAAAACATATAACAGATTAATTCACAGAACCACAGAATCACAGATTCACAGAATGGGTAGGGCTGGAAGGGACCACAGTGGCTCATCTGGTTCCAACTTTCTTTGCTTAAGCAGGGTCATCCCAGAGCACACGGCACAGGACTGTGTCCAGATGGTTCTGGAATATCTCCAATGAGGGAGACTCCACACCCTCTCTGGTCAATCTGTTCCGTGCTCAGTCACTGCACAGGAAAGAAGTTCTGCCTCGTGTTCAGGTGGAACTTGCTGGGCATCAGTTTATTTCCTTACATGAGATTCCACAATCCTTTCTTTAAAAGTATGAAAGTAATTTGACCAATTTCAACAGAAATAATTGACTTTAATGTTATATATAATAACAAGAAAATACAAAAGTAATGCAGTTATCTGAAGTTGAGCACAAAAATGAGGTTTGAAAAACATTATTTGAAAGGTAGTGGGGAGAAGGAAAAAAGAGAGGTTTAGGTAAAATGGGATAAAAGTCTTGAAGACTGTTGGGGGAGAGAAGAAAGCCTTCAGGTGAACAACAGCCCTTTAGCTTTGGACATACACACCCCACTTGTTTCCATTTGTTTAGGTTTACAGGATACAAGCCAGGGATATGCAGACAGTCAGATGATGTGATCCTCACACTGAAACTTCTCATTGGAGCAGTCCCTGCCATCCTCATCCTTTTAGGTTTATTTATACTCCTTTTCTACCCCATCACTGAAGAAAGTCGGAAGGAAACAAAGCTTGCCCTTGAAGAGTTAAGGTAGGTTTGGACTGGCAGTAAAACAGCAGCAGCACCACCACAGCACCTCTTAATCATACTGGGAAAATTATTATTTTATAATAAGAATATAGATATTCCTTACAACAAAACAAAACAAAGTGCTCTTTGTCAAATTATTAATAGAATGGAACCATTACATGTTCCAGTGTCTCTTTTTTGTAGTGTAGTACAGTCTGTTTAGAGGACCATTTATCAGAAATATCGGCTGCTCTATTTTACTTTTTCTGTGGGGTGGCTCACAAAGCACTATTGTGGTACATTGTTTCAGGACAGAACTGAGGAATATTCCACATAGATTAAATTTATGGAGAAAATGTGAATAGTTACAATTTCCTTTTATGTAGAAGAAAATGGTATTGTTGACTGCATTCTTGGTGTTTATGGAATACAAGAAACATCCAAACCATTTAGAGGCGTAGGCAGAAAAGATTGTGGGAGAAAAAAAGAGATCAGCTTTGAGCTATTCTTTCCCTTTTTACCCTCTCACTCTCCCTTCCTCCCTTTTTCTCCTCCTTCAAGGAAAATCTTGTCTAGCTCAAATTCCTCCACTTCTGTCAACTCTTGAGGAAATTCGTAAGGACAGTCCTAGCAGACTGATGGATAAAATACCAAAAAAAATAGGTTGTTACTCTCTCTTGATTTTATTATCCCAATTTACTGGAATTGGAAATTGATTTCCATGCTTAAGGGGTCAATTTCAAGACCTAAGCATGGGCATCTGGGACCAATTCATGCCCTAAGATATCCAAGATATGCGCATGGGGTTGGCAGATGTGTAACAGGCCTCTCTGCAGACTGGAGGGGACAGGGTAAACAATCTAAAATAGGACTGGTCCCTCTGTTCAGGAGTTTCAGTCATTGTCCAGAACAACCACACCTGGCTGGAGGTTCTCAGCTGTTTGAGATTGCCAAACTTAGCTTGATTAGTCAGCAATGAAAGCCAGAAGTGTGTTCATGTATAATTTCTTCTGCTTCTAACAGGAGGAGCCATCAAAGCACAGAGAACTTGGACAGCCCCCAAAAGGACACCTCTGTCTGAAAGCTCTGAACTTTCCAAACACAGGCTCACACCCCACCAAAAAACTCTGTAAAAGTTTCCGAGGTCATTTCTCTGCTCACATTTTATCAAAAAGGACAAAGGATGATTCTGACATAGTCAGTAATGAAATCAAGAGAGGACACCATTGTGCAAATATACACCTAACTCCATGCACTGTGCTAAAAAAGATATTACACATGTTCAGAAATGCAAGCTATTGAAGGCTTGGGGGGTTTTTGTTTGTTTTCCAATGATTAATGGGAAGCTGTGATCTTGTTCGTGGGAGATTTTATGCATTTGTAGGTCAAGGGGAGAAAAAAAAATGTAAATGTGACCAGAGAATTTTTGAGTGTTCTCAATTGGAAAAGACTCACAAGGGTCATTGAGACCAATTCATGATGCACCACCCAAATATGAACTCACTACTTCACCCTTGGAGGCTGGGGTGGATTTTGAGCACAATCTCTACCTATAAATTGCACACTATTGTGTTTGGAAAGCACTTGGGAATCTGAAGTATACTATATGAAGTTAGGATTTATTTTGTTTTGAAATGAAGCAAATCACTGGTGCAGACATGTTTTGATTTTTTTTTTTCTTTTTTTTGAAAGCGATTTAAAGGTAATTTAAGTCTATGGATTCTATGAGAAGTAGAACTCTACATTTCCCATTATCTGTGTTTCTTGCTTCTCAAACCTGTAAACTGATCTCTGTCAGAGAATGAGAACATTTTCAAAATCCACATCTTCCCTTAGGATATGCAAAATCAGTAGTCCCTTCCAAAAATTATGTTATTTAAATTTCTTTAAATTCTGGCCTTTAAGTAATCACGATACCCATTTCTCGCATGGTGTAGCCTCTCTACCTCAGGAAACACCATGGCATAGGTATTTATGTCAACTTGCACCTATTTTGTAATAATGAGGCTACACCTGCATTTTAAATGGTGATTCTTTTCAGTTAGGGACGGTATTGTGTTTTAGATACATCAACTGGAACCTCATTTCGACTATAGATTTACACTGTTGAGAACACTTCTTAGATGAAAGACACACCTAACCTCAGGGACCTTCTGGAGCACTGAAGTTCAGACCTGTTCATTCCTGGCTTCTGTAGTCAGTACAGGTACAGGGACCTCCAGAAACTGGCTCCAAGCTTAAGCTAAAATGACTGGGTTCTGAAGACATACCTAAATCTGGAAGGAAGAGTGAGGAATCCAAGAGATTTGTTCTCCTTGAAGAAATTAGCAAGTGCAAGACAGGAATTTCATCCCACTGCCTTCACTGTGTCTCTGTGAGAGGTGCCTTCTTGCTGTACCAGAAGTGCCTTTGGAGGATGGGCTTGCTGCTGTTTGGGAGCGCCTGGAGAAAATGGAAGTGGCGACCTGTAATTTGCTCAGGCCCATCTGGGAAGTGGCTCACAGTGCTGGGACTGGAAACTGAGAAAGTTTTTGCTGAAGGACACTGTGAAGTGAAATCAATGCAACCATGGAGTGTCTCGTTAAGTTTGATACTAAAACCTTGTCAGGCAAGTTTGAAGTCAAAGGCCTTATGAACTGTCCTAATTCAGCAAAATGCTTAATCCTGAGGGAGCTTCTAAGGATACATTTTGAGTGTGTGGGGGTAAGAGTTAACTGCATTTAAGATTTCTGTTGAGTTGCCATCTAAGGCGGAGGTTTTTTTTGGGTTTTTTCTTATTTCACTTTTTTGGACAAACTGAGATATGTATGCCTGGGGCATATGTGTTTACAACAAAAAAAACCATAAGCCTGTTTACAATTTTGAGTCTGATGGAATTTGAAATAGCAGATTTACTGCACTTTGAAGTAGGTAAGTTATGTAGCAGTATCACATAGCTCCAAAACATCACAGAGAACAGTTTGGGGCATTCGATTTATTCTGTAATATTTGTCTATTTCTAAATAGTCATGTTTAAAAATAACCAGAAGCCCCAGTAAAGGCTGTTAATGTTTTTTAATGGGTTGTGTTTTCAGCTGTTATAAATCTGTAGCTACAAGGCAGTGGGTCCCTGTCAGTTTATATAAACTGAATACTTAGCCCAGCAATAAAAGAGCTGCAGAAACTGCTGGCTGGGGTAGAGTGGAGTAATTTGAATGTGGCTTAAGATATTATTTCTAGATCAGTTGTGCAGTTGCCTCTAAAATTGCATAACACCCAATCTGAATTCAGACTCTTGAAGGTAAACTTAGTTGATTATAAACTGTTCTTTTCTTCTCCAGAGAGACAATGTGATCTTTATCTCACTGAAATGTGCTCAGCTGTCACTTTGCATAGGGTACCAGCAATGGGAACTGCCAAAAGAAAAGAGAAGACTTCTGTAGATTAAGTGAAGCAGACTATTTTTATATTTTGAAAATCTCATTATTTTATTTCATTATCAGAGTTGTAGTTTTGTTGAGAAAATGGATGTATTTTTGTAAGTTGAGAGAATGGAGGATTAAATGCAGGATAAGGTTATTTTTGTAACTTTCTTTTCTTAGGGTTCAGTGTTGGTGCAGTAAAATGAATGAGATTTGTATGTCTCGTCAGTTTTCAATGATGTCTGTGCCTTATACATGTTCAGAACATGTGGCTGAAAGAAGCAAATTCCTATGTTGACAACCATTCAGATTAAATGCTAATCTAATGTAAACCTCTTGCCTTCCTGCTGATTGGTAGTAACAGGGGCCAGGTTCAGTCCCTAGGGGTTCTCCTTCAGGTAATATCCAAATGCAGTAATAAGAATATGGGAGATAGGATTAAACCATCTGGGTGCCTAATGGACAGCACTGCACACAGGCAATTCCAAAAAATAGGGGAAGAAAAGAGAAGGAGAACAGAGTCAAGTGTCACTGGGTAGTGCTCTGTAAGGCAAACCATGTCCAATTCCCTGTCCTTGCTGAGTACAGTGAGGGTAGCCCAAATCTTCCACACTGGGCTGGTTACTGGCAGTCAGTAGCTGAGCCGCTCACCAGTTATAAAATCATGGAATCACTACAGTTGGAAAAAACCTTTAAGATCATCAAGTCTAACCATCAACCAAGCCTTTTCTTCCCAGTTTGATCCCCTTTCCTACCTAACAATATTGCTGAAACCTTCCAAGGTTACCCCACCTCCCTGAGATTTCCCGCTGGTGATCAAGTAACCCCATATCCGAGCTGCTGTTCACACCAGGCACTGATGGAGGGGGTGCTGTTGGCCACCAGCTGTGCCTCCGTGTTCCCCTCCTGCCTCGTTGTCCCCTGCCTGCCCCTGAGCTCGCTGGCCAGCCTCGGCTTAGCTGGATTAGATCCTTTGTGCCGAGTCCCCCACGTTAACAGGTGGACACTACCACGAACATCTGTCCCTGGGGAGACCCTGAACGCTGAGACCATCTGTGTCAGGTCACTGGGTTTTCAGGAAGGGCTCTGAAGATTTGAGTACTAATTCCTTAAGTCACTCCTGCATCTTAAAAGAACTGCGATTTGATTCAATCCTTTCTGCATCCTCTCATCTTTATTCACCATCAGCATTCCAAGCAAAGTAGGTGAAGTGGACAATATTTTAAAGCAAACTGCTTTCGGGTTCAGAGTTTGTTTCCAAGTATCACTTGTTCATTTCCTTCTCTGCTTGCCTTTCTGTGCTGCAGACAGACAAAAGAGAATTAAATCAAGCTTCTTGAGAGGAAGATTTTCCACCAGGGAAACTCATGTCCTTTCAGACCTGGTATCTGTTGTCCAGCTCTAAGATGAGAAAGAGAGGGCAAGTTAGCTCAAAGACCCATCCAATGGACTACAGCAGTTTAGTGGTCAATCATATGCCTCATATAAATTTCATATCATAGTTATGTAAAAACAGTCTCAAAATGTTACAATAGGCTTTTCCTTAAGAAAACTTCTAGACTGATCAATAGGGAGGTCAGTTGGATTCACACAACTAGTGGGTGCAGGAGGAAATTTTGTTTTCATGCAATTTCACTGTGTGGATTTTTACCTTAACTCTCTGCAATTCCACAGTTCAGATACTCAGCAAGAGTGCTGAGTATTACGGTTACAAGAATGCATTATATGCTGTAGGCCTGAAGTATGAAATCAGGTGGCTTTCACTTCACAAAGCACCAAACCTGCTGCGCAAACCAGATACTCACTCACAGAGAACCTTCATTCCAAAGATGAAGTAGCAGCATCCATCTGTCCCCGAGGCAGAGAAGGAAACTTTTGCTATGTTGCACCTGAGAATTTACAGTCTCTGAAGGCACAAATGGGCACGACAGAGCTGAACAAAGAGAGGGCACTTTTCAGCTGTGGCACTTTTCAGAGGGGTTGAGTCCTCAGTACCACTTTAGAGACATTGGACAGCAGCAGCCTCTAACCCCAGCTGGAGAGCAGCAGCGCTGCTGGCTGATAGGGAAATGTGCATGTTCGCTCTGAAAGTGTGGAAGCAGAACTAAACCTTATTTCCTGATCTATTTCTTACCCCAAATGATCTTATATGAGAGTATGAATTTCAGCTACACCCTTCAGCTGTATGTCCTCACTTTTGCTGTGCTCTGCTATAGATGGTGAGGATGGATTGCTCAGAGCTCATGGAACTGATGGTCATTTGCTCAGCTTCACTGATAAAGCTCCACTTTGGAGGCCCAGCACCCATCCCCCGACAGCCTGTTTTTGCTGATGTATGCTGTGGCATCATCATGGAATTTCATGTTTTACCTAGAGGATGTTTTTGCCTGCCTAGGGCTTGTCACCGTGATGATGTAACAGGTTTACATTGGCTGAGAAGTTTGTGTTCAAACTGGCTGCAGTCCATGAAGACTTCCCTTGTGTTTCCAAAATAAACTCATTCTTTGGTCACCTTCAAAGTCATGGAAGAGAATCTGCACATTTTGACATCCAGCAGGTTCAGCAATTCCCATAGCTGCTGGCCATGTTGGAGCGTGAGTCAGTGCACAGAAGTACCTGCTGACATCAGTGGGATGAAGCAAAACTGCAGCCACCCCAGAGTCCTGGCAAAGTCTCAGCTGGGCTGAGCTGGCCAAGCAGAGAGAATGGGCAACTCCAGAATTCCCAAAGGGGCTTGTAGGCATGAAAGAAAAGCCGTAAGAGAATAAAGCTCCTTAAAACCCTGCAGTCTCCTTTTAAGGATTCTTGGATTAGGCTTGGTAATTTTCCAATGATTTGGGCCTTCTTTTAACATTCTGCTTTGATGCAGATCATCCCATACATTTAGAAAGGGCCTTTTGATTAGGAATCAAGCAGCCCTGACAGTAAACACTCAGGGGTGTTGGTTGACGATTACACGATTCTGTAATTCCATGAAACAAGCAAGTCTCTTAACATAAGGATTTCATTCTTCCAATATTCCTAGGATTATATTTTAAATGCAGTATTTGTCCACATGCACAGAGCACACCATGAAGAACCAGTGTAATCCGTTGGCCAAACTATTAAGAGCTTTTAGCAGGTGTCTTGCACTTGCTGTCTGCTCCAGTTGCTCACACAGCAATGTCCTGTGCATAGCTAAGTCCTTGGTGCTCACCTGGGGAGCTGGAAGAACTCCAGATCTGTTTGCTGCAACCTGAGACCAAGCACACTTCTGGTGGGAGACACTGTCTTTTGTCAATCTAATACAAATAGTAACAATTCCAAAATAAGCAGCTAATTTTTACACACAGTTTGGCTGCATAACAAAATTACAGAAGCAGCATTTGAGGCATGAGAAATTCAAGGTGTTTTGCAAAGCCAAGAGCGCTCAACCCTAATACTCTCCTCCTGTGGTTTGGTGGGAGGTTGGAACCAGGAGCAGGCATGAAAAAGGACTGTCAGGCAGCTGTGAAGAAACATGGACCATCCCCAGCATCCAGCCTGCTTTGAACCCACACCCAGTGCTGAGGCTTTGGATTCAGCGACCTTCTGGTGAGGACAGGTGTAATCATGATCCACCTTCTGATTGAACAGTGACAGTTACTCACAAGAGATGTTTGCTATGTAAAGGATTGAGTCCACCACTGCCAAATTCTTTCACCTCTTTTCCTCCTGCCCTGTTCATCAAAAGCTGTAACTTGTAGTTTCACACCCAACGCTGAGCGCTCTCTGCAGCTTTTGCTAGTGTTGCATTTTTAATACAGTATTTTTGTGGACAGATTTCTTTTGACAGTGGCTAAATTTCCAAATAGGCAATGAAAAAAGAAGAGATTATCTTACTCCTGAGACAGCAGCTCCTATAATCTAGTTGCTTGATGCCTTCTCACACAGTAAGTGCCACTGTGAAAGCCTGATAAACTGCTTAATGTTATCATGCTGTGATTTTATGAAGAGCAATCTTGGATTAGTCTTTTCTTCAGTGCTGCAATCCATGTTACATAAACTTGTGCTTACATAAACTTTTTCTAAATTTCCCCTTTGCATTCTCTCTCATTACAAAAGCCCATAGAACATTTTCTTCTGTCAGACTTTAAGATGAGACACATGACAACCACTTCCTCAAATCCACAGAGAGGGCAGCGAAGAGGTGTTACGGGGAAGAACAGGAGGGGAAAAGGATCTTGTTTTCACACAGTATGGAAATTCCACATAATCCTACTTTGTAGGACCCTACACTGGTGCTTACACCAGTGCAAACCCAGGTACACTTCTGCAGGCACTGCTCCTAAATAACACCAGTGTAACATTTCAGGCTTTAGCAGAAGAGAGGAAACGGGGGACAATGCAGCATTTTCAAGGATTTCTTTATTATCCAAGTTTACTACTATCTAAAAACACCAACGTATTAAAGACCAAGATGGAAACTTGAGCTCAGAAACTTGTAAGAATGCACATTTTCAACCTCATCTGAACTGCAAGAGGCATAGTTAAAAAACACTGCTCAGTATAAAAAAAAGTTTGTTTCCAAGGATCAAATAAATAATTTACAATGCAACAAAATAAATTATAGAAATTGTACAGAGATTTGGGACTGTTGTTGATAATTTGCAGTCCCATACAGTAAACATAAAAGCCTCCACCATCAGACAGGCATTGCAAAACCACTGTCAAAACCTACATTTTAATTGCTGGGCTGTTCTGAAGGGCTGCTGCTGTCCAAGGTCTTGGAGGAGCAGTCCCTGAGGACTTCCAGAGAACTGGTGATATCCAGGCTTTCAGAAGAAGTGGATCTACACCCCTGTGTGGAACTGATGATGTCCAGAGTTTTGGAGGAGCAGGCACTGTAGCCTTTTGCACTGGCATCTCTGATGAGGATCTCCTGTGTGGATGTAAACATTAACGGGATGAAGCCCTCGCTGTCCGCTGTGAGAACAATCCAAGAGGAACCTGTGAAGACAAGCACAGGGCTGTTGATAAATTTTTGTGTAATTAGGGTATGTTTAAGGTAAAAAACAAATTTCTTCTAGAATTAAATGCTTCTGTATATTTACAGCTTTCTAGAAAAAAAAAGTATAGTGGTTGTACAGAAAAGATACAAGTTGTACAATCTCAAAAATAAAGGACACTTGACAACTATGATGGATTTTCCACTAGGAAATGAGACAATAATATATGCACACTTCAAATGAGGAGGAGGAATGAAATTCTGAACAGAATTCATAAGCATCTACACTTGGTTTTAATTAGGTATTGATAAGCTATTTCACAGTGCTAAAGCTGTGCAGATACTATAAAAAGCAGAGATCTAGTAAATTAAACAACAAATTAATGTAATAAAGACAACTTAGAAACTGCTTTTATTATGTAATTTCACTATATTTACTTCCAAGAAGTACAAGGAAGAAATACTTTACAATACTGTACAAACCCAACATCTCTGGTCCATTCGCTATTTGACTTCATCATTAACATTTTTTCTACAACTTGAATCTGAAACCCTGACTTCTACCAATACAGATAAACCAGAAAATTTTTCTATTTCTTCATCCATTAAGCTGATGAAGCAAGAAAATAGAGCTTGTGGGGGGTAAGGGAATTCAGAGAATCATTTCCAGCTGTTTGTAAATTTACATTATGTAACTTTACGTCACAAGTAAGGTCACAAGAAGATTGTAGCTTAAAAGCACACAACTCTCTAATCTTTTGGCTTAATTTGGACCAGACTTGAAAATCAATACAACCCAGGATTTGAAAAAAACCATTCCTACTTTGCATCTGTATAGTTCAAACAAACATATTCCACCAAAAATTCATTAGGAGAAACAAAACTTGGACAACAGCAAGAACAGCAGCCTTAGGCTTTGGGATGGTTGCTCAGTGATCTGCAAGCAGGCAGAGAGCAGATACAGGGGGCAAGTAGACGGAATATAGCACAGGGAATACCTGTAGTAGTCAGAGATCACATCCCAAAGTGTGTTTCCTACCTTTGCCCAGAGTGAGACACTCAGAATTGACACAGATACAGACACAGACACATGGGATGGGCATGGCATGAACTGCTAACGGCAGAGTAAGGCAGTTTTCTTCACAGCAAATGATACGAAATGCACTGCTGAAGTGTACAGAGCTGCTTCTGTGCTACAGGATTTCCTAAAGCAGACTAGATGCTGGAGCTACAGATTCAAATATAGAACACTGTCCTCCCAAAACCACCAGTCAATCCTACCCTCCTTGTTACTGAGACTTCTCTCTTTAGAAGAGCTGACAAGAAGTAAAACACTGGCTGAAAGTAACTTTCCTGTATAACTAGTTACTTGATAAGGGGGCATCAATATCTAAGTTTGCTTTTCTTTTTTTTATAATGTAAAGATTCTTCTCAGTAAAAGAAGATTCAGAGAAGAATTTTTACATTAATTAAAAAAAAAAGGCAAAATTTTATTAACCTTTCATTATTTATTCCTTGAGTTTTTCTCTGGATGGAATATGCATATTGCTATTGCTCACTAAGAATGTCACAAAGAATCACAGAATGGTTTGGGTATGAAGGGACCTTAAAGCTCATCCAGTTCCATCCCCCTGCCACAGGCAGGGACATCTTCCACTAGACCAGGCTGCTCCAAGCTCCATCCAGCCCGGTCTTGGGACACTTCCAGGAATAGGGCAGCCACAGCTTCTCTGGCAACGTGTTTGAAGTGTTTGTACCCTTGGATAATCCCAACATACCATGCTGCATTTCTATAAGGGAGAGGTTGAATAGCTGCTGGACGACGTTTAGGCGGAGTTTACCACCACAGAGAAGAACGGCCCGACGTTCATCTGCATCGCTTTTGGAAAGCTGCTTCTGCAAATGCAAGAAACAGTGATTAGCTACCGTGACGCATAGTTAAAATGGCATTAATCAAAACAGGATCACAGACATGTCTTCAGTGGCATCATTTACAGAAAGTCAAATGCTACATACATTCAGAGCTGTTTGCAAGATTTATCCTTTAAAGTCTCAGCTCTCAAAGTGCTGATGAGTGAGTGACAGCAGCAAGGAAGTGTTCATCCAGCACACGTCAGAACAGCAGGAGAGAAAATCCTGCAGTGCTGCTGAAGAAACCATGAGCTTCATCCACAGCACAATCCTCATCCTCATCCTTCCATCTCTGAGAGACATTTCCCCAGGGAGTTTGTAAAGCTGCAGGTTTTCCACCCCCCTCCCTCCTCCCACTCATCCCTGATCCACAACTTCAGAGGTGAGAACTCCTGCTCATGGATGCTGGGGTGAGGAACAGGCTCAGAAGGACTTGTTTGTCCCGGCCCTGACCATCACTGCCCCAAGCCTTAAATCCAAAAAGCATCTTCAAAGAATATGCCCAGTAGGGCAGAACAAAGCATTTTCTGGATCTGTTATTACAATTATTAAATGTTCAGAATGGGAAACAGTGAAGAGAGTGAGGGAATATGATCTAGAACTCAAGAGTTCAATGCTACAAAAGTTGGTAATTTTTTGCAATAATAAAGCTTAAAAGTAAGAGCTAATTGAAAGGAAAATGACAGTTTAAATTACTTTGAATATTGACTAAGGTGTATTAATCTGATTTCTAGAAGCTATCTAGTAGATCTGTGCCAGGTTTTGATAATCAGGTAATTTACCCTTTCTAGCATGAGGTTTGCAAGAGGAAATCTTTCAGCCAAAGAAAGTGTTTTTCACATGAAATTTCACTTTAAATCCATTTTTAAGCTATGTTAATGGAATTATCTATTGTGTCTTTAAGGGTCTCCTTCCTCCTTGGATGGAGCTCTCAGTGCTAATTAGCAACATTTCTGTTTCAAAGCCAAAGCAATTTGCTTTTGTTACAGTCTCCATTATTTTAGTTTTCCTCAGAGGAGACTGTGAGATTGATACCAATTCCCACACATGGAAATCTTCACTTGTCTAAATTTCTATACAGAAAGATTTAAAAGTTGCCTAGAAAAGCATTCCCTTCCTAGAACTCCATGAAGGGCTTTAATTCTGCAACTGAGCTGCCACATGTGGGTCCTCTGGAGTCCCAGCAGCCTCAGTGCAGTGCTGAGGGGCTTGGCCCCTCAGTGTGAAGTGGGGACAGGGAGCTGCACATTCCTGGATATCCTACTGCTTTAAAAACACTGGAAGCCTGCAGAGTAGTGGGATTTATAACCATAGCTCCACGTGCAGGAACAGGCTGGAAATCTAATCCTACTGACTGTTACTTAGGCATTACAAAGAACATACAGCCATAAACAGGTTTCACCATTAAGGCTTCCAATATTAAACTTACCTGGCAGGTGATGTTTATAAAAGAGGGTTCCTGAGAAGATGGGTACACTGGAAGATTTCTCTTCCCAGATTTTAGCAGCTCAGTTAACTCACAGAGATGGTGCTGCAATTCTGTGAAGTTACCAGACAATTTTTCCACATTTTTCAAGAAGTAACTCGCCTCCTTTTCACTGAACAGGTTATTCTTGTACGAATTGGGTATTTTGGAAGCTGCCTCAGGCTGCCTTTTTGGAGACGTTGGCTTGTTCGAAGCATTAGACAGTGCCACACTGCGATTAACTGGCTCAGCATCCAGAGTCTCGACAGCTGGAGGAAAATTCATGGAAATCTTTTTGTCTTTGAGGTCGCTGATGTTCAACACCAAGTTTTGTTCATAAACAGGACTCTTGATTTCTTCAATGAGTTTCCTTCGGCTTGTAGGGGACTGGAGAGCAGAGCGATCTGGTATCAGGAGCCCACGGCTGAGAGGGTGGACCTCTCTAGAGGGATCAGGAGGAACGCTGGAAAGGTTCAAACTGGAGCTGCCATCAGCTGACACAGACGTTGAAGGACCCATTTCAAATATTAGTTCCTTAATCATCAATCGGATCATGTATTTGTCTGATCTTGAAGAGGGAAGAAAAGCAGGGTCAGTGAATTTTTGTCTTCCAACCAGTATCAGTAACAATTTATTGGTCAAGAAGCACAAACCCTTTGGCTTCTCACTTTTCTCTAGCTGAATTTGTTGAATATTAGGTAAATTGGATGAAGTCAGTGAATAGACTAAAATAATATTGCAAGTATTGGAGGCAACACAGACAGTTTGAGTTTTGGAGTCAAAAGCCATTATATCAGGAACCAGAATGCCTGGGATGCTCACTTTTTTGGTAGAGGTAACCTTTCTTTCAAAAGTCACCAAGATGAGGTGTGAGGAATCTTGGCCACTTCCCGTCAGGTAGTCCTTGGGCCTCAGGTGAAGGAGAGGGCTGGAATCAACACCCTGCTTGCTAGAAAGTATGTGAGTTAGATCCACAGGAGATGTAACCACAGACAAGGGCTTCTCAGAGTCCAGTGACTTCTTCCCTCCATCCAAAGAATACTCTTCCTCCCCACACAAGCTGGACTGTGAGGGGAAGGACTCGGTTTCCACACTCGATGGAACTTCGAAGGCAACGCCAGCATTTAAGCCACAGATCTTGTCCAGAGGGAGCTCGGTGGCAACAGCGACTTGTAAATTCTGCGTAGCTTCCACGGCACAGATGTAGCCTCCCACATCAAAGATTGGGCAGAAAGAGCAAGCACTCAGTGTTTTCTGAGCACCATCCCAAATGTAAGAATGGAGGGCACTGCCCACCCCCACGACCAAACGATCGCCTTCCTTGGTCCAACAGGCGCAGTGGATGAGCCCGCTGCCCTTGATGTCCGCGTTAACTCTGGAGTTGTTGAGGTGGACAGAGGCCAAGACGGAGGCGTCCCGAGTGGTCAGCACAGCCAAGACCTCCTTGCTGGGATGCCACACACAGCCCTGGGGGAGCACGGGGTACGGCTCGCTGATGTCGCAGATCTGGGAAACCAGGAGCTTGTTCCTGTCGGCACCGTTGAAGCAGAGCTGCCAAATGGTGATGTGCTTTTTGTGCTGCACCGCCAGCAGGGCCGGGGCCTCGGCGGGACACGGGCCCCAGTACAGCCCGTGCACGTGTTCAAACTGACCCACCACGCTCGAGTCACCGAATTTGGGCTCTCCGTTCTGCAGATGCAGTGCAGTCAGGATCACCTGCTTCCCATCTGTCCAGGCCAGCCCGTGCACGGGGTGGATGGCCTGGTGCAAGGCGTTGAGGCCAGTTCGCAGGAGCTTTGCCTTTCCCAGCTCCATGACTTTTAAAGAGAAACATCTACACAGAACAAAATGAGAAGGAAAAATAAATTATTGCAGAGGATAGAGGACAATACCTGGATGATTACTGAGCTTATGACCCTGCCAGTGCTGGACTTTTCCTTCCAGTGAAGTCAATATACACATAATGTTCAGCTATGCTTAATTCCCAGTTCATTAATTGTTTTGTTTATGATGTTTCCACCATGAAATGCAATTTTAAGAGAAAAAAACTTTGCTATTTCTATAAGTTTACCATCAGATTTCTGCTGCATTTTCATCACAAGACCAGTCCTTTCAATCTAATCAGTAAGTTGCTGTTCTCAGAATATTTTCTAATTACTTCAATATCAACAATTCTCAAAATATCGCTGCTGCTCACTCTCAACTTCCTGGACCATTTGTGGTCAGATGAAGTAATCCCTTACAAATATAAACAAGCATTAATGTATTATCTACAAATCTGATCCTGTATTAAGTGTGTGAGAATAAGGCATTTGTATAGTTATCTCAGAAAGCTAAGAAAGCAAATTCCATTTTGAAGACACTTAGCATGAAAGTAGATTTTTCTGATGAAATGAACAAGAAAAGAATTTAAAAGAAGACATACACAAGGCATCAACACTTTGGAAAACTCCAGGATTTTCCACATATTTCTAGTTTTTGAGCTGTGAGCAATCCCTACTCTGTGCACAAAAGCCAGTTCAAAGGAATTGATGGTTTCCTAATTTAAGATCTCCATACAATTAGGCTCAGATGCAAAGCCATGGCACAGAATGAGTTGCAGTTTTAGTAGGAAACATAGAAAACAAGAAGAAAGATTTTTACAAAGTAAAAACGGTCAAACTGCTAGAGTTTATCACAATGTGCAGGGCCCGGCACCACTCAATATTTTAATTATTTGTGGATAACCCTAAACTTGCAGGAAGAAGATTGCAAGAGTGAATTTCAAAGATTCAAATTGTATAGAAAGTTACATTTTTATGACCAACGTAACTTCTTCTCAACCCAATAACAAGTGCAAAATAATATACTTAGCAAAGAAAAAAACCCCACCAACTTGGATACCTCTCCAGGAATAATTCCTAGGTAGAGGCATAGCAAAAAATAGTCTGGCTTACAGTGGATCACAAACTGAATATTTCAGTAATGTGAGAATGTTGCCAAGTAAGAATAATTAATTCTGGAATGTTTTAAGAGGGATGCCACACACAAGGGAGATAATTACCCACTTCCTCATTGCTAACAGTATCTCCACTGCTCCTACTTCTGAGTTCAAGGATGATGAAAATTCTTAACAAAGCTAAGGGATCAGAGAAACACAGGAAGTGTGTTTTCTGTCTGGAGAAGACTGTGAGTGGAAACTTGAGAACATCCACCAGCCCAGTGACAGAACATCCATCCACTGCTCTCCAGGTATACTCTGGACAGTGCATGATGATAATCAGCTTAGTTTCAACAAA
The DNA here is from genome assembly GCA_013389985.1 of Dryoscopus gambensis. Taxonomy (NCBI): domain Eukaryota; kingdom Metazoa; phylum Chordata; class Aves; order Passeriformes; family Malaconotidae; genus Dryoscopus; species Dryoscopus gambensis. Next base: position 26,189 of record WEIT01021290.1, read on the forward strand.
GATTTAGGTCAGCTATTAAGGAAAAATTCTGACTATAAGTGATAAGCTAAGCATGGAAGCAGGTTACCTTGGAGAGGAGGGAAAGGCACTCCATGAATTTCATAATCTGTAAGAGCCAATTAAGGAAATGTCTGTCAGGGACAAGTTTAGGTACACTGAATCCTGCCTCACAGGAGAGCACTTGATACTTCCAATGCAACTTCTCCACCATTTACCTGGCCTCTCCTTTATAACCAACCTCAGTCCTGTTAAGCAGCCATCACTTCCAGGAAAATTAACACTGGACGTTCGCTGTGCTCAGAACTGCACACGCTGCTGGGCAATACTTACTGATGGCACGGAGATACGAGATAACGTGCCTCATAAGACACACCAAGATGCTAAAGCCTCCTGGGCCACCTGGAGAGGTTCCTGTGTCACAAGGGGCGTTTGCACTATCCCAGAGGACCTGGAAAAGCAAAAAGAGCAAGAGACCCACTGGCCAATGCATTCCAGTGCCCTGTGCCCAAACCCACACCGCCTCCTGCAGCGCCCGGCCCAGCCCCAGCGCCCCGGGCAGGAGTCACACCACGGGCCGGCTGCTCGGCGAAATGCGGTGCCCGTCCCAGCCCCAGGGGCAGAGGAGCCGCTGCAGGGACCCCTCCTCGTTACCGGGCGGCCACGGCAGCAGCGGGCCGGGGAGCGCGGACGAACC
>WEIT01021290.1:26991-42758 GCA_013389985.1 Dryoscopus gambensis
CCCGGGCGCTCTGCGGCGGCCGCGCTCTATGCCCCAGCAGGCGGGGCCTGCACGGGGCGGCCGCCTCCGGCAGCTCCTGCCCCGGTTCCTCGCAGCGCCACTGAGGAGCTGCGGGAGCTGAGCGGACGGTGGGAGGAGACCGGGATTTACTAATCTCAACGTGGGGTTGGTGCTGTGACCACTGCCCTGGAGAGCCTGTTTCAGTGCCCAGCCAGCCTCTGGGTGTAGAACCTTTTCCTGATACCCAACCTAAGCCTCTCCTGACACAACTCCATGCCATTCCCTCGGCTCCTGTCACTGGTTTCCAGAGGGATCAGTGTCTACCCTTCTCCTGCCCCTCATGAGGATGTTGAAGACCACAAGGAGGTGTGCCCTCAGTCTCCTCCAGGTTGGACGAACCAAGTGACCTCAGCTGCTCCTCGTAAGGCTTCCCTTCCAGACCCTTCACCATCTTTGTGGCCCACCTTTGGATGTCTTTTTTGTATTGTGGTACTCAAAACAGCACACAGGACTCGGGTGCAGCCACACCAGTGCAGAGCAGAGGGACAATCCCCTCCCTGGACCAGCTGTCAGTGCTGTGCCTGATGCACCCCGGGGCGTGGTTGGCATAAAGCAAAGCATCACCAGCCAGTGTAAGGAGGTGATTGTCCTGCTCTTGTCACTTCCATCGCCCCCAGAGGTCATCCACTGTGTGACACCGCCACATAGCACCCCCAGCCTGCTCTCACCTGTGTGGCTCTTGGAGAGGCCTGAGGAAGTGGCACAGAAGAGCAGAGATGCCTCCCGTGGGAGGACATCAGGTCCCCAGTGTAGTGTATCCCATCCCGTGAGGTGGTCACACTGAAGTGAGGAAAGCATCTAAATTCAGTGCAGAACTACTCCAATACAACTTATCTGGTCCTGATTTATTGCATCGAGCATAGCTCCTTATAAGTCTCCAAGGCCTTTTAACAGTTAATTATATTGCGTGACTGTGCCACTTTGCCACTCCTCAGCAGTGCAGAGCAGTGTGATCATCATGCTGTTTTTGAAACCCACACTCTTGATAGGATATTGAAACACTGGAAAAGGTGCCATAAAAAGAGCTGGCAAAGGTGTGGGAAAAAAAATGCTTAAAATAGTTGCAAGGTCAAATATGTAAGTAGCTCAAACTTAGCAAAAGAAGAACACTAGGTGGTGACTTGGCCATATCGCATGAGTGCCTGTATAGAGGGGAAAAAAGCACTAAAAAGCTCTTGAAGTTAGTGAAGGAAGGTTTAACAAGAGCCATGGATGGATTCAAATATGTAAGACACAGCTGTGAGTCTGGCTGACCGCTGGAACAAACTGCCAACAGAGCAACTGCACATTGAAACTTGGTGATTTTCAGGGACATACCATTTTAAATGCAGATCTGGCCTCAATTTCTGAAAAACTGCTGAAAAAATTTCTGAAAAATTGCTGAGCTCAGTAAGTAGATACCTCGGTAATGGAATACAAGGTAAAATTCCAGATATTGTATCCACAAAAGCTCAACATAATTTGATTGTTTCAGACCTAACAGAACACCTGCAAGATGCTGAAAGGCAGATTGGCATGTTGGAGAAGGTTTCAAGGAGTAAGAACTCTTCTTTTATGTGCTTGTACTGGCACAGGTTTATGGAAGAAAAATTCCTGCCATTCAAACTGAAAGAAATGAGTTCCTAGGTTCCTTTGGAAGCTTGTCCAGAAGATGTGTCTGTGGTATAGAGGCTGGGATGACCAGAGGTGGACAATAGGGTTTATTTCAACCATTACATTTTTGAAATGAAAAAGAGTCTTTCTGCCAGCTTCAGGCACTTGATGGTGTGACTTGTAGTAAATAAATAAATTATACCAAGATTTGAGGTAATGAATAGATTTCCAAGGTTATGCTTTTAGTTTAGAAATATAAGCAGGGTTCCTAAAGGCCAGCTTCTCTGTGGTGCTCCATGAATACACTCTAAGTGTATGAACAAACATGGTTTTGATTTGTCCTCTCTATTAATCCTCTCTCATTAGCAACAGACAGGGTGCAGCTGTAGAGAGAACAGTCCAAAACTAGCCAAAACAGAATGGAAAAGGAAATCTGAAAAAAATCCTGTAGTAATCATGCAATCATAGAATGGTTTGGGTTGGAAGGGACCTTGAAGATCATCTTGTTCCAATCCCCTGCAGTGGGCAGGGACATCTTCCACTAGACCAGGTTACTCAGAGCCCCATCCAGCCTGGCCTTGAAACCCTTTGGCAAAAGACAATCCCACCTCCTTTCTCCCCACCACTGTCTTAACTGAACAGCTCACGCAAGCCAATTTCCCAAGAAATTCTGTTATACAAATGTTTAATCTACTCTTAGTTTCATAATATCCACTTTTCTCAGCAGTGAGTCTGGCCAAGCAGCATTGTCACTTGGTGTCTGGGACCCTGAGCCACCAGCTGGCTTTATTAGACAGGAACAGTTTTCTGAATATAATGTCAGTCTCACAAAGAATTGTGTTGAACAGTAATGATTTCACTTTTTTTTTCATATAAAACTTAAATTGAACATCCATATTAATAGACACAAATAAACATTTAAACCACAGAGAGACCACAGTTTAAGAATGCCTCAAAGACATTTTCACGGTAAATGTTTATTTTTGTTTCCTATGCATATAATTATACAATTAAGTATTTTTCAAGACTTATTTTTGTCATGTAACTTCTGTTATATGTAAACTGCTAATAGAGTTCAACAAATGAAGTGAAAATATCACAAAAACTCGGAGTTAATTGAAAATCTGTAAAATAATATTTTCATTGAAATGGAATTGACTCAACTTACCAGAGAGCCAGAATGGTGAGCAGGTAGTTATTATTACACCAGTTGTTTATTTCCATGCCCAACAGCGTGGGTCTTATTTGTGTAACCACAGCCTGGTTATTTTGACATGCAGAACAGCATGAAAATGGCTGGAGGCTGCTTGGCCAGCAGCCACGAGCCATGGCTGGTCACACAGCCACAATGTGCATAGGCACAGTGGTTATTCCTCAGCAGCTGTACTGCAAATAAACATTGCTTGTTTTCTTTCTTTCTTTTCCATTCTTTCCAAGCTGTTCGGTGCTGATACGTATGATGTGTCTGCGACTTCAGTGATGCAGAACCCCTCAGGAGTTGTGTATAAGGTAGAAAGTGGGTCAATGAAATTGTGCAAGGGGAAGTGTTTAAAAGGCTGAAATTACAGAAATAATTTCCTGTGGTCATGCTCATTTAAAGCACACATTTTGGCTTTTAAAAACATGTGATTGCATTAAGTCAGGCTTATTCTTAAACACTGAGCAGACTCACAAATCTGTTCTCAGGCCCTGCATAGGGAGCAGATTTGCCTTCTCATAACTTAATTTGTTGTATCATTTGGGTGTCTGCTTTTCAAATTAGTTGAAACACAAAGTTAATAAGAATATAGGAGAGTCTGAGACAGAAGAATTATGAATACCTGCTAGAGGGAGGGAATGGCAGAGAAGGAAGGTGGAATGGGCGTGATGAATAGACATGTAGTTATTATTTTTGCACTCTGTAGATTTTTTCTTTGCTCTTACTGAACATGTACTCATTTAAAGAACATGATGTTACAAGAAAAAAGAATAATTTGAAGATACTTTCTTTTAGCTTCATAAGCATCATTAAAAAAAAATATTTAATCCAGACTACAGATAGTACTGAATGAGCAAATTGATCTCATAATCGTATTTCTTAATGGGAAAACTTAATGAGGCACTACCATGTAATTTAGACCTCTAAAATATGATGTGGTAAAGACTATGTTTGGTAGCTAAAAGATACAGATGTTTTATGTCGTTTTTATTATCAGATTAAAAATGTTTCTTCTTCATTTTAGGAGCTGATTAGTAATGAAAATAATATAATATGAGCAATTTTGCAGAAAATTGCCTCGTCCTGAGTTAATATCATGGTGTCAGAAGAATTCAGACAGTGCTGGGGGGTGTGTGAACAGGATCCTTGTATTGTGTCTGCTCGGCTTGGCTGAGTACAGCCAGACGGGGTCACAGTATTTCCACAGCACAGGCAAAAATGAATTTTGTTCTCTGTAGCACAAAGTCTTGCAGGGGATTCCTTGTGGCTCCGGGCTTGGAGGAATGGAGAGGATTAGTGCAAATTTTGAGGGTTAGAACAGTGACAAAGTGAGTGGGAATTGCTGCTTTTCTCTGCAGCTATAGCTATCACACCTCTCCTAAAGCAGCTGCCACTGCACTTCTCCTGAAGGCTGCCCTAGCAGGTTGTACTGCACAGGTCCAACACTTTGCTGGTTGTTGGTAGAGACAAAGGAGACTCAGGATGTTGTTTTTATTAGTTTTCAAACTGTTGTTTCTGACCCCAGGAAGAAGGCATGGGAAATGTACGAAACTCACAGGAATGTTTTATCACCCTTTGCAGTGGTTCATGCTGTGACAGCCTACTTTTTCGGTGAGTAAAAACCTGCACCAGTGCTTTTCTGTGTCTGAAACAGGCCCTCAGCTGAGTTCTACCCACTCTGCTGCGGTTCAGGAAAGACACTGGACACTGGCATAGGGCAGAGAAATGAGGTCCAGGGTGGATGTCTGTGAGAGAAACTGAAGGGTGGAGTTGCACAGTGAAAAGGGGACTCAAGGGAGACCTAATGGACAGAACAGTTTTCAAGTGTTTAAGACAGCTGCCCCAAACAAGGACCTAAACTGTCAACAGTCAAAATCTCTGGTTTGAGGAAGGAAAACAGACCTTCCACAGCTGGAAGAAAGACGCTGGAATAAAGCTCTATGTCAACCTAATGTACTTGTGCTCCTGTGGAAGTGCTGCAAAGTCAGTCTCCTGAACTCTGAGTTTGTTGTAAACCATAAATAACATGCAAAACCAGAATAGCATAATGTATATTGGAAATAAGATAGCCTCTTAATAGTCTTTCCATTTTAAAATTGATTTGTGTAAACCAGCCATGTTGTAAATAAGGATTTTTGATATGACAGTGTTCCTTTGGAAAAATCTTTGCAAGGACATTTCCAGGCATATGTCTTCAGAGCAAATAATATCTTCTTTTAAATTACACATCCTTGTAACCATGGGTAATCCAGAACCAAACTGATACACAAACCACATAATTAAAGATATTTAACAATGTCTTGTGAAAGAGGTTGTTCAAATATTAATCTTTCTGGTAGGCATCTGGATTCCATTTTCGTTGTGCCACATATATACACAGCTTTTCCCCATCTCCTCTGTAAATGTTGCTGTGAGAACTCTTTCCTGTGCCTGTAAACAATTCAGTCTTAGATACTTCTGTCTCCTACTGATACATTTTCTATTTTCCTTTTATGTAACTAATCTGCAAAAGTACTTCTTTGATCTTTGCTGCTGCTTAGGTTAATCCTGCATTTCTGGCACACTGTTGTCATGCAGTTTTCTTTTATGCTATTAACAGATACAGGTGTTTTGAGACAACAGTGTATCAATGAAGATCAGTGTAGCTACGTTTTGTGCTGATAACAATATCATTGATATCTAAAAATGTTAATGAGGAAAGGTAGACATGGAAATGTAGATGACAGCCGTGTACGAGTTACATGAGCATAAGAATATTTACAAACTGAATGAAATTGTGACTTGTTTGAAGTTCAAGGGAAACTTTGACAGTAATTTGCAGTAGAGCCAGTATTCTGATGTTTTTTTCATTTGACTTGGGTGAACTAAGTTTCTGAGGGAAAGATAACAAGGGAATCAATTAGCATCATAGAAATTAAATGGTGTTATGCTGTCTAAGGTAGGAAATGTAACAAATGCAATGACCAATACTGAAAATGCTCTGAAGTGTTACACTCAAAAATAAATGTATTGATATTTAGAGAGACACAGAATTCACTGACAGATGAAAGGAATGAGCTGCGATAGCAATCGGCCATGTTAGTATTTGTTGGTGTGCCTTCTATGCTGGTGCAACTGTGCAGCTGAGCTGTGGGTTGGATTGAGAAACTGATCCACTTTAAGTGTTTTGGTAGGTATTTTTAGCCCTATAAATGTTGGGGTCCGTGTATTTCCATCCAGTGACTGCAGGATGAATGAAGAAGGGTCCAATGGAGAATGAGGAGTCCTGCCTCCAGTATTGCTTTGGAAAACTTCACCTCCTGCTAAATTTCCCTAACAACATCAGAGCTTTTCTTACATAGCAAAAGTTTATTTGTTGACTGCTGAAATTAGTACATTATTGTGAATTTGGTACTATTTTTTTACAAACAATGTTTGAGAACTGTGTCTTTCTATACTGCCTTTTTTATATTTTTAAAATTTATTAAGTATGTTTGATTGGAAGGAAGTGACTGTTGCCTCTGAAGTGAACTAAAGTTTGCATTTGCCTGGAGTTTTGGTTTGGTTTTGTCTGTGGTGTCACCCTGTGGTGTTTGGATGCTCTCCTGGCTGTGTGCTGCCTTGACTGGTAAGATGCCATGGTACCTGCACAAGAGGGGTGGATCCTTGCCACTCTGGAGACTTGAATGAGATCTACCCCAGTGTCATTAGATGGGGGGGTAATGGCAGCTCTCTCCTTGTCCATTAGATAACTGCACTAGCAAGAACTACTGAACCTCAGCAAAGTGAGTGTGTGTTTAACATCAAGATTGTGAAATTGCCTCAGTCTGTCGAAAAAATGAAGCCACAACATTGACTAATTATCATATATAGATAGAAACATAGAAAATTACTATTAACATATAAACCACTAATACATAAGTTAATTTCACTTGCATGTGGCAATGGAAAATAATGTACTACTTGCATGTGTGAAATTTTGTAGCTCCTGGGATTTACCTTGCCTAACTTCACATGCTTAGAAGTCAGGTCAGGTGAGTTCAGCTCTAAAGGATGGATTAGTGCAACCAAGTACTGTATACTGGGTTTTTAAAGAACGAGTTAGATAAAAATCTGACAGGAGTTACTTCAGAATACTTGGCACTGTTTGGGTTAGAGAGGTGGACTTTTCAGCTACATTTTGGGTGGGAAAATGGTCCAGTGCTTGTGGTTTTCTGTTAAGGCAGGAAAACCTGAAAATAAAAATAGCTAAAAAGAAGTTCATTGTCCAAGCTGAGAAAACACAGAAGAAAATGGGAATCAGGTGAAAGGAAGTTAGGCTTGATGATACTGTTGATGCTATTCCAGTGTTTGAAAAGGTATTAAAGAAATTCACATGAGTATAGCAAATACTGTTCTAGAGTAATAGAGGAAAAAATGGAAGAACTAATTGAAGGTAATGCAGGGCCTACTTTACACACTTCCTGCTATGATCTCTCACTTTTTAGTAATTATAAAGAATAGCAAAATAATATTTCATTGTGCAAAGTCAGCATCATAAATTGGCCAGCAGAATTTTAGATTACTTTGATTTTGCTGGATTTAATTTGTATATTGTTTTATTATTGTTCTCATGAAACTATTTTCAAAATAAAAAAAGAAAAAAACCTATGTGGAATACAGAACTTCTGTTGTTAGCATTTTCTCAAGAAGTGGGCCAATACAAAAAAAAACTTGAAAAGAAAGTAGACTGCTGCATGCTTAGCAGGTAACTTATGGAAAGTGTAAGGTAAGTTTTAACTTTACTTTGAAGCAGATTGTACTTTTAAGTAAAGCTATAGCAACTCCTAAAAATACACTGGGATGCATACAAATGTGCTGGATAAAGATGCCGAGTAATTGAAATGGAAATTTAGACTTTGTTGTATGTTGTTTATTCCCCACAGGGGAAATGTTTTGGAGGAGCTGATACCCCATTTAGACTTCTGAGTGCCACCCATGTGGCATACTGAGTGTGGTCATTCTGCTTCCACTTCTAATTCAAGCTCCTAGTCTTCCCAGCTTTCCTCTGGTTTAATTACAGAATACAGACTTCCCGGCTGGGTGATTCTGGCCACAAGCTTAGCACCAGTAGTCTCTTTATTCTTCCAGAGGACACTGCCCTTTCTGCTGGTGAAAGAAGGAGTTAAAAGGGGGTTGGCACTTCATAACATTTAAATGATCTGAACAACTCCGCTTTTCTGAACGGATCAATTTCGGCCCTATAAAATAGCATTTGTGGAGGATGGTGAATACTTCTCAGTCTATGCTTTTCTCCTTTTCACAGCCTCATCTCTGCTCAACTTGTTTAGTACAAACTCCTTCTCTCTCTCCACATGCCTTTCTCACTGTTTTTGCAAAAATCTTCTGTACAGCTTGTGCTTAATAGAACAGTCATCTTTTATCTCTCTCCTTCACTGATTCTCCATCTGTTCTCCATCCAAACCAAAGCTGAAAATTTATCCTCTGCTTTGCATAAATCTCTTCAGCACTTCTTCCACTGCTTTTATTGCTTTCAATTTTAACTTTACAGCCCTGTGATAGACACTAGATAAGATAGCTCTGCACTGCACTGCTCTCCTAAATCATTACCTGAAAACAAATACTTCTTTGTTCAATTGTTGTCCATTTTTGAGTATAGCTATATTATTTATACACTTGTTTTCAAGCATATGTACATAACAACATATTCATAAATGTAGAACAGTTCTGTTCTTTAACAGTATACATTTCTAATTGATATATAGTATTTTTTCCTAAGCCTTCTCAAAAGTTTTTAAGTGTCCAACAGGATCAACTGGAGTCCCTGTTTACTACCAGACTATTTGTGCTGAGTGATGATGGTACCTTCAGGCAGATTGGCTCCTGATTAACCTTTGAATCATACAGCAGAGGAAGCAGTGTCACCAAAATATAACAAACGCAGAAATTCATTAAGCATCACAAAACGAGGGCTTTTAATTTTACAGCCAGTTATTCCCTGAAACTAACTGTTTCATCATCTGAAAGTTTATTTGTCCTTTTTTAGCTCCACCAAACAGAACCAAACCAAATTTTGATAGCTGTTCAAAGAATCTCCTTTCATTCCTGATCTCCTCAACATTCAGATTGTTTTATAGAAGAGTAATGCATGAAAAACTAAAATGGTAATGTGACAGAATGACAAAGAAATGTCTAGTTATAACTTTTGAGGCATCTTTAATGCCTGGATACTTGGTGATCTCTACTAGTTCAGATTTTCACCTTCCCAAAATTCCCCTGTAACATTTTCTGTGTTTCATTAACTTCAATTCAAGTGGACCAAAATATGGGATTATCATCCATAGAAGATAATATTTGTGAGAAAATTTTCATTGTAGTTTTTCCTTTATTTAAGCCTAAGTAGTCATCTAAAATATATCCTCCCATCATTCCAGTTAGTTATAAATAAGTTTTATTTTGCTTGGCCATAACATAAGCATTGTAAATACCCAAGACTTGTGAGACACAAGGATGTTATTCAAGGGTATTTGCAGGATTAGAAACATCTGCTGTTTCAAAACGTGCTATGTCATTTGGAAATCTGATCATGTCTTCCCTCACCATGCTACATGTTGTAGCCTGTGAGGCTTCCGTGGATGGCTCAGCAGACCCCAAGATGAAAAAGGTACGCTGCTGGGATGGCCCACAGGCCAAGACATCCCCATAAGTTACTGTGAAGTCCAAGAAGGCTTTGCGTTTATTATGATAATACATAGATTTCCCCTGTTTGGGATTGGTTTGCTGTTCTCCACCCCTTTATCCCTTGTTTAGATACCCTCTGGAAATTTCCTTTTGTTTGTAACTCCCATTGGCTCCCGTGCCGTAGTCCTTCCTTGTGGCGGTGGCTCGGTATAAACCGAAGCCCCGCGCTCCCAAGAGAAGCCGCAATGAGGCAATGGCCATTCAGTGGGTGGATTTTCCCGCCAGGGACAGCGAGGAGGAGTCTGAGGGAGACTCTGTGGGCAGTTCCCTGGGCGGGGTTGAAGGCGGCGACTGGGTGTAGGCCGCAGCCCACTGGGTGGCACCCCTGAGTTTGTACCTCCTAGTTTTCTGGAGAGTTCTGTGAAGTTCGGTTCGTGATTGGTTCCTTGTTGTAACTCCCGCCTCCGGTGTTCCCCCATTGGTTGTTTTCTCCCTCCCACCTGTTCCCCATTGGTTGTTCCCTGTTTCCACCCCCCTTGAAAAGGCTCTGCGCAGCCATTTTCTGGGCCATTTGGTCCCTGGACCCTCCGAATAAAGGCTCTTCGGAAACCATACCAGTGGCCCTTCTCGCCTCCTTTGCCTTCGGGGACGTTGCAGCCATACCAGCTGGCAACCTGGTGCTAGCCTCTTGAAGAGGAGAAAGCGCATTCTGCTATCTGGCCTTCGGCTTTTCCGGTGCGGTCCTTTTGTGCTGTCTGCTTTTCAGCAAGGACGCTCTGGGAGACACTGCCGCGTTGCCTCTGCCTTGCGGGCACGGCCAGGGACACACACGAGCAGCGTCACTTCCTCTTCCATTCTCCCATTGGTACCTTTACCCTTGTCCCGACTCCCTGCCCTCAGTCCATTGGACTGGATGCTCTGCCCGCCCTCCATGTCCCATATATAAGCTTCCATCCCTATCCTCAATCTTGTTTTTTGTCTCTGGACGCTCCAGACGTGGGCCTTCAATAAACCTCATTGCTGGAACCTATACAAGAGGCCCTTCTCGCCTCCTTGCCGCCGATCATCGCCCTGTGTCTGCATGTGTGTGCGTGTGCCCCCACACCACCGGGAGTGGGTACGTGTGTGCCCCCGTTCCACCGGGAGTGGGTACATGTGCCCCGCTCCACCAGGAGTGTATGCGTTGTGTGCCCCCGCTCCACCGGGAGTGTGTGCATGTGCCTCCGTTCCACCGGGAGTGTGTGTGCGTGTGTGCCCCCCGTCACACTGGGAGTGCGTACATGCCCGCTCCTTCGTCCAGCCCCCTCAGTGCCGAAGCGGCTTCCCCTCCTCTGGGGATGCTTCTGGAAGGCCCCGGCAACTCACCACCGCCCTCGCGCCGGGGCAGCTATGTCTGTGAACCTCTGCGTTACTTACTTGATTTCAGTGATTTGTGCTGATTTCAGTGANATGTGCCTCCGTTCCACCGGGAGTGTGTGTGCGTGTGTGCCCCCGTCACACTGGGAGTGCGTACATGCCCGCTCCTTCGTCCAGCCCCCTCAGTGCCGAAGCGGCTTCCCCTCCTCTGGGGATGCTTCTGGAAGGCCCCGGCAACTCACCACCGCCCTCGCGCCGGGGCAGCTATGTCTGTGAACCTCTGCGTTACTTACTTGATTTCAGTGATTTGTGCTGATTTCAGTGAAGGAAATCATGACTTGAATCAAATTTTTAAAGCAGTAGTAATACAAATACCCATTTGAACACAATTCTAATGCAAAGAAGCGGGAAATCCAGTTAACCCAATAACTATAAAGTAACTGATGTGTTTAATACTTAGAAAGTCATATTTATTTGTTGTTTGGGGATTTTTTTGCAACCAGGAATGCTTCTTGAGGCTGCTTAAAGAGTACTTTGCAAACAAAGTGGTACAAATATACTCACTGTATTGCATGCCTGTGGTTGTACGTGATTTAGAATGATGATTCCTTTGTTCCTGGGATGATACTTGCATGAAGAAGACATTTAATTCAATGAAATTAAACTGTTCACTTATTTCAAGATTTGAAACTGTTCCTTATGAGATTCCTGGCTGTATCACTGGGATGGTACTAATGCCAAAGCTCCAAACCCATTGAAGTCCTTCAGAGTGTAGATCTACCGTCTTAATCCAGCCTTCATACAGGGTGAAGTACTGTAACTGGATTTTAGTATCTGTGCCCTATAATGGCCTTGCTATGGTTCCCAGGAAGAGAAAAAAGACTCTCCTGGAGTATTAACAAGACCCAAAATGCACAGTATGAAAAATAACTCCTAATAGTAACTTAAGTAAGTGTGCTTCCTTTTCTGTTTCCCTGGCTGTACAGAGTGAAGCAGGCACGCCTTTCTATGGTTCCAGCAGTACAAAATGCCCTTGCACACACGGCTGCTCACTATACGTTATCCTTCTCTTTGCATTTCAAATGAGGAAAAGTTAGGAAGTTAATTCAGTTCTTCCCTTAAGCCTATTTCTGTCACCATAATCACGATAGTTTAGTTTCCATGAATCTGCCTGCCTGGCTCTCACCTGTATCTGTACTGCCTGTTGTCTCTGAGCGTGAGGTTCACTTGGCTAAATGTAAATGTTTGTCTTTAAACCAGTCCCCCTGCTTGCGTTTGCAGTCAGTGGAAAGGAACAGGCACTTATTTACTTATTTACTTATTTAATAGGGATAGTTCACCATGATCAGTTTTAGAAATCTCTGTTAGGGTATGAATAATCTGCTGTAGAAGTGCTTTTCGGTTTTTTACTGATCATACAGGAGTGTAGATGAAAGTTTCACTGTAGCCACCTGCATTTAGCCAAATGAAATTTACAGTCAACTTTTTTGATCTTTAATTTATCTTGCAAGATTTTTTCTTTGTCTTCTGTGTGCATGTATAAATCTACATGCTGTGTAAGACACTACAGGAGACAGTGAGGCAGCCTTTTTAGTAATTGAACATTTTTCATATAAAAATTAAGCATTTCTGAAAATGTTGCAGGTTTCCATGGGATCCAGCTGGAGCAGAAAAGAGCCTGAAGCAATTTTCTTTCCTTTTTTTTCCCTTCCCTATCCTGGTTTTCCTTAATGAATATTAAGGCTCTTTAATTGTATTTTCTTCAGGTTTTATGTTGACTGTACACCTGCACCAGCTAGATTTGTTGTTACTGCATGATTTTTAGCATAATAGTGTTCCTCCAAGAACATGGTGACCTCAATCAAAGTAGACAATAGTCTCTCTGCTCCAGTCCATGACAGCCATTAATAACAGCACCTGTGGTCAGCTTCACTGTAGGTCAGAAGAAATGGTGAGGGTCCAGCCAACCTGAGGATGTAGCTATAGTGTAACCATGCCGCAGATTGTACAGTTACAATACATGGAAAGTAGTGAAGACAGCTTTCTACTCTCTCAGTGTCTGAGACCACGGAATATCTCGGTACCGTAGGAGAAAAGAAGGTCATTGGGGTTCTTTGTTCAGAAATTATGTCACTCTGCTTGGTGGTCGCATTGGGATGCTTTTTTTGTAGGAGTGACCTCCACAGACTTCTGAACTGTCAGTTCCATCCCTTATAATTATCTCTTGCGTGGCTTTGAATATTAATGGCACAAAGCCGTCCTTGTCTGCAGTGAGAACAATCCAAGAAGAGCCTACAAAAATTAAGCAAGAAAAAGAAAATGAGTGCACTGCTCTGGTTACGTAAATGTAGAAGCACGTTTTTAAAAGTCAGCGAGCAGGCAGGCAGAGCATGGTTTCTTTTTGTGCACTAAAGCCTTATTACGCTAATGACATTAAGGTCTGACAATCCATGCTCAACACACCTTTGTGCAAATGCAGTGAGGGGCTAAATGAAAGGTCTTGCAAGGTTTGAGGCATTTTGTCTCTTATTTAAATTAAGTTCAAACACAAGGTGCATCTTTTCTAATTCTAATAAACTATAAGTATCTTCATCTTCTGAAAACTCAGCCAGCCTTTCCCTGCTGACTTTTGTTTTAGTGACATCTGCTTCTGCTTAGCCTTTTCACTCATCTGCTCTACCCAAATGATGAAGAGATTATAAAAACTGGAAAAGTTGGCAACAAAAATGATCGTGCTGTGCTTGTTCTAGAAGGGAGTAGGGGTCTCCATCTCCTTTAGTGTCAAACCAAGACTGTTCGGTATAGCTTCAAATTCATGTAGCAAATAGAAGAGTTACACCTTGAAAATGATTTACAAATCACCTTGAAGATGATTTACAAAAGATGATTTACAAAAGCTGCTATAGTAAAATTTCCTGTCTCTTAATTATTTATTGAATCTTCTCATAAAGAGAATGATCAAAATGTGGATGACTTTTTTAATCTTTTTTTTTTTTTTCTGGAAAAAAAAAGAGACTATATTTAAAAACCAAAAGACATCAAACCCATTTAGGTTCTCTTTTGGTATTGCACAGAAGTTGAAAATAAACCTCCCCCACTTTGTTTTTTACTTTTCTTAGCAAATTGGCTTTAAAGTGAAGTTTTTGGGTTTTTTTTTTTTTTTAGTGATTCATCTGGCTTTCATTTTGGCTGGATATTGCAGTTCTTATAGAAAAGAGTGAATTCTCTATTAGTCTTTTTTTTTCAGTTTGACACTTTATGGAGAAAAAAAATCTGTGGCAACTAAAAAGCATTGTGGGAACCCTGGTATGACACACTTTCCTTAGAGTATATGATCCTGTCATTATTGAGCCAGGGGTATTAGCTGGGATATGAGAGAATGAAAATCCTGATATGTTCTGTGTTGGGATTTTAAATTTTGGGATAGAAAACTGTTTCTGAAATGGAATGTGAAAAAAGAAACTGTAGAAAATCCAAATGAACCATTCTTAATTTTTGTGAGTCATAACAAAGCATGCTCCTGGGCAAGGTAAATCTCCCCTTCTTAAACTACTAAAAAAGCACTTTTCCAGGCTGGTTGTATGTGGTCATGTCACCTGTTACATCATAAGAAGATTGTCTTTCCAAACCATGAATCTTTTATCTTCTGCTGTTAATACTTTCTTTCTAAATCTGGACAGACTTCAGGTTCTCTGAGCAGTGGGCCTGAAAGTGGAAGTTCTACTGTCCAAATGGATATTACATTGTCAAATTGATGAAGCATACTCTTGTGTCAGACTCTTGGGACTTCTTACTTTCATCCATTGAAATGCTGGAAATTCTCAGTGTCATTGATAACACTTGCTTTCAAGCATATCCCATGGAATATTTCAGTGCAAAAGCCTTGTGCAGAGTGTTGTAGTACCCTTTTACTGTGAACAGTTATTATGATGATGATGTGCCAAAAAGAGAGACTCCTGCGTGCTGCTACCGTGGCACTACACGACAGACTATATTTAGCACAGGTAATGGTATTACAGACCTGGGCTTAAAGTGCAAACAATGAAGCCGAGCTCATTGCTCTTTTAACTCTGATGATCTTAACAGCATTGCTGTGAGCCTGAATTTGGCTTACAGTTGTGAAGCTTTTCCCTCCAATCTATTAATGCTTAAGTGTTTACTCATAGTAAAAAATGCCAGGCTGTCATTATAATACAAGCATGCTCTTCATTACATCCCCTTTAATTATATACTATTAAATGATGGGAGTGATATTTTTAAATTTCACGTTTAATATTTATGTCTTGTGTCAAAAGGAGCTTTTAGGAATATAAGCAAGTACCAGCCAGAACTGCATAAACAGCTACACAACTACTTCTTCTCCAAACCTTATAATTTTGCAGGATNNNAAACCTTATAATTTTGCAGGATTTTGGTGAGTTTTAGAAAGATTCTTGTGTCAGTTTCTCTTTTTGCTGTAAGCAAACAGACTCCATATCAGAAAATACAAGCAGAAAGAGGGATGCATTAGGACGATTGTGAGACATTTTCTTTTTGATATCTCTGAAGTCTAATACATGAAATTGAGGAGAGCTGTTTTGCTAATTAATATTCAACTATTCTATAGAGCTAAAAATAGGTTTTCTCAGTCCCCTTGTTTATTATGGGCATTTCTTTCCAAAATCAAGAGCTGGAAACACAAGCAAAAAATGGTCTCCTCCTTACCCTGCAGCGCTACATCATGTTGCTGCAGAAGCCTGCTGGGAAATAGCTCAGGCCTCAACAGCAGGTGGAGTTTTTTCATATATGCTTCCACTGCACTGCACAGTCAAGGAAGATTCCTGACAAAAATGTGGAACCTGCATATCCTTCTCTTCTGCAACAACCTCAGAAAGAGGATCATAGTAGACTGTGAAAAGCC
>WEIT01021291.1:1883-12206 GCA_013389985.1 Dryoscopus gambensis
ATTATGCAGTGGTAGGGGAAAGAACAAATTCCATTATGTAGCTCTATTTCCTGGGTAAATGTTGGACAGCAGTCTAAAGGACAGCAGTGAAATGATAGAATTGATTCTATGATTCAACACTGAGATGGTGACAAAATAAGTGAAAGTGTCTTGTGGTGCCAAATACTGCCTTCCACAGCCAAAGGACTCTGCTTCCATTAGCTAGTCCTACATGGAGAGAGACAGATGTTTGGAAAATGGAGTTTTACCACTTATGGTATTTGCTGACTCCTAGCTCTGGGATAGAGCAGCTGCCTCAGCTTTTGCCCTTAATGCTGCTCCATCCTCACAGCAATTCTTAATTGCTCCATTTCCACTACAAATTTCATTCAAAGAGGGGAATGGGTAAGCCTTTTCTTCTTGCAGGTAATGCAAATTTTCTACAGGGAAATATGTTTGTTTTCCTGCAGCGCTGTTAGGAAGAACTTCTCTGCAATGTCTGACATCCCCCAGTATGACTGATTGCTATCATTTGGCCCTGACAGGCTTGAGAAGTGGGCTGATCTGAAATATGTGAAGTTTGTACTTGTTTCCCAGCAAGTCTCTGACCTACCTATTACATTTTAAGTGTCTGCCATCCAAATCCTTCAGTCATGATGTGTTTGAGATTCAGTGGTAAGCCTTTCTAATAATCCAAAATGCCATCTCTTATTTTTGAAGACTGGGTTTTCTAGGGAAAAAAATCATTTTG
This sequence comes from Dryoscopus gambensis, assembly GCA_013389985.1. Taxonomy (NCBI): domain Eukaryota; kingdom Metazoa; phylum Chordata; class Aves; order Passeriformes; family Malaconotidae; genus Dryoscopus; species Dryoscopus gambensis. Next base: position 2,614 of record WEIT01021291.1, read on the forward strand.
GACTACTACTTGGACTGAGAAGAAACAAGCTATTCCAGATGGAAAATTTAAAACAGAGAGGTAAATGGAACTGAAAGAGGTCTCAGAGAAATCTTTGTGTAGCTTTAGGGGCAGAGATTGCATTAAACTCTGACTATAGCAAACATGCATTTCATTGCAGCTTCAACTCCAGCTGGGAGCCCAGCTATGCATGTTGTAAAGTAATACAGAGTGAAAGGAAGTTGTACGGTAAAAACAAAGTATCAGGATGGCATTGAAACAAGCTGCTTGGTCCATTTCTCTCTCCCTTTGAATAACTACTTGTAAAATTACTGTAGTACTTGCACACCTCTTAGAGGTGATGGACTGATAAGCTGATTTCATGGAGGGCTATTTTAGGTGGAGTACAAGGTGCTGAAACATTATTTGAGACACTGAAGAGAGTATTACCTGTCTGCCTTTAGCATAATTCTCAATCATTTAGCTAAAAATGTTTCAGATGGTAACAAGTTTTAGCCAGTATAATTGGTATAATCAAAAGTGTATAAATGTACTCTTTTGACCATGGGTAAGCTTTTGGGCTTGGGTTTTTTTTGGTTATTAGTTTATTTGGTTGGTTTTATAGATATCAAAATTTAAGCTACTGAAAGTCTAAATTTAACTTAACAAAAGTCTTTCTGGGTTATCTGTATAACCCAGAGAAGACTGTCTTCCTTCCAAAGGTCATTCTGAATCTCTAAATTAGATTTTCCTTTGAAACTGGCTTTCAAAAGGTATTTGCTGACTATGCAGTGACTAGAGGATAATTCAATATTGGATGCACCTCACTAGGTTTCGGTGCCTGATAAGTACATCTTCACCTGAACTAGTCATTTAGGCTCAGTGGGGAGAAATAAACACTTCAGAGTATAAAATACACATTTCTCACAAAAAACGCACATTTGTCCAGGCAGCCATAAAGAGAATTTATAGAGTGGATATTAAGTAAACCTTTCCATTGAAGAAGTCTCAAGCTATATTCCTAATGTTTAAATACCTCTTTATTTTCTGTCCTCTACCTGTCCTGATATGAAACAGATGTCCTGACTATCCTTAGCATTTAAATGATAATACCTTGATTTTCAGCACAGCTTGAAACAAAGATTATTATCTCCAAAACATAAGTATATAATTTGGTCTGTCTTTTACTCTGAAGTGACAAAACTTTTGCTGAACCAACTTCTTGGGTTCAGGATTTAATTTTTATGTAGGAATGCCAAACACATAAAGGCCAGAACTGGAGGCAATCTGCCCAATTCAGAAGAGGAACACGAGGTTTGGTTCTTTTCTTGCCAGGCAAGAAGCTTATCCTCCACATTGTTGGCAGTTCTACTCTAGGCCTCTCTTTTTCCTCTGTCTCCCCCTCTCCTTGTCTCCTTTCCTCTACCTCTGAAAAAGTTTTGATTTGACTTCCTTCTCCATCAGAAGAGAAACACACTTTACAATCTAAAATCTGCGAAGAAAAAGAAGGGTTTTTTTTCAGGTCAGTCTGCTTATAAGTATCCTTAGCATCAGCAGAGCAATATAATCAGTTTTGTGTAAGTGGCCAGAAGCCTCTATTTAAGAAGAGAAAAATATGCATTGCAGCAAGCGTTAAGTGAAAAAAACCCCAAAACTAAACCCCCAGAAATATTTTGGAAATAGAAATTAGGCTAGTCTTTCAAAACAACTTATAAAAAATTGTTTTATTTCATTTTCTGGCTTCATTCAGTTTTCTGTTTCTTTGTGTTCCAATTGGGTTTTTTAAAGAGATGTATTATTGAATTCTTTTTGCTGTAGATACTGCTTTGTGGTAAACAGAATTTGATCCCTCTTTTTCCAATACTTTCGTTAGGCTAAAGAAAATTATTCTAATGCTTTCTGAGTTTTGTTTAATAAGGAGTAGACTCACATCTTCCAATGTCCTTTCTTTTAAAACATCAAATAATGAAAATCTTTTTCTCTGAAGGTTGTGTCTACCTTCATTTTTACTCCTTTTAAATATTACTCTCTCTGCTTTCATTAAAAGAGTAGCACTACCTTGGGTTATGATCTGGGAGACTGTCACAGGAAAAGTGGCTCCTACACAGATGATTTTGCTGACCAAGTGTTACAAAAGTTTTTTTTATAAGACTCTAGTTGATAACGGAAAAAGGACTCCAGTGCAGTCCTGTTCTGAATATCTTAAAGTGGAAAAGCCCATCTTCATTTAATATGGAGGTTTTGTCCTTGTGCTTGGCCATTCTTCATCTTTAGTCTTGCTTCTCACTGCCTTTTCCATGACCTTTTCTCCTTCAGATTTCTTATCTCCAGAGGCAAGGTGCTTCCAGAGCCTGTGTTAGACTTAGATAAATCAGTTGCTTGCTCACTCCTGGCCATTGCTATCTTTACAGGCACCTGAACACTAATGGTAGTATGGAAAGCAAAACTGATACACTTAGACTTATAATCATAGAATCATTAAGGTTGGAAAAGACCTCTACAATTGAGTACAACCCTTAACGCAGTACCACCCTATTCACCACTAAATGGTGTCCCCAAGTGCCACATCCACATACTTTTTTTGAACACTTTCGGGGATGGCACTTCCACCACTGCCCTGGGCAGCTTACTCCAATGCCTGACCACTCTCTCAATGACGATTTTTTTCCTAATATGTAATCTAAAACTTCCTGGGTACCAGGCTCTCAAACCAAAGGAAAGCACAGGTGATTTCCAGACAAATGACCTCTACTCTGTTCCTTGCACTAGACCCTGTGCTAGATATGTTGTGTCTTCATCTGCACAACACACAGCAGCTAGTTCAGGATGTTTCTGCTCTTTCTGAGTCTCCTCTGGGTGTTGATTATGTGCCCAGTCTTGTACAATGCTTAAGAACATATTGTTCTCTCGCAGAAGGTCATTGCATACATACTGGATATGCAATGCAATTCTAGACCTCAAAAGAGCTCTTTCAAAGTGATTTTCTTTCACTTGCTAGTAAAAAAGGTCAAAAAACCACTTCATTCTTCACTCTGAACCAAATCAAAAGCAGAGTTGGATGCTCAGGAATTTGTTCTGCCAGAGATGATGTTATGCTTAGAGCTCAGGGGTCATTAACTATACCAGTATGCTCTTACAAAAATAAGGCACAAAGGCTTCAGCATTAGTGTCAGATACTAAGGGTGAGGCATATTTGAATCAGAACCCTGCCACGATTTTTTAGGCCCATCTAATAAATATCCAGGAACCTCAAGTTTTGTAATCAATTTCTCAATTCCTAACTATTGTCCACTACATTTTAGAAATTAATTAATGCTTCTTGTGTGAAACACTTTTTGTGAATAAGGGTAATTGAAGATGGTTGAAGGGCCTGGAGGGATAGCCATACAAGGAGCAGCTGAGGTCACTTGGCTTGTTCAGCCTGGAGAAGAGGAGACTGAGGGGAGACCTCATGATCATCTGTAACTTCCTCACGAGGGGAAGCAGAGGGGCAGGCACTCCTCTCTTTTGTCTGGTGACCAGTGACAGGACCTGAGGGAATGGACTGAAGTTGTATCTGGGGAGGTTTAGGTTGGATATCAGGAAAAGGTGTTTCACCCAGAGGGTGGTTGGGCACTGGAGCAGGCTCCCCAGGGCAGTGGTCACGGCACCAAGCCTGACAGAGTTCAAGGAGCATTTGGACAACACTCTGAGGCACATGATGTGATTGGTGTGCAGGGCCAGGAGTTGCACTTCAATCCTTTTGAGTCCCTTCTAACTCAGTATATTCTATGATTTTATGGTTCCTCAGGAATATCTGTTTTCTCCATTGCCTTTCAAGTGACTTTGCAGTGGCCTTCATATCCTGACACTGGCTTGATGAAGTCTTCTCTCACTATCCAACTGCACTTTCACAATCAGCCTACATTTTCCAATTGCAATTGTGCTTCCATTTCAGCATTTGAATCCAGCTCCAACGCTTCCCTGATAAATAAATCCCAGAGTGTTTTAGCATCTGTACGAATGACATATTGCAGACACAGTACACTGAAATACGTTGTAAAAATTGAGATTTTATGTGGTAGTCTAAGGTATTTGAGTGAAAGCACAAACTATGCTATCCAAGAGCAGATGTTAATTAATAAGTCTTGTATCATATGTGTTCTTTGCTCTTTATTGTGCTGTTTCAGAAGTGTATTTCCAGACTAGCTCAGTTATCTCCAAGGCAGCTTGAGTCTTCTGTTGTCTCATCAGTTAAGAAGACAGTCAAATTCTTACCTTTTGGAGAAGATATTTTGTCTGAGCAGTTCCATGTGTGCTAAAGCGTATCCATCTGGCATCCCTGAAGAGAACTCAGTGCAATAAATATTACTAAAAATTAGCAGAGTTTGAAACCTTAGCTTCAAAATGATTTAATTAACTGTATTTACTGAATGGTCTTGGGATGTGTTTTAAGACTACTCCCTGCAGACAGATGAAGGTAAACAGACACTTTGATGCTGCATGCATATGTTTGTGTGTATGGACAGGTTTCCTCTGAAACTTTCTCTCATCCAAAATACAAGTTTTGTTTTCTTGTTCCAAATGGAATATCCAGCAACTTAGTCATTGGCAGTAAAATTTTGGGTGCCTGAACTCTTCAAAATAAAATGTCAATAGCTGGGGTTTTTTAACATATGACTCAGGGTAAAAGCGCTATTGCCAAGGTTTATCAGTCATTAAACTTTCACTCAGTGCAGATACAATCTGTTTGCCTGGGAGCTGAAACAAGAAAGAACACGTATTCCGAGACATAAACAAAGATCTCATGTTATTATAGTGCTGACCTATCTTTGGTTAAAATACCTTCCAAAACAGCTTTGGATCACTAGGCACATACTTATGGACAGGTATTTTGTTGGCAGATTGATGGAGGCTCTCCTTTTGACATCAGCAAATATTAGGTGTAGGATGAACAGCAGTAGAGAAGCAGCCAGTTTTGTGAGGAAGTGTAAAAGTAGCAGCAAAAGATTATAAAGGGCAACTGGAACCACTTCTAGATGGCTAGACAATGGAAATGAATTCAGACAGTTTGGAAAGTAAATTAAATTACAACTCAAGTATGTGCAAAAATTAAGAGACTGATAACAAAAGACATTAGGAAAACCTAAAAAATAGATAAAAAAATTATTCAGCAACTGCTCAGCTTTGCTGTATTAGGTGAAATAAAACTCCAGATGGACCAATACCAAGATATGTAAATATGGTGAGGATACTTTAGATTCATATCTTGTAACTTGCTTTGTATACTAGTCGACTGATCCACCTGCAAAATATCACACATTCATAGTAATGTTTTCTGGAAGACAGAAAGAATATTACTTCACAGAATGAGATTGGGTAAGGTCCTCAGCTGATGCAAATTGCCATAGTTACTTTGATTTCAGTGGAACTATGCCAGTTAATTTTGGACTAAATCCTCAACTGAAGATTTTACTTGTAAAAGTTTCAAATGTTTCATGTAATACCTCCTGTGCTGGAGAAATTCTCTGTTCCACTTTTCCTCCGTACTTTTGATTTGTTTCTATAAATTACTCAGCCTCTTTTTTCCGCAATTAATGTCTTCTTCTGAATTAATTAAATTAGAACAAACATTTTCAAGGAAGACATAATAGGAATGTATTACTTGGATTCATTTGCAAGGCAGAGCAGTCCTAGTCAAAATGATGTTTCAGTTATTCATTTTTGGAATCTGCAGTTACATTGGTATTTGTCTTTTATTTGTTGGAATCTGGAATTGACTTTCAACATAATTTTGTTTTTTTATAAGACTCTTGACTTGACTCAGTACCATACATGTGAGATTTGGTGTCAGTGTAATATTCTTGTATGTATATACATATACATGGTCAGTTTTCTTTTAGGTCTATGTATACAAAAGGAGTTATAGATAATTTTAATACTGTTCTAGTTTGAAAGCAAANAAGACATAATACATTGTGAAATTAGGAATGATAAGGCAAACCACAAAATATTGCCCAAGGTCTTAAGAAACGTGCTGTTCCTAATTCAGAGATTTTCTATATTATCCCTGGAAAGTGCTCACTCTCTTTGTGTCAGTTCCCTTTACTTGCTGTGGTTTAACCCCAGCTGCAGCCAAACCCCGCATAGCCACTCACTCCTCCCCCACCAGCAGAATCAGAGATAGAACTGGAAGGGTATAAAAGCCAGAAAACTCACGGGTTGTGATACAGGCACTTTAATAAAGGAAGCAAAAGCTGCTCATGCAAGCAAAACAAGGAATTAAGTCCCCTCGTCCCATGGGCAGGCAGGTGCTCAGCCATCTCCAGGAGATCAGGGCCCCATCACGTGTAACACTGACTTGGGAAGACAAATATCATCACTCCAAATGTGTCCCTCCATTCTTCCTTCTTCCCCTCCCCTTATATGCTGACCATGATATCATATGGTCTGGAATATCCCTTTGCTCAGTTGGGGTCACCTGTCCCAGCTGTGTCTCCTCCCAACCTCGCAGGCACCCTCAGCCCCCTGACCAGCATGGCAGTATGAAAAGCAGGAAAGGCCTTGGCTCTGTGTGAGCCCTGCTCAGCAATAACAAAAATTTCTCTGTATCATCAACCCCATGTCCAGGAGAAATCTGAAACACAGCCTCATACCAGCCCCAGTGAAGAAAATTAACTCTACCCCAGCCAAAACCTGCGCATACTTCTGTTTAATGAGACATATTCTCTTTCCGTATCAGTAGATAGTGAGGATAAAGCTGCTGGTATCTGATGTGCTGCCTTGACGTTCAGGTGGAATCAGATTCATCCCACCCAACCTTGCCTTCGGTGCTGTAGCCTTTAGTCTACCTCCCCAGACAAAGGAGGAAAAACTACTTCCAGACAATGCTTGTTCTTATCCATCTTATATTCCTCTCTTATGCCAATGTGAATCAATCCCTGGGATGTCCATTTTGTTCTCTTTGGACTAGAAGGAGTTTAGATTTCTAATCTTGAAATTACTGAAATTAGAGGACATAATCACACATATGGTCTGATTATTACAAATACATCCAAATAAACTGTCTTGAGAAGACTGAAATTTATAAATTGCAATATGTCTAAATCTATTCACATAATCACTAATGTTCATTGCTGGCTGGGAATTTCCCAACAAGTCATAGCAGGAGTGTCTGAAGGAGGAATTTGAGGGGGAACAGATGATTTCAATATAATTGGGTCAATCTTTAGGGAATATTTTGCAAAAGATCAATCATCAACTATCTCTTTATTATAACCTCCCAGGTGCTAGACAAGCCATGTGTCAGTGCTTCTGAATTTGAAGGGGGGCAAAATATTCATGGCTGGAAGCAAATCTGTGTATGTGTTGACAGGCATCGAGTAGCTATAAAACTAAATTTAGCTTGGTTTGTTCTGATTACAGAACCATTACAGATCTGTGTGAAGGCTCAAATGATGTGTCACCCGTAAGATCTATAAAATTGCCTGTTCCATGGGTGACCCATTAAAGTGATCTCTTATGCCTAGAGGGGTTCAGGGTTTTTTTAACTTTGTCAATGCTTAGGTTATTGGGCAGGCTGTAAACTCAAGACTTGTGCCTGGAAGGCAGAAGCTCTCTGATTGACCTGTGATTGCTCTGTTTGTGCCAAAGGAGGTTGCAGGAACAACATACAAGTAAGTCAGACCTCTGTCAGTAGCACACATTTGCTTGATCTCCACTTTCTTTACTATTTCTGGAGCTTATAATTTATATATTATTAGTTATATATAATTTATATATAAGCCAAGATTACCTTTGCCAAACACCATAGCTGGACTGAATTTCCTGCTCCGCACTGAAAATCAGACTCCTCTCTGAAGCTCCATTTGTCTCACCTATGTTTTCTCCTCCAGTTTTTCCCTGCCTTTAGAGGTGATATATTTGGTCTCTGCTGCAGCTCTTCATGCAAGGCAATGGTCACTGACAGTGTCCTAAAATTGGAGAGGAAGTCATGTTAAGAATTTTGAAAATTTGAATGTTAAATACACTTTATGAATAGTATAATGAATAATTTCAATTTATTTTCTTTTTACCAAATGCCACAATCCTCAGTGAATTTTTAGGTTTTATTAACTTTCCGTGGAATCTCTTAGGTGTTTTCACTGCCCAAATTCAGAATAAATATCTGAAAAAAAAAATTAAATTAAATCCACTGCAACATTTCAGGTTATAACCTCTGTCTACACACACAAACTACATTAACACAACTGTGTAACTCCCCTTTGACTGAAACTCCAGACAAAAATCCTGTGGATTAACTTTACTGTGTCATACAACTTCTACTTGGTTTTAACTCATTTCTGACTAATCAGCTCTCTGGCAGGGTCTGGTATATTAAAAGCACCAAACTAACTTAAAGCCACTTTTGTTCTCCCATCAGTTATGTGAGGAGGTACAAAATACACAATTCAACTCATTGTGCTTTATATATCACTTCATAACCAGCCCTCATCTAGTTTCCTTCTCACTAATGGCAGTAAAAGGGTTCTGACTAACTTAGGAAAAGTATGGCCTCAAATGCTGATGGTTTCCTGAACACAGTTCAAATGGTACATACACACACAAAACCTTTGTGTTTCCTGGGATATTGGCCTAACCAACAAAAAAAAGTACAAAAACTTCATTCACATCTTTTTTTTTAGTAGCAGAAAGGGATATTATGTAACTTTGGAAATTTGATAAAGATGAAGCTTCAGAGATGGGCAACTTAATGGAAGCATTCTGGTTTCCTCAAAAGAACTATGTCTCTTTGCAACAATCATGGCTGAAGAGTCCCCCAGGGCTTGGAGTCCTCTTCTGTACTACTGAAAGGATAATATTTAGAACACAGACAATCAACTATTCATCCCCTGCCCTGATTTATGCTGTACACTTTGGATAACATTCATGCAGCAGCGGAAATTGTAAAAGCTTTGCCTATCTTTTAAGCCCTGGGCAAGGATGGAAGGGGAATAAGAAGCTTGAATGAAGCACTGAATATAATACACTCTGCTGTGCATAGTAGTTATAGACACATTAATATGCTTCTCTGGAAATACTTTTGACCTGTAGGTGTTCAGAGCCTCAGCATAGTCCTGCTTTTGCCATGAATAAGAGATTTTTGCCTACAGAGTCTGTTTTCTGAGGCACCATTGAGTGTGACTACTACAGTTTATTTACAGTGTGACATGAGGTTTAAGGAAACGCCCAGAAACACACAGCTGGAAGAGGAGAGACTATCAGAAGACAAGGAAGACTGGATGTATCACAGCTGAATAAGGAAATCCTCAGCTTAGGAGACAGCCATGAGGTTAGGATATGTGTGTACTGAGACACATAACTGGTAATGGTGACAAGAAGAAAGAATTTTTGTTTGATGGCATAGTTCTTGCTGGGATAAGAATGATGACTGGTAGGTGAGGTAACTTATTCACATAATGCTTAATAGTTTTGGCATAACTCAAAGAAAATATAGTCCTCTTCTCTAGGCTTTTAGTAATTTATTAGGCTCTGGGCCACCCAGTTTCAGCACCAAACAAGTTCCCTGTAGGCTGCAGCGGGGGGTACTGGAGGGATTATTCTTTAGGCAGCAATAACACAAATTTTTTTCCAGA
>WEIT01021292.1:5397-16498 GCA_013389985.1 Dryoscopus gambensis
TTTGCTTAAAATTCCCCCTTGTTTTGTTGCTTTGGGCTCACATTAGGCAGCTCAGATGGAGAACATCCTCATTGCTGTTGACAATCTGCTCAGATTTGACAGACAATGTCTCCTTTATACCAGAGAGAAGGACTTTACGCCTTTATGTTTTGGATGCTGGCAAAAGCTGGATGATACATGACGTAGCTAGTTCCTTCAAGGGATGGAGATCAACTTACAATGGACTTCTGAGGGACTTNTACTGCTGACATAGGGTGCCCTGCACAGCAACATGTCCCTTCACAGGATTCTCTGTCTTCCCAATGCAGAGCCAGTAAAAACCAACAAGATAATTCCTGAACAGAACTATTTCCAGTGCCAGAACAGCCCAAGCATGGACATGAGTGACTCTAGTCATGCATACCTTTGTTACTAATTGGTGTAAAATTCTCTTGTTTGGCTCTCAGAGATTCGGTCAATAAAATCAAGATAACAAGCCCAGTGAGGAATGGTCGTACCTTGGGGGTGGGTAACTTTGGGATGCAGGTGTGAGTCAGTTGTGACAACAAGATTATAATAAGTAAAGTTCATCCAAGGAGAGGGATTTAACCACAGGTGCTGGTTCAGCAGTAGGACATCTCCTCTCTCCCTTGGTTGACAGCTGTTATGTGGTTTATCACTACATAACCTGGTAACAACAAGTTCCCATTCCTGCAGGAATTACCAGAGCCCAGCCACAGTGTCTCCATTTCACTCTCCTTTTCATCCCTCTTAGTATGTGCTTAAGGTTGCAGGTTGAGCTGTGTGGGAAACTACTATGACATGGATTCTACTCATGCCAACCACAACTCACCCCAGAATTCCCATGCTGGTTTAACTTCTGTTAGAACATGACAATAATTTTAGCCCCAGGATTTTTCCCAGTTTTCTCTAATTTTAGCCCCAGTCTTTTTCTGACACATTCTTTCCCTCAGGCACATCCAGAGCCCCACTCAGTTTGGTGTCACTGGTAAAAGCTGCTGGTGTGCTCAATCGCAACTCTGCCACTGATGAAGATACTGAACAGTACTGGTCCCAGTACAGACCTGTGGAGGACACAGCTCCTTACTGATCTCCGTACAGCTTCTGACTGCATCTTGTTGGATGTTACCAGCCAGCCAATTCCTAATCCATTGACTAGTCCGTCCATCAAGTCCATATGTCTCCAAATTAGCAAGAAGGATATTACGTGGGACCATAATAGTCAAAGGCTTTAAAGAAACCAAGGCAGATGACATAAGGTGCTCTTCCCTTATCCACCAAAACAGTCTCTCCATCATAAAAGGCCACTGGGTTGGTCAGGCACAACTTGAGCTTTGTGCAGCCTTGTTGGCTCTCTCCAATCCCAACCCCTGTCATCTCTATGCCTTGAGAAAACTTTCAGGAAGATCTGTTCTGTGACCTTACTGGGCACAGAGTGAGACTGACTGAGCAGGTTTAAGTCTAGCAACAAGATAAGAAAATGAACAGCAACAGCAACAATATCAGTGACAGAGGGTACAAGAAAGAGGTGAACAATTCACATGGAATCCCCCAACAAAGGACAATACCCAAACACTCCCTCCCCCACGCTACACTAACGAGAAGAGAGTCCATCCTCCCAAAAGAGACTCCCCTCCCCTGTCCCTGGAAAATTATGTGAGGTGGTGCAGAATAACCTCCAGGTCCTGGGCATGCCCCTCCTGAGGACTGCAAAAGTTAACCTTGTTCTGGCTAGAACAAGGATCATTGGCTAGACAACATGTCTCGTTCTGGGTGTGCAGACTGTCTTGGCACATAAAGCATAACTCACCTCTCAAGCCACAACTTCCACACTCTTTGAAACACTATTTTTAACAGCTGAACCATCAGGCTTGTGGGCAGGTCACAAAGCGTTGTGGTCACTAGGGAAAATGAATTTTCAGAAAAACGCTGATGGATCATCTATTGGCAAGTTGTCTCCTTTTTTTCCCCCAAGCATTTCAGTTTTGCAAATGTTACAGTTCCTGAACTAACTGGTGTACAATACTTATAAATTTCACTTCACGGGCCTTTCATTTTGTCTGATTAATGATTGATTTTATGACACACTTGCACTTCATAAACATTACAGTGCTCTCAAAGTTTACTTGTCTGCATTATCGGTGTGTGCCTGAAAGGGAGTTTTATTTGTCTTCACTGGGAATGGGGTGGAAAGCCTAAAACTGCAGCTTTATATATGTCACATTTAATGATACCAATCAACTGTGAGCCATCTCTGAAATTCCTTTCTGATACCATGCGATTGCAGCATTTAAAATGCCAATAAATTTGTTATGATATAATCATAGTGATTGGGTAATTAACCAGCACTGGGTAGAGATTTGAGCTGGAGCATAAACCACAAAGCAACTTGAGGTGCCAGAAATATTTGGTAAGTGAACCTTGGTTACCAGCTTTTAATATCTTACTATGTGTGCTCAGGGAATAATGCAAATAAGAACTGCAAGGGGATTTTTTTAAAGAACACTTATTCATGCCATTGCCAGTTATTATGCTTAGGAATTTTTAAAGATTAAGTATAAATGGTGATTTGCATGAACATATAAAAAGAAAGAAAATAAGAAGGCTGACTAGAAACCAGAGGACAACTCTTGCTAAGACAGAAAAACAGCTGAGAGAGTGAGATGGCTGAATAGTGGCTGACAGTTTTGATAGGTACCAGGACTTGCCACATCCCAGCACTTCACATTCAGTTGCAAGGGAGACGTTGAGCAAATCTCTTCATTTTTTGCTGTGCCTGTGTTCCCTGCCTGAGAAGCAGAGGTGACTCCTCATCATATAAGAGGGTCTCCAATACTCAACAGTATCCTTGATTAGAAAGTGCTCAGAAGTCTCTGGCAAGTCTGAAAGCAGAGAGGTTTGATTTAATAAGTCCTGTGCACAGAAAAATTATATCATAATCCCTCTGATAATCATAAATCTTGACCCCAGGACAACAAATTAAACTCTGGTAGTCCATGACATCTCCTGCCCGTCCATGCCTGACTAAACTGTGTTAGGCATTTGCAGCAGTCCTTTGTAAATGGAAATATTACAGGAGCAAGGAAGGATAGGAAGTGTCGTTCCATCCTTTCCCGTTGAATTGTTTCATAAAATACCTGTTTGTATATACATTTGAAGAGGCTGCTTGCTTTTCAGAAGTTGAAAGCATTCTCTGATCAGACAGAAATCTGACTGAGATTAAATGCTTGCCTGACTCTGTAGGCCTGGCAGAGTTCAAACAGTTAAAGAAAACATTTCAGAGATAAAATCATGACCTCTGTGTGCACTGAAAATCAGAGATGTTGGCTTAATTGAAAGACATTTCAATCCTCTTGCATTTAAGAGGCTTTAAATATTTAAAATATCTTCCAATTACTTCATCTTCTTGGTCTACTTTATGGATTCGCAGCTGCTGGGCTCCACATGGGGCCCTTTATCTCAAATTGAGAGTCATAGCTTCTGATTTCAGCTTTGATAAGTAGCTGTCATTACAGTTTATGCTGTATGTAAAGCAAGTCTGCCTAGGGCCTATTTGATAGAGAAAACAAGAGGCAAGCCTGGTCTGGACACCAGCAAACATGACTACTAAATTCCCTGTATGTCTGTGCTGAAAAGCTACTGAGAGTCGAGTTGAAGCCATAAAAACAAGTGGAAGATCCCATTTCTGTTACCAAGCCAGTCTCTTGATTTTTATATTTTGTGATCGGGTTCTGTGCCTGCATGGCAATAGGAGTTCAGTATTCCTTCTCCCCAGGAATAAAAATTGATTTGCACATGGACAACTGCCCAGGGTAAATCTGATGGCAGAGCAATGTGGGTGGAAGGTACTGAAAGAAGAAAACTGAATGCAGGGAAGAATAAGAGTATTTAGAGAAATCCTCTATCTCCTCTCTGCTTGACATACCTGTTAGGCAGGCAATCACGGAGGTGGTGGCATGATTCTAGATGCATGCCTCCCAAGGATGCAAACTTTGTCTGTCAGGATGTAGAACAGGAGCTTATTTACCTTTGATGAGATTAGGAAGAAGTTCCTCCACTGGGAGCTTACCTGGCCATTGCAGGATTTCCTGGGCTTTCCTCAGAAGCAGCTGGTTCTGGTCTCCAAAAGAGCCACACCAAGATCCTGGGTCTGAGTTGTGCTGTCAGCTCCTGCCAGGACATCTTTATACACAGAAGACGAACTTGTACCAGTCTCCTGAAGCTGCACCCAACACACATTCTCAGAATGGTCCAAACTTTACCAGCCCAGCCAGAGCTTCTGCCTGACCTTCCTTCCCCAGAGCAAACACGAGCAATGTGCTGCTTTCCGCAGGCTAGGTGGAGGAGTGGGCTGATCTTGGTGCACTGCACACCTCAGGCTCACAAGGGTAAGAGGAAAGAGCAGCATTTTCTCTTGAAAGAACCCAGAGAGAAACACTTGGCTTGGCTGCTCCTGCTGCTATCAGTGTGCACTGTGAATACCACCACCTGCTACTCCCACTGTATCCAAAAGCTATAGCTACAAATGTTATTATTGGCCATAAAATTATCCAGCCCATTTTTCAATGTGCCTGCAGTATTTGACTCCCTGACCTGCTGTGGTAATGAATTCCATAGGCTGACTTCACACCACATGAAGAAGTACCTCCTGTAATTTTTTTTTTAAGTGCACTGGCCATTAACTTCATCCAGTGACCCCTTTATTCTCTTATAATGTGAGAGGGCAGTTTTAACTATGTCCTTCATAATTTAAATACGTTACTTAAATATCCTCTCTCTCGCTTGCTGTCACTACTAGATATTTGCTATTTTAAGCAGAGAGTTTTCAAGAAAGGAAAATTGACAAGAGACAGGAGCAGCTCTGCCAGTTGTTAAATATAGGTGCCACCTAGCACCTATAGAAATAATGCTAGGAACCGTGGCTTCTCCCTGGGACTTTTGGACCCATGCAAGGACCACATACTCAGAGGAGATGGGAAGCTGAAATTTAAGACCCATTTTGACTCTACTACATTTGACAGCACAGTTTCTGCTAGCCAGGAGAGGGCAGAAGCCCAGTTGTCTCACTCCCTGGCTCCTGGGCAGGAGTGTGATGCGACTCTTCAGCACTGCAGGGAGCAGTGATCCTGGCAAATAAGTATGTCACAATTTCCAAAGTAGGATGGGAAGCCCACCAACTCTGAATGTTGTTACAGTGACACCTGTCAACATCAACTCCTCCTGGTGAATTCCTCAGCAAAACCATCTGGGTGGCAGGCCACTAGCCAAGGCTGGTAGTTATGGGATTGCTGGAACTGACACCTGAAGTCATTCTGCTCTGTTAATTGTGATTTTTAAACACATCTATAAGCCTGACAGTTGGTATCTGTCTCCGGTGGTCCCCAATCAAATTAGGTCAGCGCGAATTCAAAGGAGACCCCGTGTTTGAGGAGCCCAAGGATGGCAGAAGCTTGGGCCTCACTGAGGAGCAATGCAGGCTTTATCTGAGATGTCAGCTGGGTGCAGGGCTGGCAGCTGGCACTGTGTGTTAGCTGAACCTGCTGTTGGCTTGTCTGCCTAGACACAGCTTGCTTACATGATATGGTGCTGGGCTTGGGACCCTGTAAATTGACTTTGACAAACCACAGACATGACACGGAGTAGCCAAAAATGGCAGGTTTTGTCTTCCTTCCCATGAGTCCAAGCAATCTTGGGCTGGATGTGTTCTGGTTTCTAGAGCAGCATCACTATCCAGTCTTCATAGCTCACTGCCTCCTATATGTTCAGTCTGCTGTGGCTGGCCTGCTTCAGAGGTACTGTACTGAACAAAAGGGGTTTCATTGGATGGGGCTTTGTGAAAAAGCAGAGTCCAGCTCAGACTGCCACTTCTGTAACCTTCCTGACACAACTGCTCTGCCCCCACCACTTACAGAGGAAGAGTTTATACTCTTTATACTCTCCTTGCCCCCTTCCCTCTCTCCCCAGCCTACTGGTTACTCCTGGGGATATGAGCATGGCCCTATGTGCTCAGAGAGAAATGAACAGCAGCAATATACAAGGAAAAGAAATAAAGAGAAAGAATGGATAAGAATATAGAGGACAGGAAAGATATCACCACTGGTAGATCCTGCAATGGTTCTTGATTGTTGCGGTTTCAGTGTCCCTTGTTTGAAGTGATGGTTACAGTCTTGATCTGTTGTGGGTGGGGGAAGCCTATGAAACACAAAGTTCAACAGGTTAATATATGCTCAAGTTCACCTGGGAACACCCTGGTACATTCCCTGGGGGAGGAAATTTTACACTGTCTGATGCAACACTGTGGATCATCACAGTCCTCTGGTGGAAGGCCCCAGAAATGAGTCTGGAGGCTCTTTGAGGCTCTTTGATGGTTTATGATACCTTCTAAGACATGACAGCTGTTTGGTCTCTGTGTAGCTGAGCCAGTTGTGCCTTAACAAAGGGAATTGGCATGAAGGAAGCCATCACTCCACCTCCGCAGGATCTGCTTCTTATCAGCTTTTTCCCTTATATTTCCCTTATATGGTCAGAAAACATCTAGTTTAAGGCATCAGTCAGGTTATCAGGGACACAATCAATTGCAGGGCTCAGCTGGTTTATCTAAACAAAGATCAGTTTGTCATGGTCATCGTCTGGTGGTGGGTGCACACCCCGTCTAATGTAGATCAGGGGATTTACCACTACGCACCAAAAGCTCACCCCCTCCCCTTCATGTGGGGGGTGCAAACCTGGCCTCAGCAAAGAACCCACTGCTTTGGCAGGTGGGCAATTATTTGGGTCATTAACAATTAACGTTTCAGTCTATCACACTATACCTTAACACTTGTTTTCTCAGCCATGATCTCCCTTTCTCCCATTCTCTCCCTCTCCTTTGAGGCTGGATCACTACCACAGAGGTTCTAAATACTGCCTGGTGACAGTTCACTGCTCCACTCTCCCCTCATGAGAAGGTCTTGACAGGAAGACAATATAGACAAGGCTCCAGTGCCTTTGCATGACAAGGGAGTCTGCAAGCACAACTTAGCTTCCTTTGGGCTATTCCCATCAGATTTGAGCCATAACTTTTATCTGTACTCCTTTCTCCATAGGTATGCATGGCTCAGGGTCCATCAGGTTTCTGTCCCCTCCGGGAGGATGATGTATCACAGTGGTTGCAAACAGGGCACATCTCCCACAGCACAGCTTTCACTTCGCCCTGTATGCAATGCTTCTTCACATGGTTTTTGTGCCATTCCCCAGGAACTTGTCTTGTCAAAAACACGAGGATGAACCCCATGCAGGGGATTTGGGATTATCTGACTGTTCCTTGTCCTGAAGTCCAAAGTGCAGTCTCATATATCAATATGTCATTGTCAGCGGTTTAATAAAGTCCTTCCCAAGGTCCCAGAGAGCCCAGAGGAGAAGTAAGGGAGGGATTTTTCTGTCTCTTGAGGCTGTCACTGCAGTCAATAGCACAGATAAAAATTTTGTGCAAGCAGTTCATCTCAGTAGTTTGAGACCATCAGAGAATGGCATAAATTCCACCTGCCCCCCAAAATACCTCTTGTCCTCAAGACTATAAGATTAGAAATGCAATTGTGGCAATTGGCAAGACTGTCTGCTTCAGAACTGCTCTCTTTAAACTTTCTCATTTTCCAAAGTCTAATAATTGATTCATAGGAGGATTTTGTGTATTGTTTGTTTTTCATAACAGGGTATCGCCAAGATTTTGGAACAGGAAACTGCAGCTGTTAAATAATCTTTCTATTTTTCTTACGAAAAGATGCTTTCAGCTTTTTTAAGGTGTGATTCTGTAAAACAATATGTCCCTTTACAATTTCATTTGTGAGGACAATCTCAATAAAGTCTCATTACTTGTGGGCCTCAGAGTTTTCAGGATCGGGCCATTAAAGGTGTGTGTTGCTAATTAGTACTAGTATCCAATAATGGCAGCGTACTTTAATCTAAAGCTCTGTTAGGACCTACAACAAAATGAAACTTCAATTATATGAAAGCCATGCATAACTAATGAAGAGGACGTTGTTCTTTCTTATGTAAATATCACTCAGCCTGGAGGGACTGCCTGCAATATTGTCTGTTGATTAATTCATCGGGATTAAATCTAAGAAGGGACTTTTGGATTTATACTGCTCCCACGCACCCAGGCACACTTCAGAGGAGCAAGTCACACATGTAATGGCTACTCAATTAATTAGTATGTTTTGAAAGCAAAAGATTCCCCCTGCACCCACCGGTGACAAGACATACTGCTTGTGATCAGCAGCCATCAACGCCTGCAAAAATTTAGCCTTAGGTTTTTGTTTAGTTACACTCCAGGTATTTGCCAGAAAACCAGCTGCAATGCATTTTTTGTCTTCACGTGTGGCATCGCTGCACCTGTGTGCTGGCACTGCATCCCTTGTTGAGGAGATTTTTAGAGACAAGTAATATAATGAAGTGGAATGTACTTTTCAAAATAAATTAAAACTCTATGAGCTATAAATTTAGGATGTCAAATGGATTCATCAGCTACACAACTGATTTAGGAATTTTGAAAGTTTTAGAGGGATAACCCAAAATGAAGCAGTGACAGCCCCTGACAAATAAGTCAGTGTTGTGGAGAGACAGGAATGCTGAGGGGTGTCAAGGCCACCTGTGACAGATGCCATCCCCTCCCCACAGGCTGGCTCTGATTTGTCACAGAGGGGTCAGAAGAGCAGCCCCATGCTGAACTGTGCCCTTCTGATGATGAGAGCCATGGTAGCCTGTGTCACTATTCCTGAAGCAGGCTGCAGAATCAGGGATGCTGCGAATGGGTTAAAACAGGGAAAACATCCAAAAATCTAAGACAGAGTGCCAATAGGTTTCACAAGGAGAACCAGCTGAGGAAATAAACAAAAAGCAATTAAGAAAAGCAAATTGACATATTTGGGTTGGATTCACAGAAGAGCAGGGAGGGATATAACTTTGTGTTTGGAGATTTTGTGCAACAGCTTGTCTATCCCCATTTGTTTAAAAGCAGAACGGCAGAGGTGTCATCTGTTGGTCAATATTCAGGGAAAAGAGCCACAGGGAAAAGAGTCTTAAGCACTGAGGGTTGTCTCTGTAAACACAACGTTTATTTTGCATTTATGCTATGCTTCAGGGCTCCTGCTTATTTCTGCAGGAGGAAGAATTTGCTGTGTGCATCTAGCCTTATCCTTTCCTCTGTGAATAACTCGATCTCCATTTTCCCTCTTCCTTAAGACAACTGAGAATTTACCAGAGTGAGCTAGGGTAAGATGCAGAGCACTATACTGATACTACTCAGAGATAAATTCTTCACTGTCCCATCAGCTGGTCTTGCTCAGGGTTAAGCCATCCGAATAGTCTGGGGACCAGACAGGACTTCTCCCCTAGATTGGACTGGATTCCCCTATTGTTGCTGTTTCTTGAGCCCATCCATTTTTTTCACCACATGGAAGTCACACCACTTTGGGTTTCTTCTACTTCAAGCCAGTGCACATGAAGGAAGTCGTTGTCATCTGAGACTCACTAAGCCTTTATAGCCATGTCAGGTGCAGCCTCAAAGCTGAATGAAAAGGTATAGTGGAGTGAATAACCCAGCCTCAGCCTCTCTAGCACCACTGTAGTCCTGTATCACCGCCACTAGGACACACTGTCCTCACAGAGTGACTCCAAGTTGTTTGTAAAGATCATTTCCTTTCTCACCTCTGGATAGAAAAGATTATTTGAGATTAATGTGAAAGATACTGAACAGTCACTCCCCCAGCTCTCATCAAATGACTTAAATCTCATTAATTTACACTGCTAATTCAGCAAGTTCAAAGAAAAGAAGATTCCAGGAAGTATCACATTCTGTCATTAAAATATTTAAGTGATACTAGCTTCTCCACCGATAGAGCTGAGATTCAATTTCCATGCAAAGTACGATTTTGTTCCCTGCCTCTATATATTATCTACATTTTAATGAGTTAATCTCACCTTGATCTTTTATATAGTAGATGACAAAGGGCAGTTAGATCCCAAAATGTCCCCTAAAATCTTCTTTACAGAGATGTGGCCAAGCTGGCTGGAAGAGGCAGGCCACAGAAACTGAAAGTCTTCCTAGGAATTAATTATTATAGTGTACATGATATGACGGGAGGGGTTGCATCTTTTGTACTCATGTTTCTCAAGGACTTCCCAAGAAAGTCTTAACGCTGAGAGCTTTCTTTTTAAACTGCATGCTTAAAATAAGAGCTCAAATTGGCTTATGCCGAGCCATTTTATCAAGCCAGTTGTGATGAAGATGCAGGACAAGGGATCATATTGCTGGAGGGGGATCAACAGCAACCAGTGTGTGAGAAGAGTTACATTTTGTCCAAACACTGTTTTTGTTGAGTGGAACAGCACACAGTATACAAGGATGCAAAACTGCATGCATGGGACTCTCTAAACAGCACCTAATCCCATCTTTGCAGCACTGTAAAGGGACTGTGATGAGTGATGAGTGATGAGCAATGAGCAATCCGGCTGAGCACCTTGATATCAGACATATTGCAGATTTGAATGCTTGATTCCAGTATGACTCTAATGGTTATGTACACGATGCTGGGACAGATAGGGATGCAAAATCTTGTTTTCATCCAGTTCAGCCAGTATCAGAAATTAATTGCATCCTTCCCTGAGCAGGAATATTTGTCACGCTTGCAGTGGTTTACAGCACAAGTTAGCCATTCCTTAATCAAATCTGAGAGAATGAAGCAGCATTTCTCCAGGCAATTCCTTGTGATGCGCTCCGTCCTCAAGCAGTTTGCATATTTTCTTAATCCAAGAGGGTCTGAATGTCTTTGATATTCCCCAAATGGGATGGTAGTTTACCTCTAAGGTCAGTGTGGGACTCTCACAGTCCCTGATGAGCTATCATTACCCCTGGAAAAATAAGTTTATATTTCAGCAGTCATAGGTTAAGAACATCTGAACCTTCAGAGGAAGCTAAATTGGTTTCCTCATCACAGGGCAGCAGGTGGGAGTGAGGGGAAGAAGTGGAGAGCAAAAAGGAAAGGGTAGGATACAGTAGGGCACTATTCGAAGAACTTCCATAACGTGTCCAAAATCATGCAGCAGTTAAGCATACCACCTG